>JANRMT010062796.1:7862696-7876808 GCA_026402145.1 Polypterus bichir lapradei | reverse complement strand
GTATGTATGTATATATATATATATATATATATATATATATATATATATATATATATATATAAATTACACCCCAGTAAACGAGAGGGTAGCCTTCCTCCGCCTTTGCGTGTGGGAGGAACTGGTCCTAACTGTTGTTTGCACGTATCCACCGAACAGCAGTCTGGAGTACCTGCCCTTTTTGGAGTCCCTGGAGGGGGTGCTAGAGGGCACACCTGCTGGTGACTTCCTCGTTCTGCTGGGAGACGTCAATGCTTACGTGGGCAATGACAGTGAGACCTGGAAGGGCATGATTGGAAGGAATGGCCCCCCTGATCTGAACCTGAGTGGTGTTTTGTTGTTGTACTTCTGTGCTCATCACGGATTGTGCATAACGAACACATATGGGTGTCCATATGTGCACCTGGCACCAGGACACCCTAGGCCTCAGTTCAATGATCGACTTCATGGTCTTGTTGTCTGACTTGCGGCCACATGTGTTGGACACTCGGGCGAAGAGGGGGCGGAGCTGTCAGCTGATCACCACCTGGTGGTAGATTGGCTTCAATGGTGGGGGAGGATGCCGGTCAGGCCTGGTAGGCCCAAGCTTACAAACGAACGTCTGGCAGAGTCCGCTGTCAGAAGCAGCTTCAACTCCTGCCTCCACCAGAACTTTGACCATGTCCCGAGGGAGGTGGGGGACATTGAGTCCGAATGTTCCGTGCCTCTATTGTTGAGGCGGCTGACTGGAGCTGTGGCTGTAAGGTGGTTGGTGCCTGTTGTGAGGCAGCTAATAGGTACTGGCAGGCCAAGTGGAATGAGGCTTTGGTAGTTGCCGAGGCAAAAACTGGGGGTGGGAGGAGTTTGGGGAGGCCATGGAGAATGACTTACGGACGGCTTTGAGGAGATTCTGGTCCACCATCCAGCGTCTCAGGAGGGGGAAGCAGTGTAGTGTCAACACTGTATGGTGGGGATGGTGCTCGGATGCCCTTGACTCGGGATGTTGTGGGTCAGTGGGGGGAATACTTTGAAGACCTCCTCAGTCAAACTAACATGCCTTCCAATGAGGAATCAGAGCCTGGGGACTTGGGGGTGGGCTCTCCCATGTCTGGGACTGAGGTCACTGAGGTGGTCAAAAAAACTCCTTGGTGGCACGGCCACAGGGGTGGATGAGATATGCCCGGAGTTCCTCAAGGATCTGGATGTTGTAGGACTGTCTTGGGTGCTATACCTCTGCAACATCGCATGGACATCGGGGACAGTGCCTTTTGGACTGGCAGACCGGGTTGGTGGTCCGCCCCTTTAAGAAGGGGGACTGGAGGGTGTATTCCAACTACAGAAGGATCACACTCCTCAGCCTCCATGGAAAAGTCCATTCGGGGGTCCTGGAGAGGAGGGTCCATCAGATAGTCGAACCTTGGATTCAGGAGGAACAGTGTGGTTTTCGTCCTAGTCGTGGAACAGTGGACCAGCTCTACACCCTTGGCAGGATCTTGGAGGGTGCATGGAAGAATTGCCCAACCAGTCTACATGTGTTTTGTGGACTTGAAAAAGACGTTTGACCGTGTCCCTCGGGGAATCCTGTGGGGGGGTGATCTGGGAGTATGGGGTACTGGACCCCCTGATAAGGGCTATTTGGTTCCTGTACAATGGGTGTCTGAGCTTGGTCCGCATTGGCAACAGTAAGTCAAACCCATTTCCTGTGAGAATTGGATTCTGCCAGGGCTGCCCTTTGTCTCCGATTCAATTAATAACTTTTATGGACAGAATTTCTAGGCACAGCCAGGGTGTTGAGGGGTTCCGGTCTGGTGAGCTCAGGATTGGGTCACTGCTTTTTGCAGATGATGTTGTCCTGTTTGCTTCATCAGGCCATGATCTTCAGCTCTCACTGGATCGGTTCGCAGCTGAGTGTGAAGCAGCTGGGATGGGAATCAGCACCTCCAAATCTGAGACCATGGTCCTTAGCCGGAAAAGGGTGGAGTGCCCTCTCACGGTTGGGGGTGAGATCCTGCCCCAAGTGGAGGAGTTCAAGTATCTCGGGGTCTTGTGAGGGAAGAATGGAGCTGGAGATCGACAGGTGGATCAGTGCGGTGTCCACAGTGATGTAGGCTCTGCATCGGTCTGTCGTGGTGAAAAGGAGCTGAACTTTCTTCAGTATTTTATTGCAGTGTTTTTTGAGTCCTTTATCCCAGAGTCAATCATCTGAGTAAATACACACTCTAAAACTAACAGGTTCTCTCTCTCTCTCTCTCTCTCTCTCTCTCTCTCTCTCTCGTATTGCTTATGAAACCCCCCAGCCTGTTAGAATTTCACAGATGTTGTTAGAAACATCTAACATTTGTATAAATCAGGGCTTTCAAATTAGCCAACAAATAAGGATAGAATTTAAAATAAGCAAATATTTGAATATTTTTGAATTTGGTTTATCGATTCCGGATGTTAGTGTTTTTAGTTTATTATGATAATAACAACTGCAGTGGTGACCACAGCAAGAACAGACACCAACAGCCAAAAAAAAAAATCCTAGTTGTACTCGGGCAACTGTTATTTAAATATAGAAGCCATCAATATACTGAGCATCTGCACTATTTTATTTTATTTTTTTTCCTTTCTCCAGTCTAGTACTAATGGTTCAGAGCACAAGTCTTTCCTGGAGCAGCAAGCCATGAAAAGGAACTGAAATCCTTATGAACACATCCTGGCACTGCACTTTGTCAGATTATTATTAATGTTTTTACTTTTCTGTACGTGTGTGTCTGCAAATAACAGAGCTCTTATGATACCATTGCCTGGGTCCTCCTTGCTAGACTTGGCTAGGGAGTTCTGCAGTGCCAATGTATTGTGATGTGTATTGCTGCCAAACAGGCACATGCAAAGTGGTGTTCAAATCAGGAAGAGGGCAAGTTAGTTAGTAAGACCACGACAGGGAGAGAATGGTAAAAGAAATAAAAGCGCAGGTAAGAGGCAGCCAGGTCGAATGCCCACTTGTTTTATTATTTTGCAGGTGTCCAAAAGGAATGGTACAGTTTATATCGCTGCATTCATAATAAAAAGCCAGTTGGCACATTTGGGTTCGCCCAGAAAAGCAGCTACTGTAAGGCTCATGGGATCATCCCAGTATCCTGTCAGGTGTTTTGGTTTTTTTTTGTTCTTTATTTTACCTTATACAATTTCTTGTATTAGGAATTTGTTCGTTTTTGCAGCATACCCCTTGGGGTCAGAGCGCAGGGTCAGCCATTGTACATCGCCCCTGGAGCAATTGAAGGTTAAGGGCCCTGCTCAAGGGCCCAGCAGAGTAGGATCTCTTTTGGCAGTGGCGGGGCTTCGAACCGGCAACCTTCAGGATACCAGCGCAGATCCTTAGCCTCGGAGCCACCACTTCTGCATAGTCTGTCTGCTGTTTTCTCCTTTACAGATGGAGCAATATTTTAATGTTAGCCTAAATATGTTTAATTACAATTCGTTGTTTTTGGTGTTGTGTCAAGTGAGCATGCACATTAGACAAAGAACTAAATGAAGGAAACTGCATGTTGGCTGATAACTCTTTAAAGTTGGGGTTTTATAGCATTATAATACAGTGGCTTGCAAAAGTATTCGGCCCCCTTGAACTTTTCCACATTTTGTCACATTACAGCCACAAACATGAATCAATTTCATTGGAATTCCACGTGAAAGACCAATACAAAGTGGTGTACACTTGAGAAGTGGAACGAAAATCATACATGATTCCAAACATTTTTTACAAATAAATAACTGCAAAGTGGGGTGTGCGTAATTATTCAGCCCCCTTTGGTCTGCGTGCAGTCAGTTGCCCATAGACATTGCCTGATGAGTGCTAATGACTAAATAGAGTGCACCTGTGTGTAATCTAATGTCAGTACAAATACAGCTGCTCTGTGACGGCCTCAGAGGTTGTCTAAGAGAATACTGGGAGCAACAACACCATGAAGTCCAAAGAACACACCAGACAGGTCAGGGATAAAGTTATTGAGAAATTTAAAGCAGGCTTAGGCTACAAAAAGATTTCCAAAGGCTTGAACATCCCACGGAGCACTGTTCAAGCGATCATTCAGAAATGGAAGGAGTATGGCACAACTGTAAACCTACCAAGACAAGGCCGTCCACCTAAACTCACAGGCCGAACAAGGAGAGCGCTGATCAGAAATGCAGCCAAGAGGCCCATGGTGACTCTGGACGAGCTGCAGAGATCTACAGCTCAGGTGGGGGAATCTGTCCATAGGACAACTATTAGTCGTGCACTGCACAAAGTTGGCCTTTATGGAAGAGTGGCAAGAAGAAAGCCATTGTTAACAGAAAACCATAAGAAGTCCCGTTTGCAGTTTGCCACAAGCCATGTGGGGGACACAGCAAACATGTGGAAGAAGGTGCTCTGGTCAGATGAGACCAAAATGGAACTTTTTGGCCAAAATGCAAAACGCTATGTGTGGCGGAAAACTAACACTGCACATCATTCTGAACACACCATCCCCACTGTCAAATATGGTGGTGGCAGCATCATGCTCTGGGGGTGCTTCTCTTCAGCAGGGACAGGGAAGCTGGTCAGAGTTGATGGGAAGATGGATGGAGCCAAATACAGGGCAATCTTGGAAGAAAACCTCTTGGAGTCTGCAAAAGACTTGAGACTGGGGCGGAGGTTCACCTTCCAGCAGGACAACGACCCTAAACATAAAGCCAGGGCAACAATGGAATGGTTTAAAACAAAACATATCCATGTGTTAGAATGGCCCAGTCAAAGTCCTGATCTAAATCCAATCGAGAATCTATGGCAAGATCTGAAAACTGCTGTTCACAAACGCTGTCCATCTAATCTGACTGAGCTGGAGCTGTTTTGCAAAGAAGAATGGGCAAGGATTTCAGTCTCTAGATGTGCAAAGCTGGTAGAGACATAACCTAAAAGACTGACAGCTGTAATTGCAGCAAAAGGTGGTTCTACAAAGTATTGACTCAGGGGGCTGAATAATTCCGCACACCCCACTTTTCAGTTATTTATTTGTAAAAAATGTTTGGAATTATGTATGATTTTCGTTCCATTTCTCACGTGTACACCACTTTGTATTGGTCTTTCACGTGGAATTCCAATAAAATTGATTCATGTTTGTGGCTGTAATATGACAAAATGTGGAAAAGTTCAATACTTTTGCAAGCCACTGTAAATGCAAAAATGGATTAATGAAATACTGTAGCTTTACATAGCACCTCTAGAGTCTGTTGCAGAAAGTAGGATTAGTATGAAATCCAGTTAAAGTAAATTGGAATTCACAATTATCAGGTTAATTCAGTTCCAGAAAGCTTGGATTAAGCCAGACCTGTATTTCTGGAAAGCACATTTCTTCTGTGCATTTTCCTCTCTGGCCCCATGTTTGCCTTGCATAAAAAGCAATGGGTGAGGAGAAGTCCTCAGGACTTGTGATATTGACCAAACATCTGCCCTAGTCATTTCCTTTTTTTTTTTTTTTTTTTGTTGGGTGAACCTTTTCATTTTATTTGACTCCACTTTTTGTTAAATCCATTTTCTTGGAAGAGGGAAGCTGTGACATTTGAGTACATGTTGGCTTCAGCTGTGAATCATTTGACCCAGCACCCTTAAAGGTGTCAGGGCCCCAAGACCTTCTGTCCTTTGTAGAAACTAGAGTTACTTGGGACACTTGCATTATTATACAGGCCCCTTTCACTCCGAGTTCCAACTTCTTTGCCTAACCTGGCTTCCTTAGTCTGAGTATCAACACCTCTGACTAGAGGTACTTGCCCATTATACAGTAGTTATCTGTGTTACTCTGTTTCACTATAGAATCCACAACTACTTGGTTCCCTTCACGTATGTCCAGTGCTTTTATTAAAAACCAAACAAACAAAAATGTCTAAAAAGTGCAGTGCAAAGTTCAATACATAAATAATCCAATAAAAGGATGTAAAGAGGAGGATAAAGTGGTCATCAAATAAATTATCCATTAAAACACTGGCAGGAAATTGTCTTTAAAAACACTGAACCTCGGTGCCCTTTTAAACCTGACTTCTCCTTGTCTTCTCCCTTTCTGGACCTTGCAGACCTAGGCGAAGTCCACCAGCAGACGCAGACAACCTTTAATTCTGGCCAGTGTCCCCCGAGGTGCCACTGAGCCCTGCTCTGAGCCCTGCTCGCTCTGTGCCCACCACTGCCTTTCTTGGCTCCTCCTTGCAAAAGCTTGCTGTGTCCTCTCACCACGGCAACATCGTTGGCTCCTTCTGGTGAGAGCACATTCCTGAGCATAATGGTCGCTCCTGCTACCTGATCTCTCCGCAGCAGTGATCCCTCAGCCCCCTGTTAAGCGCTGGGCACACATGTTCCTCTCTGGTGCTCCATTCCCATCCGTCTGCTCCCTTTACTCACACTCTCTCTCTCACTCCTACCTTTCTTTTAAATCCATTCTTTGTCTTGTTTTCCTTTTTCTTTTTTCCCTTCGATCTGCCTTTTTTCCTTTCTAGCACTCGCGCTTCCCAATTAAAACAAGGATGGGGCACAGCTGTGACATCCTTGTAATGCAAGTTTCCAAGAGCCTGGTGATCCTCTTGCCTCCCTTGTGAGTATTGGTCTCGGGGTACTTAAATTAATTCACCTGCAAGTTTGACCCTTTGTCGATGTATAACATTAATTCATAAATGTTGAGGTGCACATCGTTGAAGAGATCTAGTAGTGCGCCTCCCACAAAATGCTCCTTCTGTTCATGCGGATCCCAGTTCCAGATATGGAGCAATGGCCAGTTACTGTCATTTTCTTCTATATGCACATCTAGTTTCATGATATTTAAAGAAGGTGTACTGCCTCTCAACCTCCTGATCTTATGGACTGATATTTATTTATTTTTTTGCCCATTTGTAAAGTGCCTGGCCCCTTTTAGTGCTAGTGGTTAGTTGTTCTGAATATCCAGTCACAACACTATTTATTTTGCAGGTCCCTGCCAAATAGCCAGCCAGGAACTCCTGACTACTATGCCAGTTATGGCCTCAAGGGGGCACCACAGAGCCCTACATACCAGACACAACTCCACCAAACACAGTTTAGGGATTAATAAAAAAAGTTTTTATTACCCAGAGACATGTTCACAGGCTTACTTTAACAGTCCAACACAGTACTTGTTGATAATAAAGCCCACTTTTCTTCTTCCATCTCCTTTCACCACCATGAGATTTGCCATCTGCCTCTCAAGATGAGGCAGAATGGCACCTTTTATGCTGGACCCGGGAGCACTTCCAGTGTAATGGCTTTGAATATTGTAAGCACTGCTGGGTCATATGGAAGCTTTCCAAAATAGTGATGACCATTCTTCACAGCGGCACCCAAGGATCCAGACAAGATCACCCTTCTGGACTACAATATCCAGGCAACTCTGCGGGTGTTCGTGCTGTGTTCCAGCCAGGGGAGCCCAGCCACTTTTCATGCTTGGCGACAATAGGTCCACTTGTCCCTTGTCCTTCCATTACATAGATAGATAGATACTTTATTAATTCCCAAGGGGAAATTCATCATCTCAACTAGGGCAGAAACTGAGGACCATTCCGTCCAGGTTGTCTCCATTCTTAGGCTCCATCCATCACGTAAGTCTGGCCTCGCCATGCACATCCAGGCTTTCTTTGACCATCAAAGAGCTTACAGAGAAACACTAACTGCTGCCAAGAACACCCATTATGGCAGAATAATAGAAAGTGGCCATGATAACCCAAGGGTTTTGTTCTCTGTAGTTAATAAACTACTTGAGCCCGCATCTGGTCCAACTATGTCTTCTACTGAAGTCTGTGAGAAATTCCTCCACTTTTTCCGTAACAAAATTTAAAGACCTAAATCTAATTCAACTAACATAAATACATCATCTGTTAACATCTTTCCCTGTTTTTCCCACTCCATCCAGCTCCTGTTCTAAGTTCTCACCAGTCGCATCTGCGTTTGTTAATGTCCTGCTTTGTAAGATGAAGCCGACTACTTGTGTCCATCTCCACCACACTACTTAAATCCTGCTTTCATGCCATAATCCCGACTGCTACAACAATAATAAACTCATCCCTTGACATTGGCTCTGTGCCGCTTACTTTTAAAATCACTTCTGTAACCCCAATGTTAAAAGTCTGGTCTTGATGCTGACAATCTTAACAATTTCCGGCCTATTTCCCACTTACCTTTCCTGTCAAAAGCTCCTGAGCATGCTGTAGCTTCCCAACTCACCTTAACTTACTTAATCTCTAATAATTTGATGGAACCCTTTCAGTCTGGTTTCAGGGCACAGCACAGCACAACTGTGAAACTGCTTTGCTACGGGTAACCAATGATCTGCTTATGGCAGCAGACTCTGGACAAACCAGCATATTAATTCTGTTAGACCTCAGTGCAGCATTTGACACTGTCAGACATGACATTCTACTGTCCAGAATGGAGAACATGCTGGGTATCTCTGGCACTGCCCTCCAGTGGTTCAAGTCCTATCTGACTGATAGGCAAGAGTTTGTTAGTCTTGGCAACAGTAGATCCAGCTTGGCGCCAGTCACACAAGGAGTTCCTCAGGGCTCTGTCCTCGGTCCTCTGCTTTTCTGTATTTATATGCTTCCCCTTGGCCATATTATTCGTAGCTATGGACTGGGTTATCATTTTTATGCAGATGATACTCAACTCTACTTCAATGTTAAAAGTGGAACTTCATCAGAGCTTTCTCAGCTCACAACCTGCCTCAGTGAAATTTAAAACCTGGATGGAGCAGAACTCTTCAAATTTAAATTACAAAAAAACTGAACTCCTGCAAATTGGGACTAAAGTGCAACTAAATAAAATGAGCTCCTTCCCAGTCCATTTTGGAGGAGATCTCATCAGACCTGCCTCTACTGCAAAGAATCTTGGTGTCATTTTTGATTCCTCCCTTTCTTATTCCGCAAACATAAATCATATTAAGATACTTTCTTTCACCTCCATAACATTTCCCGTGTTCGCTCCTTCCTCTCCTTTGCTAATGCTGAGAAACTTGTCCATGCTTTTATCACATCCCGCATCAATTATTGTAATTCCCTACTGGCAGGTGCCCCTTCTAATCCTGTATCACAGCTCCAGCTTATTCAAAACTTGGCTGCAAGAGTCCTTACTTGAACGAACAGCATTGAGCACATAACACCCATCCTACTCCGTCTTCACTGGCTCCCTGTGTCTTACAGAATCGAATATAAAATCCTACTAATAACCTACAAAGCCTTAAACGACCTTGCGCCAAAATACATCAGCGACCTTCTCCATCACTATGTGCCTGTCCACCCACTAAGGTCCTCTGATTCTGGCAATCTTGTTCTTCCCCACACTAATCTACACTCTATGGGTGACAGGGCCTTTAGCTGTATAGCGCCCAGACTCTGGAATGACCTACCAAAATTAATCAGGTCAGCTGACTCCATGAATTCTTTTAAAAAACAACTCAAAACTCATCTGTTCAGGAAGGCTTTTAGCTCCACCTGACTTTATTACCCTTCTTTCAGTTTACCTCTCTGTCAAGATGCTCATGTAACCTGTATGTGTGTGCTAGACCATCAATTATGTTGTCTGTTAGTAAATTCAGAGAAAAAAGCCTATCTTACTCTTCTTTATTTATTTATCTGGTTAGTACAATGCTATATACTGTATACCCTGCCGTTCTTTCTTAAACTCTGTGAAGTGCCTTGAGCATGGGAAAGATGCTATATAAATAAAATGTATTATTATTATTCCCAACCCCAGTCAGGATGCCAGTCCATCCAATCCAGCTCTTACAATGTATAAAGTGGTGCTTTCTTTCAGTAATTTTATTTCATTTTTAGTCTTTCACTCAAGTTAGTTTACTTGTATTTCTTGTCTTGATCCAATTATGATATTTTTGCTGCTTTTAATATTTTTATACTAACCGGTCCTTCTAAGCCTGTTATATTTGTTAAACCATTCTGCATAAAATCTGAGTCCTAGGGGGAAAAAAACCCCCCAAACTAATCCAAACAACTAAACTGTGTTTTTGTAAAATGGTACACAGATTCTGTACATCAGTGATAGCGCAGACTGAAATCAATTGGTGACCACAATATATCCGAGCCTGAATCAGGTTGGTATGGATGCAGAGCAAACACCTAAGCAAGGTGGAAAGGTGATCCATAATTTGTATTAAGGTCACTTCAAAACACATCCACATTGGACGTCCTAAATTTAGACTCCATTGCTTACATTTTTAAAAAGTAGAACTTCTCAATTGACACTTCAGTATGTAAATTCAATGTGCCTAAACAGAGATGCAGTAGAAATGGGTGTGGTTAGTGTTTTTAGATGAAGTGTTATACCCTGCTGCAGTGTAGAGTATGAGTTCATATTTCAGCATGCCTCAAAAGACTATGCATTTCTTTATATAATTAATAGACGTATCGGAATACAAGCATGATAAATGTTTTGGGCAGTATAATTGCCTCCACTGTGCTAGCACTCAGCTTTGATTCTTGAGTAAATCCTCTTTCTACAATAAATCATAGATACTTTGAATGTTATTAATTTAACATTGGGATATTGTGCCATTTTCTGTTCATTTTTATTTCAAACCAGGACACAGAACATGAAAATTGATGTCTTTTAACCACATCACTTAACAACTTTGTGGGACTTTGCTTGGAGTTTCTGTGGTAATTCTCCCCCCAAGATTTATTTTAGCAAGTACAAATTTTACTAAAAACTAGTTAACTTGGTAAATAATTAGGGATGCAACAATACTATTTTTCTCCAACGAAGTACTATTATCGATACTTGTGATACCATTGTAGTGAGACAGGAAGATAGTGTATGTTTATGTCCATGAACTGTCAACTTCATTGTTAGCATCAAATCTAAGACTTATAATTTGGAATAAAATATAATTCAAAATTGAAAAAATAATTCAAAGTAGGGTACATTAAATAGATTAGATGACAACACCAATTGCTCAGATACAATTAATGTATGTAAACCAAACCAACTTAATTTCAAGCCTTTCAACATGGGATGCAATAGTACAACACAGGAAGCTGGCTAAACAAAACAAGAACATTTCTGTTACAGGAATACCCCTTTTTATTTTTTAATTATATATAAAGGTAGCTAGTTCGGTAGCATAAAGATATACAGGTTAAAATTCATTGGGGAACACCTGCCTCTGGATAGGTCAACAACTCTTTTGGGAAAGTAAGTGGCAGATTCCTTCTGTTGAACTGAAGCGTCTCGGCATGTTCAGCTGTAAATGTGTTTCTGGTTTCATTGACAATATGTGACCATGTACTAAATAATCTCTCACTCTCTCTACTCTACTGCAAGGGACTGAAAGGTATTTCCTTGTCATCTGAGACAAATTTCCTTGGCTGTGTAGATATTTGAAAAGAACTGATATCTACAATGGGCATCATGATGGCGCAGTGGTAGCACTGCTGCCTCACAGTAAGGAGACCTGGGTTTGTTTCTCGGGTCCTCCCTGCGTGGAGTTTGCATGTTCTCCCCGTGTCTGCGTGGGTTTCCTCCCACAGTCCAAAGACATGCAGGTTAGGTGCATTGGCGGTCATAAATTGTCCCTAGTGTGTGCTTGGGGTGTGTGTGTGTGTGTGTGCGCGCCCTGCGGTGGGCTGGCGCCCTGCCCGGGGTTTGTTCCTGCCTTGTGCCCTGTGCTGGCTGGGATTGGCTTCAGCAGACCCCCGTGACCCTGTGTTAGGATATAGCGGGCTAAAAAATGACTGACTGATATCTACAACAGGAAATATCTTCTGTGCATGCCAGTTTTATGTCCAATCAACAGACAACTTTTCATACTTAAAGACATTTTATGTAAGTAATTGAAGAGATTCTTCCAAAATGTTGCATATTTATTTTAAGAAATTTTGGCAATTAAGGATTTTTTTTATTAGCTACTCTAGAGAAGTAATTAATAATAAATTCTTCAAATTTATTTACACAGTCCTGTTCAGAACACTTATTTGTGAACATCTATTGCTAACACATGCAGTTTCAAAAGACTATCTGAGTGAGAATCAGATATATTCCATTGAACGAATACTTAATGCTGTGTATATGGAACATTAAAATAATGAGTTGGGATAGAATTATGTGAACTTTCTTAGACAAAAGCAAACAATAGAATTGCTCCAGTCAAGTGATCATTTGAATGTGGAGTTGTCAATATTGATGCAAACACACATACCAGTAAAACCAGCATGTAAGTTTTATTTTCAGTGCTTCTTTGCAGTGTTATACAGTAAATAACAAAACTATACACCAATAATACTTCATATTATGAAGCCCAGCACAGATTCTATTCCACCGCATTGTATCAGAAAACAGTCACGTCAGATACCAAGAAACACACTCTTCACAACTATAAAACAAACACTTGTAATCTGATCTTCCAAAATTAATATGTATATTAAGTGACCCTTGAATGTTTCACCTCATTGATTAAAAAACAAAATGACAACCAGGCATTCAAAATGTCTGAAACCAACTCTTTGATTACAAAAAGCTTAGAAGGTAACAAAACATTTCCAAATGCATTTTTTTCATTTTCAGCTTAAGGTAACCATCTTAGCATTTACCATTTAGTATGTGACCTAGAAAAAGCAAACAGTGGCACATGCATGCATGTTGCTTTTAACTGAAGTGAATCAGATATCCTATTAAATGGGGATACCTTGGATTGAGTAGAGTGGCGATGCTGAAAGTCCCCCAAGTGGGAGTACGCTAAAGTGGAATGCTTAAAATGCACAACTGTGTTTTCACCTGACTGTCACAGCATTGGCAACACTTTCCTGTGCAACAACGGCCTCTGCTACAACCAGCTAGAGTGTGTGAGTAACATAGGAAAAGCTGGGGGCTCCAGCATGATCAATGCCTTTTATCATATTTTTGGCATTGTCATGGACCACAAAGTACACACAACTTTTCGGAATGGCCCAAGTAGAAATGCTTCTACTGTTGCATATCCTGTGATGGGATCCTCAAAACTGCTTTGCATGCAACATAACCCGCTGTAGAGTGAAATTCTCATCTATCCATATGCAGTTAAGTTGATGATAGACATTGGCCAAACACCACTACTCCAAATGTCAGTGGTGAAGCTGTTATGTTTTGCACTAAACTGTTGACATGCTTTTTTTTTTATTAACTCATACATCCTTGGTAAGACCATCTCTGTGACGTGGTCATGACTTAGAATGTTGTACTTGGGTTCTAACATTCAGGAGGTGCTGAAACCGACAGTGGTTGATTGTCAGAAACAATATGCTGGGCAAGCGCTTCTGTTATTTTTTTTTCCTTCTCGTTTGACATTTTTTATCTCTTTCCTAGAATCTGCCACAATGTTAGCTGATGCTGTGCACTGCCAGAGGCAATTTTGCCACCCATGCTCATTCATATGTTTACTTTCACAGTTTACAGCCTGCTAAGCTTTTTTTTTCTCATACTTAATTATACAAAAATCTCCACATCACAGACATTTTGTGTTCTCCGTTTTTTTTCTTTTTTCTATGCTCCTTAATGTTCACACAATCATGCGTGCGTTTTACAAGTGCAAGAACATGAGCACTGTATTGGAACAAAATCTGATATCAGTATTGGTATTGTTGCATCCCTATAAATAATGATTTGGGCAAATATGACTGCTTTGAAAAGGATGCTTAAAATAAAATTTCACATTTTTGTTGTTACTCTTATAAGGTTTGTTTTTATGTATATAGCTAAAGACTGTTTTGTTAAATATAGAAATTTCATCTACCTATTGTAAGCATTCCTTCCTAACCTCAGAGTCTCATCCACCGTTTTGCCCAACTGGGACATACTTGACGCGCCACATGAATTTTCCCCATGAGAAGTGTGTTTATCTGCAATGAAATGATTTTGTTTGTCCAGACCAGCTCAAGTTATTCTCACTGGAAGTGTTACTATACCTTAAAGAGGATATAGATAGATATTTTAATAAAACCCCTGTGTGCGTCCAGGTGTGTGTGTGTGTGTGTCTTCTGGTGAAGTGCGCATGCGTAGGGCCGCACATGTTCAGTCTCTCCCTGTGCATTCCCTGTGCAGAGAGAGACACACAGGCGCGTGCGCGAGAGAGACACACACGCACAGAGAGACACACACAG
>JANRMT010062796.1:7849386-7862686 GCA_026402145.1 Polypterus bichir lapradei | reverse complement strand
GCGCGAGAGAGAGACACACAAACGGGCGCGAGAGAGAGACACACAAAAACAGGCGCGAGAGAGAGAGACGCGCACACACACAGGCGCGCGTGTGCATTGTTGCAATGTTACTTTTCTTGGTTGTTTATTAAATTACAGATTTTTCAAATGTTCATTTTGTTTCCTGTGCTTAAAACTCATTAAAAAAACAAAAAAAAGTGTTTTTAGCGATTGGTTCATAGCGCTATAGCGTGAACTCTTGCAGTGTTAGTTTTCTCTGTTGTTCAAGGTTTTCTCAGTATTATTCAATGTTTTTAAATTTAGTTTACCTTTACGCTGTGCATTCTATGGTATACTTAACTATATTTGTGCTTAAAAACATAAAAAAATATATATTTACATACAGTTTTTACGGTCTGGAACGGATTAATTGTATTTAAATACTTTCCTATGGGGGAAATTACTTCGTTTCATGACCAAATCGGGTTTCGACCAGAGTTTTGGAATGAATTATGGTCGTGAACCGAGGTTCCACTATATTACTGTCGGAGAAAATTACAGGCATTTTATGGAAATACAAACCAGTATTACTGCGAGAGAAAATTAAAGGCACACAATACAGTAACGCATATTACAGCCACATACAAGGTCCCTTGCCATTTAATATAGACTGTTCCTACTAATGTTTATGCACTACTGTTCTAGCGCCTGTTATTGTAACGGGCTTAATGTCTTATATGTATGTATGTATGTATGTATGTATGTATGTATGTATGTATGTATGTATGTATGTAATAAATATATATATATTTTATTTTTTTTAATTCCATAATTGCATATGCTATAGAATATAAATAGCCTACAATCTTCATGTCTGCTATTATTCACAGACTAGACGCACTAAGTTTCAAGGTTTATACTACAGTTCCCAGATTTTATTTTAATGGAAATGTTCGATTTTCTTTGATTACTGATGAATGGTCATTTTTTTTTTTTTTTTTTTCTTTTTTTGATTTTAATACAATAATTCCTTTCATCTTTAGCATTCCTAAGGTGTGTGCATAATTTAATTTTGGTTGGCTCATAATATTTCATGCAACTCTCTTTGTGTGGTCGTTTTGGTTTGGAATTGCTGAACAAAACACATCCATCTTCAGGCATATTGTAGCATACAAAAACATGAATCAAAATGAACTTTTTTTTCTGATGTTGCTTTTTTGGTTGGCTGCATCGTTCTTTTGCTTTATTCGCTGCTTACAATATCATTTTCTTCATATCTTTAAGTATGGCAGTGATTTTAGTGTTTTATATGTGCAGTACATGTAGCCACTGCCTACAATATATAAGATTACTTTGTAATTTGGGTAAAATTGCCCAACCACTTTGGGTTTTTGGAAGTGCGCTGTTTTACTAAAAAATTCCATGCTTGTTTAGGGGCTGATTCTTAATGGATGAATTGGATTATCTGGATGAATTGTAGATTGTGTTTGACTAAGTGTAGGTTGGCAGGCTTAATGTGGCAGAATTGATTGGCAGAATCACATTTTTAATGGCAAAGGGCAGGTAGCCCAGAACCACTTAAGTTCCTTTCCTCTTTATGCAAAGGATTATTGAAAGGTGAAGTTCCTTCAAAGATCAAAAAGATAACGACAGAAATCATATCAGAGTATTAATCTACAAAAAAGTATGTAATATGAAAAAAAAATGATTACTACTACTACTCTTTTGCTGTTAGATTGCATACAGCCCATGTCACAGTTACAACCAAAAATATGTTTGTTAATGATGTCAGAGAGTAGCAGCGTGTTGCATGTTGATTAGCAGATGCAAGCAAAATTTTCTCTGTGCTCTGTTCACGTGAAAATAATAATCTTATAAACCTTTGCTTAAGAGAAGTGGCTACTTCATATTCGCGTATATACTTATGAGAAAGAAGATGCTTAAAAAAACCTCAACATTAAAAAAGAGCAAACTCTTAAAAATCTAGAACAAGAAAAATCGTTCACAATTTGTGTATTTTGTTACATGTAAATAACATACTGGCATGGTTTTTTTTATGTAAAATAAAAGAAAAAAGGGTGGCTATTTAAACAATTAAATCAATTAGATGCAACAGGGTCAGTTGGAGTGAAAGCCTGCTGGGGCAGTGATACCTCAGAACTTAACTTGATAACCATTGCTTGGTTGGTCTTGTTGAACTCTAGGAGTCATTACAGGGATAACCCAGAAGTAAAGCCAGGGTGAGATTTTAAGTAGTTCGACAGTAGTTGTGAGTAGTTCTGTTGGTAAATGAGACCTGAGGTTTGATCCAAGGACCCCAAAGTGGGTGGCTGATGAGTTGGAGAGAAAGAGCCAGAGAGCCAAATTTGAAATGTACAGAAGATCATTATCTATCTATCTATCTATTGATATCTATATCCATTTTTGTATTCATGAAAAATTACTTCAATTTTTTTAGTGCAAAATATGTTTCAATATTCTACAACATGTTTTGAGGATTTTTGTTAAGATGTTTTTCCACGTGTTCTTGTGTGTCTGCAGTATAACATCAAAGACAAATGGACCAATTCTAATGACATTTTTGTGGAGATCTTACACATAGTTTTAGGAGATGATTAGGTTTTGAGTGAATTCCAACTGTTCAGTTTTTAAAGCTGATAAAAACAACAGCCAAACTAATGCGCAGAAGTTTACAAAATTTGGCATACCAGTTAGGAACTTAAAAGAAGGGGTTTTGTAAATTTTGAGTTCAATCTATAGCTTTGAGCTTTGTTTCTACTTTTTCAAACTCCATAGTCACAGCAGGTTAACTCTAATTACAAATAAAAATTAATCAGTATGTATTTAATTTACACTGATGACCATTTGTTTGTGGTATTCCATTTAATTTTTTTTTCCCATTGTTTTAGTCTTTAATTCTGTACCTTCAGTCTGTGTGTTGTAGGTGCTAGCCTCATAACCATGTCGTGTGGGTGATGGTAGGGGTGGGTTTCTACTCTTGCTCTAATTTTTAACTTCTTAAATGAAACAAATGACTAACAGTATAAATGCAAAATTCACAAACGTACAGGTGATTTGATACATGAATTAGTCATTTAAATTTATGCTAACAAATAATTCCTAGTATTTCATAGCTTGAACTAAATAGATTTTTTTTTTTTAATAATTCACCTTTAAAGTGGAATAACAATGAAATTAAACTTCACTGTATTTTTCGTAAATTTGCACAGTATGAGGTACTTATGTTGTAAACACGGAGAAATTAATCAGATTTTCTTTTTGATTCCTTATGTTCTCACATTGGTCATTTGCTTGTTTCCATTATTTGTAATACAGCGGAACCTCAATTTGCGAGCATAATTCGTTCCGGAAACGTGCTTGCAATCTAAAGCACTTGTATATCAAAGTGAATTTCCCCATAAGAAATACTGGAAACTCAGATGATTCGTTCCACAACCCAAAACTATTCCTATAAAAATGATTAATACAAAATATAAAGTAAAAATAAATAAAACAAATTAACCTGCACTTTACCTTTGAAAAGAATCATGGCTGGTGTGAGTGAGTTTCTAAATTCTTATGGGATTCCACCCAATGGGACGACATGCAGAAGAACGTCCCAAAGCAACCGCAGTCTCCCAGCGCTGTAAAAAGTGAATCCAGAAAGGTCACGGACATGCTATAAGCTATACTATATATACTCATATTGCAAGACCTCGCTCGTTTATCAAGTCAAAAGTTATTAAAAATTTTAGCTCGTCTTGCAAAACACTCGTAAACCAAGTTACTCGCAAACCGAGGTTCCACTGTACTTGTGAATTCTGCTGAACTTCTGTTCTGGACTGAAGCAATCCAGTCAAGAAAGTAATCACATGGTAATCTTTAATTAAACCCTTTGCATTTTTGCTCATCATATGAAACAAGGTGATTTAAGCATGGATTTAAATAAAATAAAAAATAAAAAATCATGTTTTCATTTTTATTTTAGTTGGAGTGATACGTTGTCCAGTTTGCAAACAAGAATGCGCAGAAAAATATGTAATGGAGAATTACTTTGTTAAGGACACTGCTGAAGTACCCAGCAGCACGGTGGAAAAATCGAGTCAGGTGAGGACCAGCCTTCTATCAAATAAGTTTACCGTAATTTACTATTTTAACAAAACAAAAAAAAAAAGCTCTGGTATTTGCATTATTGATCTGGTTATAGTCCAGGTCTATTTCTGTTATGGAGCTATTTGATATTTAATCAGTTTAATCATATGTTGATGTTTCTAAATCTGTTCTTTTCAGAAAATCTATTTACTGCACACTTTTCAGTGTATCCTGTTCTGTTACTTTGTGCCAGTTTTGTAGTTTTATTAAGCATCAATGTTTGATTTTTATTTGCTCCTGAATGTTACTTTATCTACTGCTGTTGTTCTGTACCCTGTTTTTTAATTTCACTCCATTGTTGTCTTGGAGTTTTATACTTTTTTTATGATTTGTAATTTGTAAAAATCTGTCAGTTGTATTTACACGGCCCTGCTAGTGTCTTCAGTGGTCTCTTGTATCAGCTGTACTTTTTTATTGTTTTTTATTATATTTGATATTAGATAGTAATCTGGTTAGCCCAGTACAGAATTTTGTTACTCTTAATGGTGCTGCACGAAATAAACTCAATCAGTTTTTTTTCTCCCAAATATAGAAATATAGTTTAAAACCTGTTTACAATAATAACGGCCTTCTTTTTTTCACAGTTAAATTTACTGGGTCTCAGTGGAGACACATTCATAAATATATATACTATCTATGTAAATCTTGCAGCCACAACATTAAAACCACCTGTCTAATATTATGTATGTCCCCCTTGTGTCACCAACACAACTGACTCACTGAGGCATGGATTCTACAAGACAAAGCTTTGAAGGTGTTCTATGGTGTCTGACACCAAGACGTTAGCAGCAGATCTTTGAGTCCTATAAGTTGCAATGTGGGGCCTCCATGGATTGGACTTGTTTCCCAGCACATTCCACAGATGCTCGATCACATTAACATCTGAGGAATTTGGAGATCCAAGTCAACACTTTGAACTCTTTGTCACGTTCCTTAAACCATTCCTGAATGATTTTTTCAGTGTGATAGGGTGCATTACTCTGCTGAAAAACGCCACTGCCCCTAGGGATCACCATTTCATTGAAATGCTGTATATGGTCTGCAACAATATTTAGGTAGGTGTTATGTGTCAATATAACATCCACATGAATACTAGGACACAAGGTTTCCCAGCAGAACACTGCCCAGAGCATCATACTGCCTCTGCAGGGTTACCTTCTTCCCATAGTGCATCGTGCTGCCAACTCTTGCCCAGGTAAGCAACGCATTTGCACCCAGCCATTCACATGATATAAAAGTAAACCTGACTTATCACACCAGGCCACTTACTTGCCAATTGTGGGTGCTTTTGGCAGAGGACAGGATTTAACATGGGCACACTGACTGGTCAGCGGGTATGCAGCTTCATACACAGCAAGCTGCAATGCATTATGTGTTCTGACACCTTTCTTTCTCTCATGTCCAGCATTAAGTTTTTCAACAAACCTGTAATCCTTCCTTGGACCACTTTTGGTAGAAACTAACCACTGCCTACTGGGAAACCTCACTAGACCTGCCGCTTTGGAGAAACTCTGATCCTGTTGTCTAGCCATCTCATTTTGGCCCTTATCAAAGTTGGTTAGACCCTTAAGACTTGACTGTTTAGTTACTCACCTAATATATCCCACTCTTTTGAAAAATACAATTCTAGCAAGATTATCAGTGCTATTCAATTCACTGGTCAATGATGACAAAAATCACAAAATCCCAGAATATAGTAACTAATATTTTATGAATAACAGAGAGAGCACACAGAATAATGGCTTAAATTTTATTTTAATCCCGTAAAATGAATACACAAATGAATGCTACCATATTTTAGTATTTTTTAACCAAATATTTCTACTTAAATATTTTATGTGCTATGCACGGAAACACAGTAGTAAAGTGCATTTGTATATAATACATATCTTAGTTTGTCACTTTTTTCAGAACTAATTTAAATAAAGCATTCTTTGCCACATAAAGTGCTGCAGGTTAAAGTGGATGGTTGAGAAGTATGAAGTGAGATTTAAAAAAATTTAAGACATTTGTAAAAAATAAATAAATAAAATAAAGTTATTATTTATTTATTTTTTTTCTTCATTTGATGCATAGCAATACTGTAACAATGCTAAGACTTAATCCAGGGCACACTCATGCATAGACCAACATCCAGCGGAGTTGGACACGCTAATCAATTTACTGCACATCATCTTTGGGATCAAAAGGAAAACCAGAGTACTTGGACACAATTTGACTTTTAGATTGCCAGATTGACCTTTATGCCACAAGGGGAAAATTCAGCTTTTACAGTAGCCTTTTAAATAAATAAATAATTATTAGGGCTGGGCAAGTTAACGCATTTAATTAACGCCGACAATTATTTTATCGCATGTTAAAGCAGTTTTTTATTATTATCATTATTTTGAAAGCCTCCGTCTTGCTAGCGATCGATAGAGATCAGTGATCTTCTTGTTACAGTGCTTTTCGATACGCTTTTGCTAGAAGGAAAGTTACCTTTGTTGATTTGGCCTCGATTCCCAGTGCGTACATGAGTAGCGAAGAGCAGTCAACTCCTAAAATGGCATGTGGAGAGATACCAAACTGAATGATCAAAGCAAAATAATCCGTGGATGACTTTTTGTGTATTATCGCCGAATCGGACTCTTAATTTGTCAGACTTCGATTTTGATGCAAATGATCTGGAGATGTAGATCAGAAGCGAAAGTGAGGTACTGGCATCAGCTGATCATGGTGCTGAACAGGTTCATCTATCTGATGCACCTATGGCAACGTTCGCCTGGGAGGACAGACACGACAACAAGAGGTACAAACCGTATTGCTTCCCACTGCAAAGACAGCCAGGCAGCCCGCCCACCATGAATTCCTGCTGGCCATCGAGCCGCTTCTGCTGCAAACTGGCGCTGACAGCAGGCAAAGCAGGCAGCAACAGGTGTTTTATGTTGATGTATGCATGAAACCATTGCTTTGTGTGCTTTTCAAAAACTGAGTTTTTTGGAAAAAATATTAGCCCTCAAAGAGTTGCTACTGAAAATAGACTGTTTGTGCTGCTTCCTGATTTTCTGCTGGTATCTGTTCAGACAAAAAAGAAAACAGATTTAGAAATGTTAACTTGCTGTTGCTCAGAAGGTGCCTGTTATAATGTGATCGTGGCTCTGAACTCTGAGGGTAACTTGTTTTTCTATAACAAACTAGATAAAAAAGTTAATGCAGTGGCAAATAGATTTGGTTTTATATTTGATTTGATTACATTAATGTTTAAGTTGAGATTTACAAGAAGTATTTTAACTGCTACCATGTAAAGGGATTACTGCTGTAAAAAGCACCTTATTTGTTTAAAGTGTTTGCAAACCAAATACAGTACATGCAATACGCTACTTTTTAGTTCACTATTGAAGTTTGCGCATAACAATATGATTTTTGTGTTTGTCTGCGATTAATCACGATAAATCTCAGACAATCATGAGATTAATTGCGATTTAAAAATTTCAATCGTTGCCCTGCACTAATAATTATGCGCACCCTGTAGTGTGAACACACACCAGAATAACTAAAAGCCAAGGGGAAAAAAAAAAACTTCTGACTTGGCTGTCACAGTCACAGTGAGTCTTTAAGTAGATGCATTGCTGTTGGTATAAAGGAGGCCCTGTAGTGTTTCTTGACACATGTTTGTTTGAATAATTTTTTGGCTGAAAGTCCTCTGTGTTAGTGTGTCAGAGAGGGGATGTGCAGCTTGTTTATAATGGCACTCAGTTTTATTTCAATTTTTTCCTTTAGCTACTACCTCCTTGGGGTCAGCAGTATGTCCCATAACTGAGTTTGCCCTTTTAGTTTCCTTTTTGATTTGGTGGGCCTCTCATGAAGTGATGTTCTCAGTCCAGCACACATGACAGTGTAGAAAATCACACTGGCTATCACGTAGTTTATACTGTAGATAATGTGAAGGATGTCACTTCCCACATTAAAGAAACACGGTCTCCTAAGAAAAAAAAGCCTGCTTTGCCCTTTCTTATAGAGCTCCAACCTGTCATTAATGTGGACCCCCAAGTACTTGTAGGAGTGCACCACCTCTACATTCACTCACTCTATAGTGACCAGACACACAGGCTCCTTAGTTTTACCGATGTTAAGTTACAGACCATTCTTTCTGCACCAAGAAAAACTTATCTATCTGACGTCCATACTCTATCTCATCCACTTTATCGATACACCCCATTAGTGCAGAATCATTTGACAGTTTCTGCAAGTGGTATGACCTGATGTTATATTTATAGTTGGCTGGTGTACGGCATGAAAAGAAAAGACAGGACTGTTCAATGTGGTGATCCATTGTTGCTCGCATCCATATCAGAAAAGCACAGTCCTCGAGTCTCACAAACGGTAGTCTGCCCGACATGTAGTCCATTGTCTAGGACACCATAGGCTCATTCACTTGCATATATTGGAATTTATCCTTTAACAGGGATGACTAGATGGTATTGAAGGCATTGGAGATTTCGAAAAACAAAATCCTCACAGTGCTACCAACTTCATTCATGTGAGAATAAACCTTATGGCGCAAATAGATAATTTCATCCTCCACTTCAATTTTTGTCTAATAGGCAAACTGCAATGGGTTCAGGTGGTCTTCCACAAGAGGACTCGTAGTCCAGGACCAGTTTGTGTGCTTTACAGAGACATTCACCTAGTTTCCTGAAAACTCTGAATTAACAATGTTAACCACTATATGGCTTTATTTTTCATGATTTTTATGTACAGTAAATATTTTCAGTACTATAGTAGGGGCCGTAAAAGTTTAAAGTGTTGCTGGATTAGAAATAATGTTGGATTAGGCTAGATTACAGATGCACACTGTTCCAACCATTCAAAATGGTTCACATCAAATTCCTATGTTCTTCACTTACTTTCATCAGCCACACAAATTTAGGGAAAACTTAAAAAAAAAAAAACTCCTTTAACTCTTACTCCTTAACTCTTCTCAGAGGTTTGCATGAAAATATGTCTGAAATATGTTAAAATATAACTTTTCAAATATGGACATTTCAATTTTTAACCCAATTTAAGAATTCATGTTAACATTGTGAATAATTATTTACAGCAGCTAAAAATTTTCATTTTTCAAATAAAGATTCAATTATTGACATTAAATATCTTATTATATAAAGTAGGATGAGGTAATTAAAAATGTACTTTTTACCGTTCTTTGAATTATTAAATGAGTATGGTTTATATTTGTAAAAATGTGTATGCTATTTTTGTACTTAAATGTATTGCCTCCACCTAATACATAGATATGGAGGACACATTGCCTATCAGAAATCCTGAGACAGATTAAATACTGGTTAAAAGTTACAAAGTGAACATAATGTACAGTACCGCATCCTCCATTTCTACCTGCTGATACATTAATAACTTTGTATTTTTACAATGGTGGAAATACTTCCCTCTTCTGTTCCTCACTCAGTGTTTTTTTTTTTTTTTTTTTTTGTGAATGCTTATAACCACTAGGCAAACAAGGGGGAGTCGACATAGACAGACTTGGAGCACTAGAGATTTTGTGGATTTTTATTTTATGCTCCTAAGAAGTTGTGGACAGTCAAATAAAAGTGCGTAAAGGACTGCATAAAAATTTTTTTCTTAAAGTCTCAAGATCTCTTTCTCTCTCTCTGAATGTCTGTCCTGCTCAATTACTATATGTAGATTTCTGCATATCTTCATTTCACCCAGTAGATGTTGCTAATACACCTGTTAAGGCTTTCTACAGAAAAAGCACTTTACTAAATCAGTTTGTCTGTAAAGATATGAAACATTACACTGTTGTAGAAAACGAGGGCTTCCGACAAATGATACAAGTTTTGGAACTGCGGTATGCTATACCAATCAGAAAACAAACAAGTGAAATTATTGTACTGAGGCTTTAGGACGATCTTAACCAAAGAATCTCCACATCTCTCCAGTCAGTTGAGAGAGTAGCCATAACTTGCAACAGCTTGACATTCAGGGCAGCAGACTCCTAAGTCACTACATTAAAAACGACTTGGCACCTGTGGTGTATATGTTGCAGATGAGTGCTGAATGTTAGTCATACCAGGAGCAACCTCTAACTGTATGCTAAGCTGCTGAGATGGCTGGCTGTTGTTCCAAAAACCTTTTCTAGCATCTCCAATGCACTGTCCTATTGCATGACCACATCAATCATAAGTCTATGTGCTGACAAGTCCAATAAACATTGCTTCTCTTTAAGCATATGGCTAGCTGTACTGATATGGAGGAAAATGTCTGCAATGTGCCTCACCCGGCCAAGCGAGCAGGCAATTTTCAGAGCATCCTGCGATGCCAAAGTGAATGTGTGTGTAAAGCAGCTGACACAAAGTGGCTCTATAAGCTGCACTGCATTGTTGTCAGTCATGATAGCTAGTTCTTTCTCTTTTATTTTTCCATTTGTTCCAATGCCACTGTCAACGAGAATTAGCTCTACATCCTTGTTTGCTTCCTTTTTGTCTGATGTTGAACTGCGAGGACACATTTTTCGAGACTGATTAACGTGACTGTAATAAGTGAGCAACTGAAGATATATGTTGAACTTGCAGAATTATAGAAAGACACAAGTCTTTTTGCTGTATCTTTTAATTTTGACTAAATTTAAGATAGGTTTACATGTCCATCAGGGAAATAAATTTAGGTAACCGTTTAGTTGAAGGGTGGTCTACATTGGAGATTCATACATGAATAAGTTACTGAATCACATCTATTATTTAATACCAGTAACGGCGCACTGCACGGTAACATGCAGTGAATACGCTTGACTTGAACATTCATAGTTTTCATACTCTTTCTCTGTACAGTAATCCCTCGCTATATCGCGCTTCGACTTTCGCGGCTTCACTCTATCGCGGATTTTATATGAAAGCATAACTAAATATATAACGCAGATTTTTCGCTGCTTCGCGGGTTCTGCGGACAATGTGTCTTTTTACTTCCTGTATATGCTTCCTCAGTTGGTTTGCCCAGTTGATTTCATACAAGGGACGCTATTGGCGGATGGCTGAGAAGCTAACCAATCGGAGCACGCAGTTAAGTTCTCCTGACTGAGAAGCTAACCAATCAGAGCACGCAGTTGAGCTCCTGCGTGCTGAATGCAGTGTTAACCAGGAAGTCTCGTCTCGCTAATTCAGCATCAACGTGTTTCGCTGTGTAAAGAGTTGTGCTCTTTAGTGTTTATCTTTGTGCATAGTCAAGCCCTTCATTATGGCTTTAAAACAATCTGCTACTGCTTCAGGGGCCGTGCCCCAAGCGCAAGAAGATGATGTTAATGATTGCCGAAAAGGTAAACGTTTTGGATTTGTTGAAGGCTACGATTCTTTTTATTTAAAAAGTAGGAAAGGAATATAAGATCTACGGCTGCAGTGTCCTTTTAACCAGGGTGCAAAACGAGTTGTAAGTGGATGTAATAAGGCAGTAGTCTGGATGGAATCTGCTTTAGGGATTTGGATTGAAGACTGCCAGAAGAAGAACAACGGCAGTGCTACACAATCGCCTGAAGTGGCTCCTTTACAAGGGCTGCAACGCTCTCCTTTGTTGTGCAGTAAAATTAAACTCCTTGTTATTGGAGAAGTCATCGTGTCATTGTTGGTGAGTAACCATAATTAATTTTCTTCTTACAGTGCTTAGTACATGTACGTATGTTTAGTGTCACTGTACACACATTTACTGTATACTATTTTTCTTGCATTGTACGTATTTATTGCTGGTGGCCTGTCTATCGTAATGGCTGTAACATATGTGATATCGGAGACACTCAATATCTTTAAAATCATATTTAGGTTTTACTGTATATAAACAGTGTGTTTATATACATAATTTCAATGAATCTTACCTAATATCTAAGAGAATACAAAGGGATTATGCTGTTTAACTCTGTGGGGAATATTTATAAACAGTGCGGGAGAGTTTATAAGGGCTTAAAATATATAAAAATAACCATACAAACATATGGTTTCTACTTCGGTTTTTCACCTATCGCGGGGGGGTCTGGAACGCAACCCCCGCGATCGAGGAGGGATTACTGTACATTTAGCATTCATTTGTTCAGAGGTTGATGTGCTTGCTGCTTCCTCAGCAGCTCTTCTTTTCTCCACCCTAGTGGCCTGTTTCTTCTCTTCTTTCATCGGCATCTTTTCACGTTAAAACTGTTTAAGCCAGTGTTTTGTGTTGCAATTAGTACGTTTTCCTTCATTTTTCACTTAAGCTGGCATTTAAATGTTCAATCTGCCTCGGGAATGATTTAAGATATGAAGAGGTAGGGGATGTGATGGCAAAGGTGGTAGGGAATGAGAACGTCGCCCGTACGCATGTGCTGCATGGCCACCCTGCTGGCCGCTGCCGAGAGTTGATTCTACAATAAAATTAAAAATAATAAGAGGAGTAACCTTGGAGGTAAATCATCACCCCGAAAGCGAATAGTAGACATCACGTAGTATATGTGTACCAAATTTCAGGTCCACAGGTCAAACAGTTTTGCGAGCTACAAGTGGTTTAAAATCCTGGACAGACAGACAGCCACGGTAGCGTGTTCTATATAAAGAAACAATATTTCATTATAATATTATTCGTAAGATGCTATAGATGATTTGTAAAGTACTTGTCATTGCATTTTATTAAAACAAGGAGCACACACCCCCACCCCAAATATACATGTTGACTCTGTAGTGATACATGTTAGTTAAATTAGGGTGAATTTTGATTTAGTGCAGTGCTGTGAAAAGGTGTTTTTTTTTTTTTTTTTTTTTTTTAAATAGAGAATCAATATTTTGTTCAACATCTTGCAAATAGTGATGTTAACTGTTCATTATAAATAATGTGTTGCTGAAATTTATCACATTATTATTAACGTTCTCTATGCATGGTTTAGTAATCTCTAAAAAAAAAAAAAAAAGCCGGCACTTCAATTATATCAATGCATGCTAATTCAGTCAAGATAAACTTGATATTGAATCAGCAAATTGCAAATTGAAATCAAATTGGGACATCAGTGGCAATACCCAGCCCTAATGCTGAACATGGTGATATTAGCTTTTAAATGCTGATTGATCCATAGTCTTGGTATCTGCATGCAATTTGTACTTTCTTCACATACCAGCACATTTTTCTGATTTTTTTTTTTTTTTTTTTTTTTTATTTTTTTTTT
>JANRMT010062796.1:7839046-7849286 GCA_026402145.1 Polypterus bichir lapradei | reverse complement strand
TGCTGAAAATGGTGTTATTTGTTTTTAATTGTTGTTTAACCAATTTTTTTGGTTTTTGCTTGAAATTTTTATTTTCACATACCACCACATTTTTTTTTTTTTTTTTTTTTTTTTTTTTTTTTCTTTTTTTTTTCTCTTAATTCTCAATCCTAACTTGGCCCCCATGTCAGTAGGACCAGAGTTGTTTTATTTTTCCAGTTGACCCTGAAATTGTCTTGAGGTTTTATAAATGAGCAGGTTTTAAAAATGCTGTGTTAGTGCAGTTGATTGACTGTAACCCTAGTTAATTCAGTGTCCATAAGTTTGTTCAAGTAAAAAAAAATTATATACTATACATTTAATTTTATGTATGTAATTTATTTAGATTTGCTCAAAGAAAGTACATATGTTACTAACATTTTAAAGCATATTTGGAATTTTGTACTGCAGCATTTTAAGAATGTTTTAGACTATTTTATATCTCTGTTTTAATATAAGCTCTTTTAAACTGCTCTTTACCTTTTCAGTATACATTGAGTATTGACTCTTAGTAGGACCTTCATCAAAGGTTGGTTTGTGCCTTCCATCTTCCATCCGCATTTGTTAATTGGATTCACAAATGAATGACTGAGCTCTCATGACCCCCCTCCAATAAATAATAGCAAGTTACTAGCATCCTAACAGTTACAAGAACTGGAGATCTCCCTTTCTGTCTTCAGGCAGTTTTGCCAGTGTGGCAGGGATATTAGTTTGGATCAGTAAGCAACAAGCCATTCCCTTCATGATTACAGATCAGGCTTTACTGGGCTATTTTTTTTGGAAAATATTTCTGTTTGACTGATCTCTCCATTGTTAAGCTTTTTCTTTTTTTTTCTATTGGGACTTTAAAATAAGTAACACTGCTAATTTCTTTTCTGGAAAAGGTCTGTACAAGCTGCGAGGACAAAACGGAAGCAACTGGCTTTTGTGTGGAATGTGTGGAATGGCTTTGTAAAACCTGTGTTGAAGCTCACCAGAGGGTTAAATTTACCAAGGATCATGCCATCCGCCAGAAAGAAGAAGTATCACCAGGTATTATCTTCCAACCATTATAATGGCTTCTTTCAGAAAACGGAATCAAATTGCAAATAGTACATGTGGTGTTTTTTTTTTTTTTTTTTTTTTTTTTTTTTCCTTTTGCTTTTGACGTGCTTTTGTATTCATTTGAGTTCCGGTAAATTAATCTGTAAATCGGAATACCATAGTGGTTAAATTTCAGGCACAGAACAACTTGTTTTTTTTTGTCTGTTCTGCTGATTTATATTGTGATTAACCAATTTCCGACAAAGGCTCTATATAAATAAAATGCGTTATTATTTATTATTATAATGCAGAAAGCATGCAGGATAGCAAGTTCATCATAGCCCTGCAATGTGAATTCTGCACATTTTGATTGGAGCATAATATTAAAAATACCACACTTTCTAGCAGAATGGGACGGGTTTCTACTTGGATGTAATGCAAAAGGATTATGGGATAATGTACACCATCCTTGATATATTTAATTAAATAATACTTGTTCCTGAATTGCTGGATTGTTCAAGAAGGAAAGCATTGACCTCTTGAGAGACAAATATTTAAAATACCTAAATGTTTTGTCTCTTTATTATAGCTTTGTCAAATTTTATGGCTGCACATTTTAAAATACAGTTCTGGCAATTTATAATTCAGTTTAAACTCTATTTACTATAGAATGTGAATATTTTTATTTTTGAAGTTTTTGGGAAATGGTGAGTGCACATCTGATATTAAGCACGAATGTGTTTTTCATTTTACTCTTCCAAACGTATGTTGTACTGTCCTGAATTTCACTGAAAAACTAAACTGTTTCAAGTGATATCTTTTATCTTGCTAATGACAATGTATTCTCGCAGCATTTGTCTTATTAAAACAAATTAAGAAGTCTTTTTTTTTTTTTTTTTTGGTGTGTGTGTTTCAGAAGCTGTCTGCTTGCCAAACCAGCGACCCGTGTTCTGCCCCATCCACAAACAGGAGCAGCTGAAACTGTTCTGTGAGACTTGTGACCGGCTTACCTGCAGAGACTGCCAGCTTCTGGAACATAAAGAGCATAGGTAAGGCAAATTCAGTCATTCTTCAGCATCCTACTATAAAACCAGTTAAGCTCCTGACAAGCATTTTATTTGTTGGTGGTGTGAAGTATGCATTTGTTTTACTGTTTTTGTTTCGTTTTCCCCAGCAGCAGTGAGCATAAGGAGCCAGGCCTGGTTAGTATAACAGGCCATATAGAGGCACACTCCCACGCTGCACACCATTTTCGTGTCTTAGTATTGGAGGTACCCACGTGAATATTGGAGTGCAAACTGCTTACGTTAATCAGCAAAGCATGGATTTAATGCAGAGCTCCATGCTAACTAATTAATACCCCACCACAGTGATGCCTCAGTGTGATTTGTGATATTATTTGAAAGAGAACATTTATCCATTATTTTGAAGAATGACTATAATGTTATTGCATTGGGAACAAAAAGAATGAAAATCATTTTCTGAAAGTTTAAACATGTGGTCCATTTGTAACAAATGTTCAGAAATATTTGTGGCTTTTAAAATAGGATTTATTGTATGGAAGTACAAATTATACTGAAGATATTTATTATTTAGAGAATTTTTGAAAGTGTCGTGATACAGTAAAGGTATTATGTGAAATAAAAACAAATTCAAATAGGCTTTACAAATGTAAAGCTCTTGAGCAGTATTCTAACAAATATCTTAATTCACATCTCAGCGGCTACAGAAGGGGTTTGATATAAATGTTTGAGCAAGAAGGTAGCATATTTTTTGGGACAATTTGGTGGATGTGAAACAAATTCCTCATCCCCAATGAATATTTATTACCAACTTTGCCAAATATATTTTAAGACCACTGCTGTTTTATATCTTCAACTTTGACAAGAATCTAAAAAAACATAATTTTCACAATTTTATTTTGCCTTTTCCAGGTTTGGTAGCCATAAGTTATTCTTATTTGTTGCCTTTTGACCGTTTCAATAAATTTAGTTTATATCTGAGTACCAAAAAAGTGTGACTTCGGTGGCTGTCATGGCTTGTGCATAGGCACAGTAGAAGTCTGCCAGGTAAGTGTTAAAGTACAAACGGGTAAAATTTTGTTTGTTAGAAAGTACTCCAGAACCTTGTGGTGTAATGTAAGTATAGATAACCAAAATGAATAAAGAGTGAAGTAGCAAAACCATAAAGTAAACTAATTTGGAACCATAAACAGCAGGCAAAATGGAAAGGTTTTGAACAACAACAAGCAAAGGAAGAAATGTCTCAAATGCTTTTAAACAGGGTCAATAGTGCCTTTAACACAAGCAAGTTGTTCTAGTAAATTATTGATTAGTTGTTGAATGGGTTCAAGACATAAACCAATAAAGCTGTCAAGTACAGTACTGTAACATGTTGCACTCAAGACATTTCCTAGGTCAAGACCTAGAATAATTCCTGGTAGTTCACCAGGACTGCATATGTGTGAATAATTCTACTCAGATTTCTAGGTCAGCAGGCAAAACTTAATGATGACTGACATGGTAACATAGGTGTGATTGAACCAGTTGTAAGAGCCTCTGGTGAAGTTGTATAAGATACACAAAGCTGGACCATTTTGCAGAATTTTTTTTTCCCAAGTTAGTTGTTTATAAATTCGGGATTGGTCATATTCTAAAAATACTCAGGCATCTATACATAAGAGAAAATTGTTGAGTTCTTGTACTATTGCAAGCACTGTAAGTTTCCTGACAGTGAAGCAGTGGTAGAAATTGCATCACAGAGAGCTTTGTGTATCTTTCAGGAACAACAACAATAATAATTCATTACCTTATGTATGTGCTGTAATCTTTGCACCTTTGGCTCCAATATTTTTCAGTTTTCTTTATAGTATTGTGTACATCTTTTAATATGTTTTAATTTGACAATATGTTGCTAAAATCATTTTTCTGGAAAATCATAGTAATAGCAGGTCACACTGTTTGTGCTGTTGTTTTTTTAGCTGCTAGAAGGTTTTTTGGTGCTCTTGTTTGTGATCCCATACTTAAAAGATAAATGTATTCATTTATTTTTTACTGTACTGCTGCTACCATTCTTTTGTTTTGGTGATATTTATAGTTTTTGTTTCAGCACTATTTTATTAGATCAGCAAAGTCATTCCCAGTTACTGCTGTGCATTCAGCAGGATTAGGAGGACAACCTTATAACCAGTTCAGTTGTTAAATAGGAGATCTTCATTATTATTCATGCCTCTTCTGCCTTATGGTTGCAAGTAGTGATGTCATTCTTATTTTATTTTTATTTGTTTTATTAAAGCTCAGTCTGCCAACCTATTCATCCATTTGTTTAACCTGCTTAACCAGTTTAGGGTCACAGTGTGCCCTGCTGGGAGGATATGCAAACTACATTGACAGAGTGCATACTGGGATTTAAACCTAGGATCTGAGGCTATGAGGCAGCAGGCATAAGTACTGCACTGTCTCTAGAAAGCTCAAATTACAGATATATACTCGGCAAAAAAAGAAACGTCCCCTGACTTTCAACTGTTTTTACTTTCAGTAGACTTAATGTGTAAATATTTGTATGAACACTAAAAGAGTCAACACCATAAGACATAAACTAAAAATGTTTCACAATGTGTCCCTGAATGAAGGGAGGCTCAAAATCAAAAGTACCAGTCAGTATCTGGTGTGGCCACCAGCTGCTTGAAGTACTGCAGTGCATCTCCTCCTCATGGACTGGACCAGATTTGTCAGTTCTTGCAGGTGCCTTGGTGGAAGAGTGGGGTAACATCTCACAGCAAGTTCCTGGACATTTCTGGGGGGAATGGCCCTAGCCCTCACCCTGCGATCCAACAGGTCCCAGACGTGCTCAATGGGATTGAGATCTGGGCTCTTCGCTGGCCATGGCAGAACACTGACATTGCTGTCATGCAGAAACTCACGCACTTTTTGCCACTCCTGTCTGGTCCAGCGAAGGTGGGTTTGTGCCCATAGGCGGCGCTGTTGCTGGTGATGTCTGGTAAGGACCTGCCTTACAACAGGCCTGCAAGCCCTCAGTCCAGCCTCTCTCAGCCTATTGCGGACAGTCTGAGCACTGATGGAGGGATTGTGTGTTCCTGGTGTGACTCGGGCAATTGTTGTGGCCACCCTGTACCTGTCACGCAGGTGTGATATTCGGATGTACCGATTCTGTACAGGTGTTGTTACACGTGGTCTTCCACTGCGAGGATGATCAGCTGTCCTTCCTGTCTCCCTGTAGCGCTGTCTTAGGCGTCTCACAGTGTGGACATGGCAATTTATTGCCCTAGCCACATCAGCAGTCCTCATGCCTCCCTGCAGCATGCCTAATGCACGTTCACGCAGATGAGCAGGGACCCTGGGCATCTTTCTTTGGGTGTTTTTCACAGTCGGTAGACAAGTCTCTTTAGTGTCCTGCGTTTTTAGAACTGTGACCTTAAATGATTACTTTCTGTAAGCTGTTAAGGTCTTAACGACCATTCCACAGGTGCATGTTAATTAATTGATTATGGTTAATTGAACATGCATGGAAAACATTGTTTAAGCAATTTACAATGAAGATCTGTAAAGTTATTTGGATTTTTAAAACATTATTGTTGAAATACACAGTCCTGAAAAAGGGACGTTTCTTTTTTTGCTGAGTTTATATATGTTCTGATACAGTGAATATAGGCATTTCTGAGCAATTTTAATTCACATACAGTACCTCTAGAGTGATGTCTTTATTATATCCATTTATTAATTCCACAGTCCAGGAGGAAACCTGTGGTAAAGAAAATGCAAACTCCCAGTTTGTTACTGATGATAGAATGAATTAAGCTTTGTTATCAGTTCTGTATGAAATGTCAAACAGGTTCTTATTTCCCTTGCAGTTCCAACTAGATGAAATTAAAGTTCTCTCTGAGTGATAGATAAACTAATTTCATAGTCTGTGAACATTTGAAATGATCAGTATGAAAACGATTTCTGGTCTTGTATGAATAATATTTTAAATGTATTCAGAATATTTCTGAAACAGTGATTCTGATATCAAGCTGTTATGATTATTACACTATCTATGTTGTGTTTTTCTTTTTTCTTTTTTTTTTTTTTTCCAGACTCGCAGGGGCAATAAAACCTTTTAATTAATTTCCTTAAGCAAACAACCTGTGATGAAGTAAGAATAGTGGCTGTAATTCTGAAAGGAATTCACACTTCTGCCATCCTGGCTGTACTCCTGAAATGAACAAGTTGCATTTGGAGTCTGATGTACTTGCTTGTCAATTCACTTCCCTAAAATATTTCCCCTTCTTATAATCTCTCCAAAGGGCAGCATCACCTTTCGTCTAATTCATGAATTTTTAAGTTCCTGGCTAAATTGCTAAGCAATTACTGTGCTGTTTCTCAGTGAAGTCATACAGAACATAACAAAAAATGTTCCTTTATAGGGAGCCTTTCATAGTGAACATCATTTTAAAGAGCATTTAAAAGTGATCATTCTGCTAATGGATATGTCCCCGATTTTAATACACTGATAATGCATCCTTTTAATTGAAAAAGCACTATATAAAATACTGATTTGGTTATAAGAAGAGGAGTATTAGTAATATTTGACATTACACATTTCTTTTTCTTTTAAGAAATTGTGTGGTTTTTTTTATCTGTGTTATAAGTGGTGTCGCAGATGGCTGGGGGGGGGCGACCCAGCCAGGACGCCTCGGAGGACCGGAGGAGGGCTTACACCGCCCTGGTTGCTTTGGTGGCCACGGGTGCAGAGCTTTGAAGCTCAACCCTGTAGGGGCCCGTGGTCACCGCCAGGGGGCGCCCCAGTGCCTTGGGGACCCTGGACCTCAGCACTTCCGCCACACCTGGAAGTGCTGGGGGGAAGAAGAGCAGGGACACCCGGAGTGCTTCCGGGGATACAGCCGGCACTTCCACCTCACTGGGGTGTGTCGGTGGAAGATTGCTGGGAAACACCTGGAGCACATTTGGGAGATTATAAAAGGGGCCGCCTCCCTTCATTCAGGGCTGGAGTCGGGTGAGGAGAAGGACTGAGCTACTTGGAGAGAGAGTGGAGGCGGCCTGAAGAAAAGAGGCAGTGTGAGGCCTGGACTTTGGGGAGTCTTGGGGGTTTGTGGTGCACTAAACTTGTCAATAGAAATTGTAAATAAACGTGTGGTGGCGCTTAACAACATGTCTGCCTGCCTGTGGCCGGGTCTCGTACCACAGTGGTATGTCTGGGGCTGTGTTTTTTGTTTAATTGTTTTGGTGTTTCCTTAACTTAGTCCAGTAATAAAAATATAATTATGAATTATGTTACAGCTATTATGAAACAACAGTGAGTTTTAAACAAATGACTCATTGTTTTGGTTGTAATCTACAACAGAATTAAGAATTGACACTTTCAATGTGTGTGTAGATTCTCTGCAGTCATATCTATACTGTGTTCGTGTTGCCATAACCAATTTTGCAGTTTTTATGCAGTGAAAGGCATTATAAAACAGTTTTTTGTCTACCTTCTAATACATTGTAAAAATAAAAGTTACTGTTTAAGTCAATAATGCATTCCTTATCGATTGAAGGATGGACTGGCGGCAAGAAGGGATTATGTATTGGTGTGTTGCAGTGTTGGTGTTTTGTACACTTTAAAACTGTAAATAAACTGGGTGTTGAGTTAGAACCTGTGTCCTGCATGTGTGTGTCCGGGTTAGGGTGGCTGTACGCTCCCTGGTGGCTCACACCGGTTAAAGCAGACAATTTCATGCAAGTGTAAGCGGCTATCTAATCCCTGTCTTTCTAGAAACAGCACTCAGGACCTTGCAATCATTCTAAAGCAACCAGGCACCATGCCTTAAAAAAAAAAAAAAAAAAATAAATAAACCCCAAACAGTTTGAAAGGCGATAGTTGGTCGGCATTTTTGAATTTGAATTGCATGTAAGCAAGCGATCACATCATGTGATATCACTTTCTACTAATCAAACATATCCTATTAAATGTCAACATGTTGAACAGAAGAGGCACAGGTCAATTATGTTCCATTACCTAATTTAATTCAAGCATTTAAACACGGATTACATTCAAGTTGCATATGCCTGAATTTGAACGTTTCAGATCACTTTTGTATGTGGTACTAAATCTATGTTTTTGTGTTTTTGTTAACACTTCCCTAATAGGGCTCAGTCTGTGAATGAAAAAATCTGAATTGTACTTGTCCCAACAACAACTTTTATTTATATAGCACATTTTCATACAAATAATGTAGCTCAAAGTACATGATAAAGAGTAAAAAAGACATAGTAAGAATTAAAATAAGAGAACACTAATTAACATAGAATAAAAGTAAGGTCCGATGGCCAGGGAGAAAAAAAACAAAAAAAACTCCAGACCGCTGGAGGAAAAAATAAAATCTGCAGGGATTCCAGGCCATGAGACCGCCCAGCCCCCCTCTAGGCATTCTACCTAACATAAATGATTAGTCCTCATTGTATTCAGGGTTCATGGAAGGACTTGATGATGACGGTCACGTGGACTTCTGGCCTTTAATCCATCAATGTAGGGACATCATGGTACTTTGATTAGGTGGTGGTGGTGCAAGTCGCCACCACAGAAAACCAGGAAAAAGAACAGAAGAGAGAGTAGGGTTTTGTATGGATTGTGGAGCCACCATGAATAATAATGATAATTAATTGAATATACAGAGCATTTGGATTAAACTAAAATGAAAGCCATGTTAAAGTAATGTGTTTTTGGCAGTTTTTTTTAAAATGCGCCACTCTATTAGCCTGGCGAATTCCTATTGGCAGGCTATTCCAGATTTTAGGTGCAAAACAGCAGAAAGCCGCCTCACCACTTTTTTTGTTTAGCTCTTGGAATTCTAAGCAGACACTCATTTGAAGATCTAAGGTTACGATTTGGAGTGTAAGGTGTCAGACATTCCAAAATATAAGAAGGAGCGAGATTATTTAAGGCTTTGTAAACCATAAGCAGAATTTTAAAGTCAATTCTGAATGACACAGGTAACCAGTGTAGCGACATCAAAACTGGAGAAGTGTGCTCAGATTTTCTTTTCCTAGTTAGGATTTTAGCAGCTGCATTCTGCACTAATTGCAATCGATTGTCTTTTTTTGGGTAATCCTGAGAGGAGGGCATTACAGTAATCTAGTCGACTGAAAACAAAAGCGTGAACTAATTTCTCAGCATCTTTCAATGATATAAGAGGTCTAACTTTAGCTATATTTCTTAACAGAAAAAATGCTGTCCTAGTGGTCTGATTAATATGCGATTTAAAATTCAGGTCAAAGTCAATAGTTTCCCCTACATTCTTTACCTCCATCTTGACTTTTAATCCTAATGCATCAAGTATATTTCTAATAACCTTATTATATCCATTATTGCCAATTGCTGAGATTTCAGTTTTCTCTTTATTTAGCTTGAGAAAATTACTACTCATCCATTCAAAAACACAAGTAAGATATTGTGTTAGTGAATCAACAAAGTCGGGGTCATCCAGTGCAATTGATAAATACAGCTGCATATCATCCGCATAGCTGTGGTAGCTCACGTTATGCCCCGAGATAATCTGACCTAACGGAAGCATGTAGATCGAAAAGAGCAGCGGACCCAGGATAGAGCCTTGTGGAACACTATATAGAATATCATGTGTCTTTGAAGTATAATAACCACAACTAACAAAGAATTTTCTACCTGCCAGGTAGGATTCAAACCAACTTAAGACACTGCCAGAGAGGCCCACCCACTGACTAAGGCGATTTCTAAGAATATTGTGATCAATGGTATCAAATACGGCACTCGGATCTAAGAGGATGAGAACAGATAAACGGCATCTGTCTGCATTTACCTGCAAGTCATTTACTACTTAAACGAGTGCAGTTTCTGTACTGTGATTTGTTCTAAAACCCAACTGAAACTTCTCAAGAATAGCATGTTTATTGAGGTGGTCATTTAACTGCATAATGACTGCCTTCTGTAGAATTTTACTTAAGAAAGGCAGGTTAGAAATAGGTCTAAAATTTTCAAAAGCAGAGTAGTCAAGATTATTTTTCTTGAGTAGGGGTTTAACTACAGCAGTCTTAATACAGTCTGGGAAGACCACTGTATCTAATGACGAGTTTACTATGTCAAGAATATTATCAATTAGCACGCCCAATACTTATAGTGGTGTGAAAAACTATTTGCCCCCTTCCTGATTTCTTATTCTTTT
>JANRMT010062796.1:7821092-7834046 GCA_026402145.1 Polypterus bichir lapradei | reverse complement strand
AAACCACATGCTTTCAAAGGGTGTCCTAATGTTTTCACATGACTGTATATATTTAATATAGGGTTGAATGGTGTCCTAATATTGAGTGCTGCTGTGATTTCTAGCTCAATTGATTTTTTTTTTTTTTTTTTTTTTTTGAGTTTGTGATCTTGTGTCATTTTAATTTTATGTAAATATTTTAGTTTCTTTTTACATTAAGGAAGATCTACAAATTAACTTGGATGTTGAATATAGATTGTCCCAGCATGTGAGATTGTGGTTGTGTGTGTCAGTGTGCTTTGTAAGTGGACGTGTATTTTAACCAAAACCAGCTTCTGCTAGGTATCGGTGGTCTTTAGGATAAGTTCCAGGTCATTGTGACTTTGTATTTGGAAAGAATTGTTTCCAAATTTTGTGTATATGTGTATATATATATGTATGTGTGTTATTGCTTATTGTCTGTATATAAAGCATTTTAATGATATATTTAAATACAATCTTAACATGTTTGCCTGTATTGTGCATGTGTTAATGAACAGCACTAGTTACAAAGACTTTCTAATTTTTGAAGATTTCTTTTGGAAATTTTAGGTATCAGTTTTTAGAAGATGCATTTAAGAATCAGAAGGGTTATATCGAAGCTTTGACAGCTAAACTGTTGGAGAAGAATACCCAGATTGACTGTGTGAAAGAGCAACTTAAAAAAAGGTAAGTACATTTTTCATTCTAGCTATAATAAGAAAACTAGTGATGTGATTATTCAGTTTACTCAGCAATTCCATTTGTAGCCACTGATGATCTATTATGGTTGTAGGGGGCATATATAAATTTAATTTTGCTCTGGCTAATATACAGTATACGCACCAAATGTAGATGACAGAGAATTTGTGCTTAACATATTTAATAAACTTCTAATGTGTGGAGACTTCGCATATTCTCTCTGACCCATTGTGGCAGATACCTATATACACATTTCAGAGACTTTTTTTCTCAACAGTACTGCATAGGAATTGATTATTTTTATTCATATTAAAATTATTACACTCTCTATTAAATCATGCAAATATGAAACTGATGATATCTTTGACCACGTTCCTCCTATTTTGAAACTCGTTATTATGCCTTATAATTCCAATTTATAGCTGGTGACTTCACCCATTAATGCTACCAATTTGTGTGAATGTGAGTTTTATGTTTTCTTAGAGACCAATGCTTCCCCAGGAATTTCTGGAACACTCTGGGGAAACACTGAAGGTAGTTTTAAGAGGAAAAATTCTCATATTTTTCACATAATAATAAATTACTTACTGAAAAGGCTTCAGAGCTGGTTACAGAAATTTGGGAGCACAAAGAAATAACTAAAACATTTAAAAAAAATAACAAGTTGTTATTGCTTACAATTTAAAGAATGCTCAATAAAAGGACTTTTGATAAAACGCAAACATCAGTTTGATAACCTCTGTGCAGAAGAGCTAGATGAATTTAAGAGACCTTTACAAGCTTATGATGGGAAGGAGACTTTCTGCTGTCTTTTTTTTTGTAAGCTCTTGTCTTTGCTGCAGTCAACAAAAAATGACAATTTACCAGTAACCTAGTTCTTCACAATTTATGAAAGATATGGAACCAACAGGATATGGTTTAAGGCATTAAAGCTCCATTCTGAGCCCCTATATATTACAATTGCTTATTTCAAACTTCTTTAACCTTTATAGTAGTCCATCTGTGGAAGAAACTAGGGATTGTGACATTCATGATGTATCTGTATCTTTTGACGTATTAAGTTCAGAATTTAATTCTGTAGTGACTCGCTTCAAATTTTAGAAATGGAATGAAATTTAGCTATTCATAAAATATGCTCTGTTTCAGTATTTTAGCAGTTGACCAAGCCTACCCCAGTTTAATACAGATTGTTCATTGATCACGTCTCCACTAAAATTGTCAAAAAGGTACCCAGGGCAAGGGTTAACTTGAGTGATGTCATCAAGTGCCTTCATTGCTGTGTGAGAATATCGTACACTTAAACTATTTTGGGCAAACATTTTTGTATGTTGTATATCTAGAGAAATACCAGATGAGATAAAATCTGGCAAATCAGTTGTAATACTCTGCACCACAGTACTTGCTCAAAGATGCTGAACTAGAAGATTCCCAGCCTACCCTCTGTCTCAGTGGGGAAAATAATGTTATGTATTATCTCAAATTAAACAAAAAAAAATCACACTGTTTGCAAGGATCTGTCCAGAACTTGAACTAAGTAATATAATCCCAAACTAAACATGCTGGACTTATGCTCAACCTTTCTATTTTACCTGCAGTGTTACCTTGCAGAAAGAACCATTGCAGATAGTAGTAAAGCTCTCTTGTTCGGGTGGATTTAAATGTTGTGTCTCATGTATTGTCTTTGGATAATACTATTGTATTTTCCATGTTATTTTCATTTGTTTGATTTGAGCTGTGTTCTGTTATTAGATTTTGTTTCACAATAAAGGGAAGTAAAAGCTTTTTAGTGTTCATTTTTTATCAATAAACACAGTTTTACATTTTGTAGTGATGGCTTTACAAAGGCTGAAACATGTTAGATGTATGCCTTGCAGGGGGGAAAAAACTTTCCCAGAGTTTCAAAGATTGAAAATTTGAAATCATATTAAGTGCATCATATATGACACATAAATATCTATATGTTTTAGTTTTGGATATTGCTACCTTAAACACTAAGCCATTTGGGCTTCTCCCTTCTTTTGTAGTAAGGTTTTTTGGTATAATTTTGTTAAAGGTCTGACTTGCTATGTGACCAAATTGCCATATAGTTCTATTCATACTGAAAGCATAAAGCATATAAAGATGGAATTCACTGATGCCTTTATAAAATATTGTTTGATTTTAAAAAATTTGATAGGATAAATCTCCAGGATTCTATTTACTAATTCCTAATTCTGTTTTTCACCAAATTAAAAATAGTTGAATAAATAATTGGTAATACATAAGTGTAACACTTTTGTCTGGAAAAAATATTTAAGAATGCCATGACATGGGAAACTCATATTAGCATATGTTCTCATGCTGCTTGTTTTTTTGGGGGAAAAGTAATTTGGCTGTTGGAAACAAATTTTTAAATGTTTCAGGACAAAAACTTGTGACATAAAAATTATTAAATTGGTTTGTCATTTAAAGTTAACAATTCACTATTGCACTTGGTTATGAGGTTGGCAGAAAAGGGAAAAAAATACAGTTGATGACAGAAATGTATATAAAAAAGTTATGTACAGATAGATAACATGTCATCAGTATTGTATACATGTATCTTTACGTGTAAATAAAAGAACAAATTTCAGATAATCTGGTGTGTATCACTTCTGTAAAATATGCCATATGTGTTTTGCCTTGAGCATGTATGGTTGACTTTCAATTTTGGTCACATCTTTGTTAATAACTTAATAAATGACACTTGCGAATCATTTCAAAGTATATAGAAGAATCCCGGTCATCTTTTGACTTTCTTACTAGAGTTAATAAGCATAACTTGAATTTTAATCTAGAATAGATTTTGAAGATGAGACACACAACTGTTGCTTAAAGTTGATTTTTGCACATTAAGTATATGTGGAATGTCTTATAATGAAAAACTAAAGTTAAATAAGTAGCTGGCGAAGACAAGGTTGTCCAGAGCATGATGAAGCATAATCAGAAATATGATCTACTCGTCTGCAAAATCCAAGTCAGAAGCCTGGCTATCACTGGATACAGAGAAAGCCTTTGATAGATTTGAATGGAATTATCTGTTTACTACACTACATGATATGGGTGTGGCCCCATTAAGGATTTCACTGCTTTGTACTAATCAGAGAAGTCTTGATCCTAATTAATGGTACAAACTCGGATGACTTCACATCAAAACAAGGTACCAATGGGGTTTTCACATTAGGTATTCACATTGGCTATTCATCTCTGGAAGCAACCAGAGTTGAAGGGGATTATTAGAGAAGGACTCAAAAAGAAAATATCTCTATACACAGATGATATTGTGTTTTGCATAAAATCTTTACATACAGTAAAACCTGGATTATCTGTCAGGGGTTGGGAGTGAGGCCGTGATGGATAACAGAACAGCTACTTTAAAAATGATATATAGTAGATTAGCGAATAGTCCTATTTATTTAAAAAACAAAACTATATTAACAAAATTAATTCATATAATATTGTAACATCCAGCCAAATATTCCAAAACAACTCTGAGGTACTGGAGTTTGCTGTGTTTTACTTGGAGTCTGCGTTCAGTAACAAACGGTGCCCTGTCTTATCTGGGTTACAGAGCACACTGTCAAAACAATAAAAGAAAGCTTTCTCTGCCAGTTATGGTTTGTTTTTTTTTTTCTTTCCCTCTCTCTCTCTATATCACAAACACTCCTGCTTATTGTCTCCAAACTCCCTTATGCAGGACCTTCCTTTTTCTCCTAACTTCGCCTGTCACTCATCTCCTAAGAAGCGTGTCAGCCCTTACAGAACAGAAGCCCTTAACCCAGTTCCATCACCCACAGAATTCATTCCACCCTTTCTGCTCCAGAATAGCACATCACAAGCTGCCTGCAACATAACATAATATAATATTACAAGTAAATTACAATCCAGAAGAACATTAACATTAATTGCTACGTTTTTCAATTTTGTCAGCATCATGCTTTATATCCGTCCCTGTTTTTCTTCCTACTCTATAAATTGTAGCAATACTTGAAGCACTTTTGCCGTTTTCAAACATCTATACTAATAAAAGACAAATCCCTCACTGACTCACTCACTCACTCACTCACTCATCACTAATTCTCCAACTTCCCGTGTAGGTAGAAGGCTGAAATTTGGCAGGCTTATTCCTTACAGCTTACTTACAAAAGTTAAACAGGTTTCATTTCGAAATTCTACATGTAACTGTCATAACAGTCGATAACGGTCGACAACGTCCGCCATGTTGAACTTTCTTATTTATGGCCCCATCTTCACGAAATTTCGTAGGCGGCTTCCCTGCGCTAACCGAAACCGATGTACGTACTTATTTCAATGGTATGACGCCACTGTCGGCCGCCATATTGAACTTTCCAACGTCACTAATTTTCCAACTTCCCGAGTAGGTAGAAGGCTGACCCCATCTTCACGAAATTTGGTAGGTGGCTTCCCTGCGCTAACCAAAACCGATGTACGTACTTATTTCGGTGGTATGACGCCACTGTCGGCCGCCATATTGAAGTTTCCAATGTCACTAATTCTCCAACTTCCCGTGTAGGTAGAAGGCTGAAATTTGGCAGGTTCATTCCTTACAGCTTACTTACAAAAGTTAAGCAGGTTTCATTTCGGAATTCTACGTGTAACGGTCATGACGGTCAACAACGTCTGCCATGTTGAACTTTCTTATTCATGGCCCCATCTTCACAATGGTATGACGCCACTGTCAGCCGCCATATTGAAGTTTCCAACGTCACTAATTCTCCAACTTCCCGTGTAGGTAGAAGGCTGAAATTTGGTACTTATTTCGGTGGTATGATGCCACTGTCGGCCGCCATATTGAACTTTTCAACAGTCTTTGTTACTTATGGACCCATCTTCAAGAAATTTGGTACGCGGGTTCCCAACACTAACTGAATCCTACTTGCGTACATATATACGTCCATAGCTTGCAGCTCGGTCACCGTGTGAGGCGGCGTTGGGTCCCCCATCCCAACGTCTCCCACGTTGTTGGCTGCCTGCCTATTTAAGGCCGTCCATCGCTCCAGTCACTACATTCCCTTCCTTACTTCACCACGGGATTCACGTCTCCCTGCTGATAACTACAGACATTTTATTTAATCCACGGCTTCTCCGGTGTTTTATTGTTCATTTATTACGATTATAGTTATTGTGTAGGTATTTTAGACTTACTTTACATTGTTCAGGTACCCATTTCCATTATCATTCCAACCGTACCTGCATTAACATGTCTATCGAGGTGATCACCATCGATCAAAGAACTGTCACTTACCGAGTGGTTTCCATGCCCGGAGATGGCACCTACATTTTCCATTCTCTTTGTTACATATTCCACGGCCATATCTGGCTCACTCTTGATATCCGGAGGAACATTGTGTCTTATGTATTGAATGACTGGGACAGGTTCAAGGTGTAGACTGATGATGGTACAGGAGATAATTATACTACACAGGAGCACTATAAGAGTGAAAAGCCCTTCACCTATGGTTCTGCATGTGAGTTGATGGCTGCCGCTGAATTGTTCGGTTGTTGCTTTCAAGTGTACCGAAATGGCCAAATATTTTACACCTTTCGACAACTGCCAATGCCTCTTAAACATCTTAGATTCACAGGTGACGATTTGAGTAGTGGACACTTTGATGTTTATGAATGTTTAAACTCTTAAAAGCTGGATGTGAAGTTATCGATGAAACCGGTAGTATGTTTACAACGCTTGACAGATGCCGAATGTCACTTCAACACAAGTCCTGCAAATACTGTCGTAATTGAAACAAACCATGAAACACAAACTGATTATGACAGCAGCCATCCAAGCTGTGAGATTTGAAACAAGATTACTTTTCACATGGCCAACTGTACGTTGCATGCTCAAGAGTAAGCTCAGCACACAGCTTGGTCATGTTACAACCGGAGGGCCGAACTCACAATGTGGTATAGAGATCCTTAACAAATAATTATTGGTATATTTTCCCTCAGTTTAAAAAGGTTTAATTTTCTTCTTAGAAAAAATTTTAAGGCAGTACTTCGCCGCTGCGAAGCGCGGGTATTTTGCTAGTGTTTAATTTCCACCACATACATACACATTGTCACATTGGTGACAATTCCAACACCACATACATACATTTATCGGCCATTACAATATATAGTAGATTAATTATAACAAAAGTGAAAAGCTATGAAACGCTATTAAAACTGAAGGTACATAACTGACACTGTGATTTCAAAATATGGCATGACATGTGGTGCTGGGGAAGAACACTACGCGGTAGGACATCGGGGAGTTGATCCAACGTACTTAGCTTTTTTATTTTTTATTTTTTTGGAGACTGTCAGTTAATCGAGTGACGGATAATCAAGGTTTTACTGTATTTCACTCATAATCATTAACGGCTGTATTTTGTGTACTCGGATGGTATTAAAGTGCCTACGGATAAATCATTTGTAATAGCCTATACCATACTACTAGCGCATAGATTTAACCTTGCTTAACTTGAAGAATCCCAACCCACCTTCTATAACTCAGTGGGTAAGTGACTTTCTATATTATCTCATATTAGAAAAAAAATCCAATTCTTTCTTAGAAGAGATTTCCAATTGATAATTAAATAGAAAATTTGTATTTCCATACTAATATTTGCTACACTTTTATTGCTAAATGTAAGTGTTGAACTATATAACTATATTTTTTCTTTCTTTCCCCAAGGCTTATTGAGATTGAGGAAAATCATAAAAAGGTGGAACAGGAAATTAAACTAGCCATATTATCACTTATTGTTGAGGTCAACAGACGAGGAAAAGGCTTAATGAATCAATTGCAGGTAAGCTGATCAACTATACGAGATACAAGAAAAAAACAGACTTTCAGTTACAAATTACTCCATTTTGAAGACTAGGCAGAGCTTTGGCAGTAGTCTCCCTAATTTAATTTAATTCTATGACTCGGGCGCCGACGCGAGTGGCAGCCTTTCCAGCAGCTTTGTGTATGACTTTATCTTTAAAGTCTTTATCTTTCTACCTTTTTCTTTTTTTCACTGTTAACTCCTACCACTTTCTTTTATGTGGACTCGTTCCATGCACACTTTTTACTACTTGGAGATGGATTTTTACACACACAGACTCGTCTATTCAAGTAGTCAACTTCAAGCGCTGAGAACAAATGCGCACACCAGTGTGGTTCCCTGTTTACCTGACGAGGTAAGAAGGCGGTATCGGAGCAGCAGAGCCGGTGCTAAGATAAAAGCCACGTGTCTAGCAAGAAAGTGGCGCTACAAACCTTCGGTGCCTTCTGTGATCCTGGGAAATGTGAACTCGCTACCAAATAAGATCGCTCTCTATGTCAGTACAAGATGGTGCAACTCTGGACATGTAAACGTTAAAATCGCCACTTGCTGCAGGGACATTGAACTGTTGGCTGTAAGTTTGCGTCCCTATTACTTGCCCAGAGAGTTTGGACACGTCATTGTTGTTATTGTTTACATCCCCCCCTCAAGCGAACGCGGAGATGTCGAGTGACGTCATCCATTCCGCAGTTGCTAAATTACAAACGCAGCACCCTGAGGCGCTTGTGCTAATCTCTGGAGACTTGTAACGCTGGACAAAACATTACCTGCCTTCTCCCAGTATGTGGACTGTAACACCCGGGGAAATAAGACTATTGACCTACCGTATGCAAACGTTAAAGACATATACATTGCCACCCCGCTACCTGCGCTTGGGAAAGCAGATCATAACCTGGTTCTGCTTCACCCTTACTACAAACCAAGAGTGAGGGAGCTACCTACAACCACACGATCATTCAGGAAGTGGTCCCCTGAGGCAGAGCAGGCTCTGAGAGACTGCTTTGGAACTACAGACTGGGATATCCTGCAGGGATCACATAGTGAGAACGTTGAGGTTGTTGACTGCACTACTGATTACATCAACTTCTGTATGGACATTGTAGTTCCAGTAAGATCAGTACGCTGCTATGCTAACAACAAGGCATGGATCACAAGTGACATCAAGGGCCTTTTGAACCAGAAGAAAAGGGCTTTTAAAGGCGGTGATCAGCATGAGCTCAAGCGTGTGCAGAAGGAACTCCGAATCCAGCTCAGGGCGGTGAAGGAGCAGTACAGGAGAAAGCTGGAGCAGAAGTTGCAGAATAACAGCATGAAGGAAGTATGGGATGGGATGAAGATAATCACTGGCTGCAGCTCGACGCGGAGTGCCACCATCGAGAGAGACGTGGAGAGAGCAAACCAGATGAACAACTTCTTTAACAGGTTTGACCACCCTAACCCACTCTCACCTCGGAGTACTGCATCCTCCAACCATCCTTCTGCTGATACCAGCATAGGAGAGACATCCCCACCCACAATTACAGCAGCGCAGGTGAGCAGAGAGCTGAGGAGACTTCGTGCCAGCAAAGCAGCGGGTCCAGATGGAGTATCGCCACGACTGCTGAAGGCCTGTGCACTGGAACTGGGAGTCCTCTATAGCGCATCTTCAACCTGAGCCTGGAACAGGGGAGAGTCCCGAGGCATTGGAAAACATTTTGTATCACCCCAGTCCCAAAGGTATCGCGTCCTAGTGAGCTGAATGACTTCCGGCCTGTCGCTCTGACGTCACATGTGATGAAGACCATGGAGCGGCTGCTGCTTCACCACCTGAGGCCACAGGTCCGCCACGCCCTCGACCCTCTGTAGTTCTTATACCAGGAGAAGGTGGCAGCGGAGGATGCCATCATCTATATGCTACACCGATCCCTCTGCCACTTGGAAAAGGCAGTGGTGCTATAAGAATTATGTTTTTGGACTTCTCTAGTGCCTTCAACACCATCCAACCTCTGCTCCTTAGGGACAAGCTGACAGAGATTGGAGTAGATTCACACCTGGAGGCATGGATCGTGGACTATGTTACAGACAGACCTCAGTATGTGCGTCTTGGGAACTGCAGGTCTGACATTGTGGTCAGCAACACAGGAGCGCCGCAGGGGACTGTACTTTCTCCGGTCCTGTTCAGCCTATATACATCAGACTTCCAATACGACTCGAAGTCCTGCCACGTGCAAAAGTTCGCTGATGACACTGCTATTGTGGGCTGCATTAGGAGTAGTATAGGAAACTAATCAAAGACTTTGTTAAATGGTGCGACTCAAACCACTTACACCTGAACACCAGCAAGACCAAGGAACTGGTGGTGGATTTTAGGAGGGTCTTGTGGTGTAATTTTTAAAAATTTAAAGTGTTTTGGAAAACATGTTTGTGTATAACTGATTATAGTGCAAAAATGATTTGTACAGCTCGATAGTACTTTATTTATCCCAAGGGGGAAATTTTTGCTTTTTACAGAAGCTCTAGAAATGTAACAACGAACAACTTCCCTGTAGTATATTATCCCTCAATGTAAGTGGAAAGAATCTTTTTAAACCTTTATATTTTAACGTATTGCAGGGCATGCTGTAACTAAATTAGAATTCAAATATCATTAGTAATCTCTGTAAACACTTCATTATTTATCACATATGTGCTTCTAGTAATTTCATGATGATGATTTACATTAAAAATGTTCCTAATAGCTGCCCTAACAAATGTTCAAATGAACATAGAAACAAAAAATAAATAACTTTGATATAAAAACTTAGTTTAACTCGGAAGACAATTTAAATGAAAGGAATAACCAATAAAGGTTTTACAGTTCAGTGCAAAGGTGCATAGTTTTCTATGGATGACTAGTAATCTCTGCTGTTATGATTCTGAAAACTTAGATTTAAGCAAAAACTACATATTAGTAGCACTGGGCACTATAGACAAAAATCATATCTCAATATATCTTGGGCTGAATGATGATAATAGTATCTATAAATAAATATATGACCTCAAACAAGTTAAACTGTAGCCAATAACGAGTGTATTTAGGTTTTCCTTAACAAAATATTGTACACAAATGTGCAAACGGCACTAACTTGTAAAGCCACCTATCTTGCTTTTGCGGAGGTAGCAATATCTAAGCATTTCATCTTAGTCTAAAGATTCTAAGCTAGAAATACTAGCCTGTAAACCATCTCAGGCTTCAAGGATAATGTCCTGTGGCAATTGACTGTATTTCTACTGCAAGTAAACACTCATTCTGTTGGTGAACTGGTGGCAGGAACACAAAGATATTTTTGTGCCAGGCAGCTAAGTGGAGAAGATGGCTGCATCTTCCCTCCACCATGCAAGAGGGTCTGCTTTGTGCTCTGCTGGCCCTGACACTATGTAGTTGAACAGTTCATTCTCATTTGTTTGCCTCTTTGATGTTGACGAGCAGGTGGGGTTTCTTGTCTGTGCGAAAAGGGATTTTTTCTGTTTCAGTGGTCCCCCTGTTGGCTGGTCTGCAGGCTTAGACAGAGTGTTGATCACAGCTGAGTCACTTGTGTTGCGGTAGCTCTGCTCAGAAGCCAGTGATTCCATTTCCAATACAGCTCTGAGCTTCATTGCCTCGATTCTGTCAGCTGCAATATAAATGGATTTAAATTGTAGATCTACAAATGATGTCATGTCGAACAGGTCGCTAGATGATGGATCAGCATACTTTTCATTCAGGTGACCCAAAATGGCAGATTTGATGAATTTGCCAAACTCACTGTCTCCTTCATCATGTACCAGGTTGGTAGAGTTGAAAAGTTGTAGGACTGGACAAAGCATCTGTGAAGTTCTGAAGAGGTATCTGAGCTTTCTGGACCACTTCATGCACCTCTAAATCTTGTGAGGTACAGTCAAAATGTCTAGATTTATTGTCAGAGGTCAGGACTTTTGAAAGTGCTCTCTCCTGCTCTACAGCTCTCTCTCAATCATTTTCTGCCTTGAATCCCAGCTTGTTGGTGTCTCTGTGATGAGCTGGTGAATCTGCAGACCCAGCTGCATCTGAAATTCAGCCAGCTCCCTCTTCCTCCTCCTCCTCCTCCTCCTCCTCAGCCAGCTGTAGGAGAAGCTGCTGACAATTCTTTTGCATTAACAAATTGCCTCGGTCACTCGGTCATTATACATGCCATGTTTTGTAATAAAACATGCTTTTACTTTTTATAATAATTTACTCTTTTGTTAAATGGAAGTTCACTTAGGCCTAACTAATAAAATCCGATTAACACATGGCTGTACATTAGACATGTACTTAAGTTTGTTACAATTTTAACTTGCATTTGTTTTTCAATAAGTAAATCTGTAAAACACATTTCATTTTGGAAAAAAAAAAGTCTAGCCCAAGGGCATTTTACATTTTATGCTGTAGCTAGTTCACTTCATGAAATAAGTAATATGTTTAACTGACATAACTCACCGTAAAGGCAAGCAGTTCAAAATTCACTTTTATTGCTTGATTTTGGCTTTGATAAACATTTAAGCAGCTAACATTCATCTTTTTTTTTTTTTTTTTTTTTTATATAAAAAAAACTTGAACTTACCAGTTGCCAGATGAAGCCTATGCCCAAAGCACCGCATCTTTCGCCACTTCAGCGATTGCACCACTTTAACATTGCTCCAATCTTTGCTTGTAATAACAAGCCTCCCTTCATCCAGCTCCCAGTTTGCAGTGTGGTTTTCAGGGAAATAGCTTGTTTGCAGAAACACTTTTAAATCTCCCATTCTTCAATAAAATGAATAGTCACACTTAAATATGGCTTACTGGTGTGACTTGACCACATATCCGTTGTCAATGTAAAATGAAAATTCAGCCTACAACACGTTTAAATTAAAATAATAATTTAAATAAATATATGACCTCAAATAAGTTAAACTGTAGCCAATAATAGCTAGATTAGCGATCAGGTCAGTAAGAGTACGTCTGACTTGAATGTGCATGTTAGGCAGTGCTACTCTTGCAAAATGATTGTTCATATCGTGGTCAAGAGTTTTGATCAGTCTTATTGAACCATCCATTTCCACTGTTGAGACGGGAGGCATATCTTTTGCTCTGTAGCAAGCTACTGCCTCAGTGACACCTCGGCACTTTGCATTTTTCTTTCATAAGGCAAAGCATGGATAAATGAAGTGTTTTGGGTGGTGAATGCTTTGGAACTGCAGTAGTACAGGGTGGGCCATTTATATGGATACACCTTAATAAAATGGGAATGGTTGGTGATATTAACTTCCTGTTTGTGGCACATTAGTTTATATGTGAGGGGGAAACTTTTCAAGATGGGTGGTGACCATGGTGGCCATTTTGAAGTCGGCCATTTTGGATCCAACTTTTGTTTTTTCAATAGGAAGAGGGTCATGTGACACATCA
>JANRMT010062796.1:7781758-7810326 GCA_026402145.1 Polypterus bichir lapradei | reverse complement strand
ATATTATATATATATATATATATATATACTTTCAGGGTTCTTAAACCAAACCCCAGTCCTGGAGGGCTGCAGTGGCTGCAGGTTTTCATTCTAACCCTTTTTCTAATTAATGACCTGTTTTTGCTGCTAATTAACGACTTTTGACTTGCTCTTAAATTCCCAGACCCAATAAATGTTTCTTTTTCCTTAATTAGTTGCTAAACAATAGTGAGCTACAAAATGAACCAAAACATGACCAGCAAACAGTGTCCATCGTACAGTATCTGAAAATAAAGATGAAGGTTTCAGGAATGCAGATCTGCTCAGTTTCACAAGACATTTTAACGGTGCTCTTATAAAGCAAAAATTAACAATTTCGGAAATGTACGCTATTACACAATGAGCAGCGACAAGCCATGGAGTTTAAGAACACGTTTAATTAATTGACAAAAAAAATTGCCACCTAATTAAGCAGCTGGTTGGAGTGAAATTGGTTGGAATTTGAGGCCCTGACTTAGTTGGTGTTCTGTTGCCTCACCTCTCAGTTTATTTCGGTTTGGGTGTCTTATAAGGAAAGAAATGAAGAAATTTAGGGGAGCAAATCTTAAAAAAAACAAGTCAATAAATTGAATTCAAAAAAAGTTAATTAGCAGCAAGAGGGTTAGAATGAAATCCTGCAGCCACTTGTGGCCCTCCTGGACCGGAGTTTGAGAACCCTGATTTAATTCATGTTGAATGACCTTGTTTTTGTAATCAAATCATTCAAAGGTTGTTTGTAAAAAATAATGCAAAAATATGGCTATTTTTAATTTCTGGAAGTGCACACTTTTGTTTTTGCACCTTAGTTTGCATCTTCTCAATGTGTTTTTTCTGTATGAGTTCTGAACTGAAACAAGAGCTTTAAGAATCTTGTGCTGATGGTAACACAAGCATTTTTTATGCATAGATAATGTTCCAGCTTCATTACCTTCTTCGGGCCAAGTGTGATCCATCCTTAATAACAAACAGTACCATACACTTTCACTGTGATCCTACCTTTTGGGCCAAAAATGTTGTCAATCTAGGTAAGTATGAAAAGTTCAACAAATAATAACAAAGTAATATATATTCACTATTTGATAAACAGAATTACTATACTATCATTGTAAAGAGTATGGTTGTCTGAGTAAGAAGACACCATAACTGGCATGTTTTCATCAAGAAATGTAAATACACTACATGGCATTGTCTAAGACGTAAGGTGGGGGGGGAGTGCCAACAAGGAGTCAGGCGAAGAATCCTACATTACTCAGTAGATTAAACAAACTGATTTTCTCTTTGCAATGTAGTTAACAAAAGGCGTAAATAGCAATATGATAAAGGTAAAAACCATACAAGGGAGTGTAAACATCTACTAAAATGTTCTTGGTCATGGGAAGCTGGGCCTTCCCTACATCTCATACCTGATGCAGACTGATGTAGTTATTGCAAGAAGGCATCCATGTACATACCCTATACTCATGATGCTCCATCTACTCTATAATTTATAGAGAAACTGTAACTGTCAGTCTGAATTTCTTTCATATTGTATCCTAGCATGCCTGTCACTTTACCAGTGCCATCTCTGCTCTAAGCGAAATATTTATTGTATGCAAATATATGGTGTAGATGAATGTAATCTTAAATCAGATTAGATAATTGTAGATTACAAAAGATTCATATCAGTTTCAGTATATTCAGCTCTTTTATTTATGCTGCACATTTCATTTGTTTTGTTTCCCTTTATCAGTTCAATTAAAAAAAAAAACCTTTGGGGCATAATGTTTTTAGTTAAAAGTAAGTGTATCTTACAAAAGTATATGTCTGCTTTTTTCTGTTATGGAATTGTTCTTTTAAAAATGTTCTTTATTGAGTTTGTTTTCCTTTACAGGCTCATTGATAGTAGACAACAACCCTCTAAACCAACAGAACAGCCTACATACATCAGCATCAACAAGCCACAGTGGTCTGAACCAAGGAGAGCCTGCCTTACCACTTCATCCACAAAGCTTTCTTTTATCTAACATACCTCCTGATGTAAATTTATCTCAACTTCAGCAGCAAATTGACCGTTTGGCACAGCGTAACAGCATGGCTCTGAAGCTGCATGCAGTCCCGCCTAATCCACAAGGAGTTCATTCTCAGAGTCCTGTAGGTGCAAGTCAGACTCATTTGTTGCAGAGGCCCCCTGCGGGATATCATTGCCAGCAAGTACCTGCAGAAAGCTTTCAGGGTCTGGGTCCTCCAAGTCAGTCTGTTATTCATCGAACCATGGTCACACCCCCACAAGTGAGTTCAGGATAAAGTTGATAATGTAGTAGATTTTAAATGTGTTAGTTTTCTAACAGTTAAGCCCAATACAAATTTTAAAATTTAAGTGTAAAAATTTTAACTGTTTTTAATTTTTTATAATATTTTCTGCATTAAAAAAAATCAAACTCCTCACCAGTCACAGGTATAAAAAATGGCTTAGAAGATTAACCACTCTTAATATTGCTTGTGGAAAGGGCAAGATATTAACTTAATTTATGGCAGTAGTTTGTACTGCCTTTTCCACAATCCATCCCTCAATGACATTCAGGAAAACTGGAGCAAAAATAATTATAAGAAACTAACATCAAGATTGATTGTTAGTTTTTGTTTTTTCAACAGTAAACTTAAGCAAGTCACCCTGACATTACTATCCCTCAATTAAAGCATTCTATATATTTAATGACATTGAGATTTAAAATAATAAACTCTTCTGTTCAGCAGGCATTATCTTTTCCCAGATAAGGATATTTAAAAGTATTTCTACACACTATAAATGTGGAAGATATTTGGACAGTTAATGTAGTCGTGAATAACTACATAATGTTTTGGGTCTTTGCAGTGAAAGCTCAGATTTGGTTTAAAAGTGACTTACATAATTTCAAATATTCCCTATCCTACAATTATCATAAATTACCTGACACAAAAGATTGAAATATTTTAAGCCTGTATTTTGTCATTTTGATCTTGGAGAACAACAATGGCTGGAGTTTAAATGCCTGCACTTTGTTATTATGGACTAGAGCAGTTTCATTTTTTTATCTGACGGAACTGTTTGTGTGTAGTGTACATCTGCTTAGGCTCACACTGTGAGAAACTGTTAACCTTTCTATTTGAAGCCATTGTCTTAAGGTACAAATACCACTACCTGTAACAAACGATTGACCACCCTATCAAGGAATTAACTAGTACAATTTTAACTGTAAGCAAACTTGCCAGATAAAACACAGCTATATTTTGTACTTTGAAGTGTTACCAAAAACAAAGGACACAATACTGCAGTAGACTCAAAACGTAAAATACCAGCAAAATATAAAAAATGTAAATAAAAATTATAAAACATAAACTAAAATATTTTCAAAAAAATCAAACAAACATGAAAATGCAATAAAAATACAGAAATTTAGACAACAGGGGAACTTAAATTGATGATTATACAAAAATCTAAACGTTCACATAGAAACAGTGAAAATAAAATGCAAACAAAATATAAAAATTTAAACTAAAACTAAAATGGTGAGTAACCGTACTACAAAAATGAAGCAAAGTAGTGGATCAACACAAAAAAAGATAGAATGTAAGGAAAGCGTGAAATTAAAATTGGCAGATTAGTTGTTTCTGTCCAGTTTTTGCTTGTTGTCATATTTGCGTTTTTCACTTTATGAATATAGTCAAATAGATTTAAACCTAAGCATTTCAAAACTGTTTAACTGAATAAATACCTAGTAATAACCTAGTATTTTGATAAAGCATTCTCCGCACATTGTTACCTTTAGTTAAGTGCATTATGAAATCCTTAGAGATAGTGTGCGTAAGCCTGGAGTTAGATAAAGAAAATGCATGTTTTCTGGTCTATTTACTGCCTAAAAATGTAACTTGATGGGGATGAAGAAATCTGTGTTCTGTATACTTTTTAAATTTAGCTACTTTGTTTAATGTAAAGTCTTTTTAACTTTTCAGCCTCCTCGCTTGATTAACCTTCAAAATTTAAGAAGAGAAGTCAGCAGTTCCAGTAGTCAGGCCCAGCTAACAAAGAACTGGGAGAATGTGCCTAAAGTACGAACCGAGTCAAACGCACACAACCTTCCAAGTCCAGAGGAAATAAATCATTTAACACAACAAGCTTTCCACCAGGTAAGGAAACCAGTTAAAGATAACATAACTTTAGTAGATTAAAAACAAAACAAACCTTGAATAAGCTTTTACAAAAGTCCATTTCACTATTGTTTATTTACATTTGTTATTTGTATAATATTGCTCACTTATACAAAATAGGTGATTGGGCTGAACCTCGTAATTAACCAGTACATTTAATGTGTATCTCGTTAATCCAATGAAGTTGCCCACTTTTTGTTAAACATCAAATGTAATTTTACCCAAAGGCTAAGTTTACAACTCCAGTTTTAATCACGATTACAACAACAGGTCTTTAAAAAACGTTAGCTGGACAGGTCCATATCAGTGTCATCATGGACTGTGGATTCCATAGCATACCACAGACATCTCAACGACTTTTTAAGATGAATTGCTCAGCTTTTCTGAGTGCAGGTGTTTATCATAAACATATTGCAAGATGTGTTTGCAGTACATGTACTGTATAGTAGCTGTGAAATTCTATTGGTGATGGCTGTAGGGATGTTCTCATTCCCTTTGGGGAGCATCTCGAGGAACAAACCAAAGAGAGGGATCAAGTTTGTGTAGTGAGCCAGTCTATTTATTATGTAAAACTATAGCTATTTAACTTCTTATATTTGGATAACCCAAATTAGGTTGTAATTGGATTACTTAAAGCCAAAGCAAAATAAATTTAAAATTTCATATTCTTCTGAAACACAAGGAAACATGGAACAGGAAGATGAAGTGCTATAAAGACAGAATGAGGGATTGAGAAGCAGGTGGCAAAAGAAAGCATTTATCATAACAGGTGTGAAATACTTGAAAAATTCTGAAGTGAACATCGTGGTTGACGGTAATGGGAAAAGTAAGTGGATGGGTTGCTGAATGAGGACAATGAATAGAATAGTGATGCTCATTGTGAAAAAATAGAAGGTCTCTAAACTGCAAGTTCAGAAAACTACTAAAAAATATGAAAATGGGTAAAGAAGCAATATTATTATGTGTGAAACATGATTCCTGAAGATTGGAAAATAAGTGTGCCCATTCCATTATACTAAGAGGAAGGTGATCCACTGGAGTGTGGGTCATATCGGCCAAAAAAGTTTTGGGAGCATGTAATGAATGTGTTATAGGGTGTGCTAGAGAAGAATTAGCAACCAAGTGAATGTTTGCTAAATTCACTTACCTGGGAAGGGAAATGCAGATGGAGACATTGTTGTCAGGCAAATGCAAAAAATGTTATCTGGTGAGTGCATAGGTTGTGAGGTGGAATGAAAAAGCTAAGTGTGAATGGATGGTTAGTTCCTGTGGTGATGTCAATATATGAGGAAGTTTTGAGGCGACAGGGATCCATTTCATATCCATTGCTTTCTGTGATAGAGGTGGATGTGGTGACTAGAGAACTGTGTGAAGGACCTCCATGAGCTCTCTTATATCATAATGATATCATATTGATGGCAAAAAATGAAGTGGAATTAAAGTAGAAGATGCTGAAATGAAAAGTTAGATTCGAAGTGGAAGGCCTCAAGGTAAAAGACCTAGGCAATGGTTGGAGGCAAAGGGTTGGGATGTATGGGTGAATTTGGTGCATAGCCGTGCAGAGTTTGTGGTAATGGTGCAGGGAGAAACACAGTCCATTGCATGGTTTGTTGGAAAGGGGAGCATACGTAATGTAGTGGTGTGAAGGATAGCTTATAGACAGCAAGTGTAACCCTTGTTTGGAGAAAGCATAGGTTATTGGTTTAATAATTTGGATGTATTGATTTCTACAGTAAAGTTATTTTAGAAAGACTAGGGAACTTGTGGTACCTGGAGACATGTTGAGCGCAGATGGAGGTGCGGGCATACCAGCAGTAACCAGAGAGAGAGGTACATAAAAGAAATTGCAGGATTTGTCCCCAATTTTGATTTCTAAAAGAGCCTTTTTGACATTAAAGAGTAGGTTTATGAAACTGTGTGAAGTGTAGTTTGCTTAATGGGAGTTGAGACATGGTCAATGAAAGGTGGAACATAAAACAAAGCTGGAAAAACCAGAGATGAGAATGATCAGGTGGATGAGTGTAGTGTTGAGGAATGCAGAGTTAAGAGAAAAACTTGGTGTGTTGACAATAGGTGTTTTGTAGAGCAAAAAACGATTTTAGGTGGTTTGGATAAATGAAGTTTAAGATGAAGCATGTTTGGGTGACAAGGTGCATAAAGATGGAGGTGAGGTTAAGAGGGAACTTTTTATGAATATGTTGTTGAGATGATAGGAATTGGTATCACTCCAAAGTGGGTCCGAGGCAATGGAGAGTTGAAGAAAATGATTTGGGAGGCAACTTGCTAATCAGGCAGAAAATGGCAGATAAACTGGTCATGATGATGAATGCAAAAGAAATTCTTGCGCAAAATATAAAATTGTTTTTATGGCATTTTCCCTTAACAGAAATAAATAGCAATTTTTGCTAGGGCAAAATTGATAAGCAAAAATAAAGAATAGTTTAACATTAAGATACAACAAGTGCATTGTTACAAATAACAGTGGTAGAAATCAGATTCAATTTTCTCACATGCATTAATACGTATATTTTATAATGTTAAATTGTGCAAAGTCATACTGTGGATGAATGGATTCCAAAAGAAAGTTCTTTTTCACGCATGTCTAAAATGATTAAACTCTGCAGACTGATTGGTATGATTGGTTGACCTGCCTAAAAGGGTCAGATTGTGCTTCATAGTATTTCACTTTGATAAGTTATTCTTCTGTTGATTGTTGTGTTTTGAGAATCTTCGTTTTTTTTTTTTTTTGTTTTGTTTTGTTTTGTTTTTGAGGACAGTTGGAATTATCTTTTTATAGATATAAACATTTATATCTTGGCTAACTTGTTTGGTCACAAGCTGCATAAACCATGACAGTTGAATGATTTCTTTGCAGGGTGTGTGCTGGGAAATTGAAACCTGTCCTTACATTGTGCACGCAAGTGGCATTATGATTGATTTTTGTTTTATTATTGGCTGTCAAGAACCATTATTACTATACCCTGTCTTGCCATTTGGCAATTTCTAGTGTAATTATGTCTTGCATGTAAATTTTATATTTACAAAGTTGCAACCCTTTATTGGAAAAAAGTGGCTTCTGAAAATGAATATGAATTAATTTAATTAGCAAACAATAATGATTCTATGGTGCATTGTCAGACTTTTTTGGAGTTTTGTAGTTTTCAGTTAAGAACTGTTAACAAATGGGGATGAGAACTTTACATGCGTCTTCCCTTACTGACTTTTCTTTTCAAATTTATTCTTCCATATGAAAAGAAGCATAAAATACTAACTCTTTTCTGTTCACAAATGACATAGAAAAGTAACTTTTCAGTATCCTTTACAACTTACCTAAAGTGAAATAATTAGATTTTTTTGTGTTTCATGCAGCTTGGTAGTGCTGGGTCTTTAGTCTTGGACGATTGTCTAGTTAAAGATGGCAAAAAAGAAAACTCTCATTCAAAAGCTTCTGTAACAAATCCTTCTCCAGGACCATCCACCCCCTCATCAAGCATTAAAGGTAAATACCCAAAGAATATTTTTACTTTATGCAGAATTTTTTCTTTATTGGTCAGTGATGTTAAATGAAAGTATTAAATCCTGAACTTAAAATAACTATTACTTACAATTATATGAGTCAAGTGCTAAAGAGAAGAGAGTAAGCCTGCTGCTTTTATGTTCTGTTCTGGCCTCACTCATGCTGCTATGTTAACATTCACTTTGCTGCCAAATTCTGTGAACTACAGTGTATGTCAGGCCTGGTTTTAGAGTAAACCTAAAATAAATATACTTCTTATCTTAGCTGTCCAGGGTTCACAATGATTTAAATGACATAAGATTTAGAAAATAATGCTATGACATGCTATGCAAATAGGTATAGGTTTTATTTCCTGTTTAGCCATTGTTTGCGTTTAAATTGGGTAGGTACAAGCTATAGCATCGCTTTTATGTTACATTACTATCCATAGCTTGACCTTTAAATCTCACTGCAAGTCCAATCTATCCATATAGCCAGCAACTTCAGTTAATGCAGTCTTTGCATTGTCATTCTGTTTGTTTCAGCTTGTCAGATTTATAATTAATCAGTATTAGCATTTACTTTGCTTTCATCGCATCTGCCATATAATAGAACTTTAAAATTATTTTTGGATCATTTTTGAAAAGAATCTCTGCATGATGATAAGAGGTTCTGTTTAAAATTATATGGTTGGGAAATGCATAAAAAGCAGATACAGCAGAATGAAACACTTGCCTATTAGATTATGTTATATCATATACAAGATTATGTCATCCTTCACCTTATCTACAACTCTGTAATGGCCAGTGTGATTTTATACGCTGTGGTGTGCTGGGCTGGTAACATCACTTCAAGAGAGGCCCACTGAATCAACTAACTAATGAAAAGGGCAGGCTCAGTTATGGGACACATTCTTGGACCCCCTGGAAGTCATAGCAAATGAGGGGATTCAAATAAAACTGAGTGCCATTGTGAACAATGCTGCACATCCTCTCTCTGACGCACTAACACGGAGGACTTTCAGCCAAAGAATTATTCAGCAGAAGTGTATATGGGGGCTCCTTCATGTCAACAGCAATATGCCTGCATGATGCCTTACTGGGACTGTCAAGTCAAAAGTTTTTCTTTTTAACTTTCTTCCTTTTTAGCCGTTCTTGTGTGTTCAGAGCATTGTGTGTGTACATATATTTTTGTATGTATCTATTTGTGTATTTATTTAAAGAGCTTCGGTAAAAAGCCAGATTTCCCCCTGGGGATAAATAGAGTTCTCTTTAGGTGTCTGTTTGCCTGTCATATCCTTTTCATTTAGGTCCTACCTACAGTTTATGGAATGTGGCCAGAATGCCCTTATTTCTCAGCAGATGCATTTTTCTTACAATTTCTTTACTTTTTTGGTTTTCTGTTGTCTGAACCTGCCAGTTTCATCATTCTTCTATATGCTCGTTTTTTGTAATTGTGACTGTATTATGTATACAATACTGTGCCTTAGAGCTACTTCAGAGTGCTTTAGTGTGACCGGTGCAATAGTAGAAATAAGCAGAGCTCAGGCCAATTCATTTATCTTTTGAATGGAATAAAACTTCTTTCTTTTTGTATTTGTAAGTGCTAAGTCATAAACATGGTAATACAATTGACAATGTAAGGTTCTGTGCATTTAAAAGTTAAAAGTTACATTTCCAACGTCTGTCTGTCTGTGCCCACTTCATTCTGTAAATCTGAGATAGTCGCTCGTGGTCCTGGACGGCTGCGGTGACTGCAGGTTTTCATTCCAGCCCATTTCCCAATTAGAAGATGGTGTTTGCTGATAATGAAACTTGGTATTTAACTATATTTAATTATATATTATATATTTATATAATATAAATATTTATAATTATATATTTAATTATATTGTAGCATTTACTTTTCTGAGAACATTATGGATATGTTTGGTGGACCACAACAAATTTGCATTTCACAGTCCTCCCGTTTTCTCTCTGGTTTATTTCTAAATATTTTGTTAAAAAAGATAACTCCTGATACACACTCAGAATTGTAAATTGAATACTTAATTTTATTTTTATTATTATATTTGTATTAATACAATATTTGTAATACTGTTTTCCTTGAAATACTAGTGGCACAGAGTGCGAACATGCCAACATCTTCTGCACATACCTCCACTGAAGACAATAAAGGCTGGTAAGAATGAAATATTCTTATTCAATGAATAAAATGATTTTTGTATCCGCGTACAGGATACAAATTGTAGTGCCACATTTGAGAATCTGGCAAACAATGTTTTTTTTCAGTGTATTTTGACTCCAAAATTATGTACCTTTTATGTACAGGAGAGGGAGCTCTACCACTGTTTTCTTGAAGTGGTTATAAAGAATATATTGGCAGAATTTATATTGAATGCTTGTAGCAGCACCACAACTATTTTCCTCCATTTTTTTTTTATACTTTTTAGCTTCTTTGATCAGGTAGCCCGACCACCAGAAGTTACCATATCTTGAAATGAAAAATATAAAATCTCTTAAATTAATGAGCAAGAAGAAAGAACAAAAAGTTGCACAAAGGCAACCTTTATACTGTTTGTTTGGCTACTTACAATGTGTAATTGTTTATCTCTCTTTCTTTCTTTCTTTCTTTTTGTCTTTTTCTTTCTCTTTCTTCCTTTCTTTCCATTTTTTTTTTGCTCCTCTACCTCCTGCAAGGCTATTCCCCGTTGTATTTTTACCTGCTTGATTGGCAAGGTGAAGTGCAAAAGAATAATTTGGTTAATAGGTTGTCCTGAAAGGCCTTGTACCATACAGTGATGTTTTTAGGTGGATGTGTCTATCATTATACCCCTTGACTAAATTAAAAAGTAAAGAGACCTGGTTCAGTTATTCTGTGGCCCACATTCATGACCCTGAGGAAAGGTGTGTTTAATATATTGCATATTATCTGTGCATCTGAATGCAGAAGGGAGCCATTGAAATTATGTAGATGCAAGAAGACTCGCACATTGTGTGTTTGTTTGTAGCATTTTTTTTTCAACAGGAAACTGCACAGCACTGAAAGTGTCCCTTTGCGATTTGCTATCAATGCATGGCCACCCCAAGGTGTGCTGTGGAGAGAAGTTGTGTACTGTGAGCTCTCTACCCTCTTTGAATGAGCAACCATAAATCAACTATGAAGAACTTGCATTTGATGGTTACACAAATTAGGTCATTGCTCTGTGCTAATGTATATGTATGTGGTATCACAGTAGTGTGTAGGGATATGTGGGATACAGTGCTAGGCTGTCTCCGGTGGAGTCATGCACTACCAGGCAAAAGTTAGAACACCCCCATTTTTCCAGATTTTATTGAAATTTAAGCAGTTCAAGCCCAGTGAATAACCTGAAATGGCACAAAGTTTTTTTTTTTTTAATTACAAAAAGTTTAGGTTACCAAAAACTGAATAATGTAATTTTCAGAGTTATACAAAAAGGCATCTTTAGGGAACAAGTAATAGTTAACAACTTACAACCGTTCTGTAATAGTGGAATGTAATTAATCCTTGAAAGTTGATGCAAACAATTCCTACAGTTATCCCAAATTTTGTTTATTTATTTAACTGTCTGTATAAAATCAGTGCTGATACAATCTGTTTTGCTACAACCTATAAAGCATTATTTGGACAATGTTACACTATATATTGCTATCATAATGGCCAAAACAAAGTCTGTTTACGAAGGAAGACAGATGGACTGTTGTAACCCTTCAAAGTGTAGGTCTTTCGTTTAGAGAACCTGCAAAGAAAGTAAAAGTGCCAGTGAGTACAGTTTCCTACACCATCAAAAGGAACTTCAAATACTGGACGAAACACTGATGGAAGCAGATCTGGCAAAGGCAAAGCCACAATAGAATCAGAAGAGAAGATTCAGAGAGTCAGGAGCGTGAGAGTGCAGTGTCCATATCTCCAATTGTTTGTTTTGTTCTTTGCTTCAATTTTAGAGAACATTGAGACTGGTGATGGCTTCTGGCCGAGACCAGCTTCTCTCTCTTTTTTTTTTTTTTTTTTTTTTTTTTTTTTTTTTTGAGGCCTTCTCTTCACACTTAAAGTGTCACATGTTCCTTTGACTGCAATCTTGTGAGGCACCTATCACACACACCTTTGACTCTGTTATGGATTTGGTGTTAAACTGTCTCCTTTAGAATAGTAAAAAAACGTAAACGTCCTTAATCCGATCCAGATCCTTTGACTTATACCAAACAGGACGTATACCAAACAAATTTTTCCCATAAGAAATAAATGGAAAATGATTAATCTGTTTCCATGAAAAAAAATCCTATTGTTATTGGCATATTATACATTGATGGGGTTGTATGAAATAATTGAAACACTGCTTAATACTAAAATACATAAATACAAAAGCAAGTAGATGAAATAAATGAAAATTTAACCTCGCTTTACTTTTTAATAACGTCTTTGTTTTTCACAATCGTAGATACCGTCGTTCTTGGCATACGGTATGCAGCAGCCAAGTCCTGGATACGCATGCCACCTTCATACTTCTCATTAATTAATTCAAATTTACGTGAAAAAACACAAAATCACGTGAAAATTCACATAGCGTTATAGCGCGGGTTGTTCACTGAATGCTAGCAACTGGCGTACTGACCCTCGTGGGCAGTCGTGACTTTATCTCGAGAGAGGTAAACAAGGGTAGTGCACAGTGTTCTAGCATGCAAGTCGTATTCCAAACACAGGTTGTATACCAAGCAAAATTTTTTGTGTCCAAACAGGACGTATACCAAGTTGGACTTATTCCAAAGCGGACGTATACCGAGATACCACTGTACTTTAATTTCTTACACATATACGTGTATAATTGTAAATAAAACATAAACAGAAAGTGGCCGAGAAGAGAGAAGGATGTATAATTATGGTACCAGTATCGTTGCAAGCAGATCAGACATGGATTTGGGCCTCTCTGAGTTTCCTCCAGTTGATGGAGTAGGAAACTGTACTCCCTAACACTTTGGCTTCTCTGTAGCTTCACTACCTACAGTTTTCTGTTAATTTTCTTTTTTGTGTCATTTTGATAGCAATATTAAAGTGCCATATTGTTCAGATAATGTCTCAGAGGGTGTAGCAACACCGTTTGTTCTAACACTGCTTTTGTATCGACAGAGGGTCTATAAGTAGTTAAGAAAAGCTAAGACACCAATAGGACTTTTTCCCGTCAACTTTCAAGGCTTAGTTAACGTAGCTTACAGCTTTTTTGCTGCAATGGTTAAGTTACAAGTACTTGTTCCTCAGAAATTGCCTTTTTTGTATAACTGAAGATTATATTATTATTGTACCATTTCCAGTTGTTCACTTGACTTAAACCACTTAAATTTCAATAAAAACTGGAAAAATGGGGGTGTTCTAAAATTTTTGACACGTGATGTATATAAGATCCAAAACCTAAAGCAGGTGCTATAATAGATGCAACACCTACACCACAACATGGCTCAACAAAATGAAAAAACTCCTGTCAGTGTTTGTTTTCTTCCTGAGGAATGTTTCTGACACAAATGACAGACATACTGCATGCATGCTGGTTATAGCTTCAAAAATGGCCACGCATTAATGTGTGCAAAAGATCTCTGTACAGTATACGCGTACATGAGAATCTAGTTTTGTCAAGTAATATAAGTAAATAAAAATGATACGTTATCTGATTTGAATATCTAAAATAAGGAAAAAACAATAGTATCATATCAGGCTTGATGAATAGAAATCTTCATTCATCTTTTGGAAGTGTATGACAATTCAGGAAATACCAAAACAATCTAGCTATAGAAACATTTGTCTTGTAATATTAAATCCTCCATATAGTTTTTCCTCAAATTACAGAAGGTAGAACACTGTTAATGGTTATTTCCCCTTCTTGTTTTATGAAGTTCATTAACGTCATCCCTTAAGACGGCTGGAAAAGAGCCCCAGAGTAAGCGTCCACTTGTCAGGTTAGAATCGATTCGCATCAAGCCAGAACTTGGCGGAGTCAAGAAGGAATATGATTTCCCTGTGATAGTTGTGAAGGAAGAGGATGATGAAAAAAAGAGTACAGATAAGGTAAGATGACTTTTTTTTTTTCCTCTTTGATTCCTTCCTCATAGCAAGTAATTCTGTTTGTTAGTTACTGATTTGGTCAATTCAGGCTTTATGGGAAATTGCCGTTCAAATTAAGAGTATTGGGCATTGTCAGTGCTGTGGTAATCACATTGCAGGACACACTCAAAAAATAGATCCTCATGTACAATACTAGAGATATTATAAAAAAAAAAAAAATCGGTTGAAAGGACGTCTTTTGGTAGGGTGAGGGAGTTCTAAAACCTGCCTAATTCAATTCAGAGCCATGACGGGCTGGAGCCTATCCTAACACTATAAAGCAAATACTTTCAAAAGTTACAGCTTTGTCCTCCTTTACATGTAACACGCTGAAGTTCAGTTACTGTACTTAGGTATGTTTTAGCATGTATAAACTTTAAAAATGGAAAACTGCTCTTGTTTATATACGTTTGTTAATAGCTCCCATTGAATAAACCTTTATTCTTTGTACGACTTGCTGGATGTTATCCTTTCACACCCCTCTCTCTTTTAAACTGTTTAGGCTGCCTCTAGTAAATGTACAAACATTCCTGACAGCACAAGAGAACAAGACACATCAGATGAGGAGTTGTGCTACTGGGTGCCAAGAGGGCGCCAGGAGCAGAAGGAGACGGGAGAAGGCGGACAGGAGGATGATCCAAATGAAGACTGGTGTGCTGTTTGTCAGAATGGAGGAGAGTTGCTCTGCTGTGAAAAATGCCCAAAGGTGTTTCATTTGTCCTGCCATGTCCCTGCTTTGCTCACTTTTCCCAGGTATTTTCCTTAAATCTCACTATGTAATGCATTTTCTGTGAATGAATTGTGATCAGTTTTTTTTTTTTTATTCTATTGAAAGCTTAACTTTTAACTGCATATTAACATACTGTGCAACGCAAAATACCTTGTGTTCTGACTGAGCCAAACATTTTCAAATAAATGCTCAACCGTAAAAACACTAGATGAGTGGAAATGTTTACTTTCATACTAATAAGTTCTTAAACCCATTTACTGTTTCAGGCACTTAGAGGAGGAGGAGGAAAATATATGATTGTGTCATCAGGCTTGACTTATGATAATCCTGTCTTTTTTTTCCTCCTAAGAATATCAATTCTATTTCTGATGCATACAATGAATGTGCTATAAATTAATACCAGAATTCGGTTTCAAACTTTATCTCAAGGGCATAGAGCATGATTTGTGATTTATAGTTTTGGAGCAGTTGCCTAGGAACTAGCTTATGAAACATTTGTTCAAGCAAAAATTAATCATTATTTTTAAACCAAAAGTAAATTTGTTGAAGTGTAAAATGTTGTTCTCCTTTCCAGTGGAGAGTGGATATGCACATTCTGCCGTAGCATTACATTTCCCGAGGTTGTATATGATTGTTTAAATAGCCAGCAAAACTCGGAGAAGAGGAAATCTGGAGGTCTGCCTGGTTTGCCCCCAACAGATTTACGGGTATGTTTGTTGTTTTGGTTTTTTGCTTAGTTGTTAGCATATTATTAAGTTTTAAAAAATTGAACTTGTCTAACTTTGTATAAAGAGATATCTTTGTTATTTTTTTCTATTCAAAATTCCATGAGAGAAATTGCAAAAAAGTGTGTTTACTTCTTTCCTACTGAGATTCTCAAATGTAAGTTATAGAGCCTTTGTTTTTGACGGAATGGCCCCCTTTCAGTTTATTAATGCAGGACTGGTTCTGCTAAAGAGAAACAATCAATGCACGCATTATATAGAGGCATTTTGGAAATGCTTGGAATGTTCATAAGTCTACAATAAGAAGCAGATTGAGTAAAGCTGTAATTCACGGGAAAGCAAAGTAGAAATCATTGCTCTCTAAGAATGACATCAGTGCTCATTGGATTTGCAAAATAGCACCTGGAAGATCCTGAAGTCTTTTGGAAGAATGAAAAAATGTTCTATGGGCAGTTGAATTAAAAGTAGAACTTCTTTGGACAAAAAATACTAACAAAAAGGCATGGGGGTGCAAATGTAATGGAGTGAGGATGCTTCGCTTTCTCAAGGTCTTGGAAGACTTGCCATTGTGAAGGAATTGTGAATTCTCATCTTTAACAGAATATTGTTAAGGAGAATGTTAAGAGTAATTTGAATGCAAATCTACAACTGAATGGCTCATAGTGGCCTAGTCGTAGCCCCGATTTAAACTGAAAAGAGATGCTGTGCCAGGACCTGAAAGGAACAGTTCACATGTCTCAAACCTATAAATGTATCTGAATTAAAACACTTCTGCAAACAAAGGAGTGCGGGCTATGGTTCCTCAGCAATATGAAGTTATAGGGATTGTTTAGTTGACATCATCACTGCTAAAGGTACAGCAATCACGTATGGAGACCTTAGGGGCAATTACTTTTTCACAAGAACACTAGATAATGTTTGCTTCCATGAAGAAAATGATGATTTAAAACTGTATGGTATGTTCACTCGTGTTCCCTTTCTCTAGCAGTGCACTTTGTGTAAAGGTCTGAGGTCATTTATTGTGTCAAAAAACTCAAAAATGGAAGGTATTAGGAAAGGGCAAATAATGTCACTGCACTATTTTAGAGTACACTTTAAAAAGCAGGACTAGCATTTTCTATTTGTTTCTGATTCAGAGCTTTGTGTTTAATATATTTATCTGTTTTTTAAGAATTCATATTTGTTTGCATTCAGTGTTGTTTTATTTGATCTATTTCTGTGCTTTTATTTCTATTATACCCTTTTGAATATTTGTGAAGAGCTTTCAGTGTAGGGACGGTACTTTATAAATTTAACTTTGTCCAGTATGTAGAAATGAGATAAATACCCCTCAAAATGGACTGGGGGGTCTTGTCCAGGGTTGGTTTAGTAGTAGTAGTAATAATAATAATAATAATACATTTTTGGTCGCATATTGATCTAGTAGTGTGTGTTTCACCTTGGAGAAACTCGATCCCCTAAGTGAAACCTAAACAAGAGCTCATTAACTGAGTACGGTGAGCGTCCTAGTCCGAGGGCTCAGGTCTTATAGGAAAGGGAGATTTGGAGTTTGCAAAGCATTGTAAAAACCTTTTAAATTGCCAATAAAAATTTTTCAAGAAACTTCTGGTTGTGTGTGCCAGTCAGCATTTCCTTTGTTGTGATTTCTTATTCTAAAACACTTTCCAAGGTGCCATACATTATGTTTTGCAAAAGACCGCCAGCAAATAGAGCTTTGTGCTAATGTTCATACCAAGAATAGCCAGTAGGATTTAAATCTGCTCTAATTCAGCTTCCCAAACTCTGAACCAGACAAGACTGTTTGTTTGTAAAAGTTTGAAAGGTCCATATAGGTATAATTTTTTAATTTTTTTGATCAAGTAGCCCAGAGTTTTGAAACCTTTTCCAAGTGTCTGTGTCAGATCTTTCCTGGTATTTGGTGTGGGCTGGTTAGTCTGCTCACGGCCTATAATCTGGCCAGTCTATGTTAGTACATCTCAAGCCCAATTCCAAGTTCAGTTCCTGTTTTTCAAAACATGGATAGATGGATGGATATTATTTTTGATTTTAGTTTTTCTCCCCTGCTTTAAAAGTGACCTCTCCAGATCAAAATCAGTAGGAACAGTTACATAATCGTGTTCTAGTTGGAAATGAATGAACTTTTGTGTTTTTCAGAAATGTGAACGGCTGTTGCTTTTCCTGTATTGCCATGAGCTAAGTGTTGACTTCCAGGAGCCTGTCCCACCATCTGTAAGTAAAGCGTTATTTGGTGTTTTTTATCCAGGACATTTTAGAGGAGCTGTTGTAAGAGTAAACTGAGGTGTTTGCCCTTAGTCTTGGGTGAAATAACTGTATGAAAATGCTGCAGTTAGTAAATACTATTTTGACATACGAGGTGTGATCAAAAAGTGCGGTGAATGTTGATGCAGAGCACCATCCAAGAGCAACGCAAAACGATTCAATGCAGGTTCTGACATGTCCATACTAGAGTCTAGTTTGTGACGAGTTTCATTTGTGTCGTTGTTAATGGATATCAAGCAATGCATTAACATGAAATTTTGTTTCAAATTGCAAAAAGCTCAGGAAACCCATGACATGTTAAAATCGGTTTATGGTGACACTGCACCGACGATTAAGACTGTTTACAAGAAGTTTGATCTATTTCGTAATGGATCTGACTTGGTTGAAGACGAGAAAAGATCAGGATGTCCTTCAACATCAATAACCGAGGAAAATGTTGAAACGGTTTCATTCTTCATCATGACAACGCTGTTTGTCACACATCCCTTCTAGTACGACAATGTCTGTTGAATAAAAACATTACGCTGTGTCCGCATTCCACCTTATTTGCCAGATCTGGCACCGTGCGACTTCTAGCTGTTCCCTAAATTGAAAATGGCCATGAAAGGCAAACTGTTTCCATCCATTGAGGACATCCAAGCAGCCACGACGACCCAACTAAAGACACTCTTGAAAGAAAACTTCCTGGACTGCTTCGCAAAGTGGCAGGAGCGTTGGGATAAGTGCATTCGAAGTGGAGGAGAGTATTTTGAGGGTGACTAGTAGTTGTAAATCTTTTACTGCAGTAAACATTTCTTTTTTAAACATTCACCGTATTTTTTGATCACACCTCTTATGAACTGCCTGTGGCTGGTTAAATGTTCATTCACAAAGAGATACAGAAGGCTCCGAAATTGAAGAAGGGCTTGAAGTTACTGTATCTCATTTTGGTTGCATTATGGGTTTTTGCCCAGGAACTGAAGTAAGTGAGGGTTATTATCACCTAGCAGGAAGACAAAAGGAAAAATGCATAACAGTGTGAAAGCAAAAAGAAGTGCTGTTTAAACATACATGTCAATTGGTCTGAAATGTAAAGGTGCTATGGATAGCAAGATGGGCAGTAGCAGCTGTCGAGGAGCAGGCCCAGTGACACCAGTTCCTTTGTCAAGCCACTGTGATTTAGGGTTTTAGTAAAATATATAGAAGGAAAGCAGTGTTTGTTTGTTTTTTTTTTTTTTTGTTTTTTTTTAAATGAATAGATTATTTTTCAAAAGTGGAGTAGCAGAATATTATTTATCATGTGCTGGGCGAGAATCAGATAACACATTTTCAAGCCCAAATGTCGACTGGTGGTAGTGATTGATTTCCTCTTTCTGTTTTGTTAATAATTTTTTACCCAAGTGCCCTGCTGTATGTGTAGCCCTTCCATCAGACCTTTCAAGCTCTCCAAGCACCCATGGCATGTTTTCTATAACATTGCCATCTAAAGAAAATAATACACTATTATACTATGTGTCCCATGTTGGAGTTGTAGAAGAGAATGGATGTGTGTTTATGTAATAGCATTGCTTGTCAGATGTTGTGTCTTTGTCTTTTGTCTATTGGATCTCTGTAACAATGTCTACTGTTTTTGTACTTTCCTGCTGAAAACAAATTTCCCTCTGGGATACCTTGATGCAGCATCATTCCCAGTCTGTCCTTCGATCACAGCAGCACTTGTTTCTGTATAGACTAAGGATCCCTGGCTTAAGAAAGGAGAGAACGACCGATGGACAATCAAATGTGGTCTTTATTATTCTGAATGGTTGAAAGTGTTTTGTCTCCTTCAAACTCCCTTAGCATTACGTCTTACATTCTGCGTTCTTGCATTCGGTTCAAGTACAAGTACTTCCTCTCCTTTAATGTTTCATGTTATAGTAGACTCCAAACAGTGAAGTAGGCTGTGACATATACTGTACAGTACGTAGCTTTGATCTGAAGAAGGCAGGGTGGAACTTCGAACCTCCAGCAGCATACATTAGCTGCATTGTGGCTGGCAAAAAGTGGTCTAGCATTAGTTTTTATTGTCAAGACGTTCATACTCCTATGTTTGTCACCATATCAAACAGAGTGAGGTTTCTCAGGGATTTGGCTGCTAGGGAAGTGTAGGATTGAACAGGAACCTGATTTGGGGGAGCACTGCATTCATTCTCTGTACAGTAATCCCTCCTCGATCACGGGGGTTGCGTTCCAGAACCCCCTGCGAAAGGTGAAAATCCGTGAGGTAAAAACCATATGTTCATATGGTTATTTTTATATATTGTAAGCCCTTATAAACTCTCCCACACTATTATTAACATTTCCCGCACAGTTATACAGCATAAACCCTTTGTATTCTCTTAGATATTAGGTAAGATTCATTGAAATTATGTATGCAAACACACTGTTTATATACAGTAAAACCTAAATATTATTTTAAAGATATTGAGCGTCTCCGATATCACATATGTTACAGCCATTACGACAGACAGGCCACCAGCTATAAATATGTACAATGCAAGAAAAATTGTATACAGTAAATGTGTGTACATGACACTAAACGTATGTACATGTAATAAGTACTGTACATAGAAAATTAATTATGGTTACTCACCAACAATGACACGACGACTTGTCCGATAACGATGAGTTTAATTATTACTGCACAACAAAGGAGAGCGTTACAGCTCTTCTAAAGGAGCCTCTTCAGGTGACTGTGTAGCACCGCCGTTGTTCTTCTTCCAGCAGTCTTCAATCCAAATCCCTAAAGCAGATTCCATCCGGACTACCGCCTTATTACGTCCACTTACAACTCGTTTTGCACCCTGGTTAAAAGGACACTGCGGCCATAGATCTTATATTCTTTTCCTCCTTTTTAAATAAAAAGAATTGTGGACTCATTGATGCCGTAATGGCATCCTGCAGCGGTGTAGCTGTTCCCTTCCTTCAACGTATCTAAAATTTACCCTTTCGGCAATAAATTAGCATCTTCCGTTGGCGCTTGGGCATGGCCCCTGAAGCAGAAGTAGGAGCAGATCGTTTTGGAGCCATAATGAAGGGCTTGACTATGTACAAAGATAAACACAAAAGAGCACAAAAGTTAACTCTTTACACAGCGAATGATGTTGATGCTGAATGAGGGAGACGAGACTTCGTGGTTAACGTAGCGGAATTGATTTCGGTGTTTCATCGCTGAGCCAATCAGCACACAGGAATTTAACTGTGTGTTGATTGGGTAGCTTCTCTGCCATCTGCCAATAGCGTCCCTTGTATGAAGTCAACTGGGCAAACCAACTGAGGAAGCATGTACCAGAAGTAAAAAGACCCATTGGCTGCAGAAACTCGCGAAGCAGCGAAAAATCCACGTTTATAAGCATATTTAGATATGCTTACGTATAAAATCTGCGATAAGAGTGAAGCCGCGAAAGTCGAAGCGCGATATAGCGAGGGATTACTGTAAATAGAAGCACTGCCAGGGAGTGTGATGGCATAGGACCTCCCTACACCCATTTGCTGTCCTTGTACCGTATTACTGTATGTTTTAAGACTATTATGTATGTACATATATGGATATACATTTATTCAGATGGATTTTGCTGTATTGGGAATCTGGGTAAAGTATTTCTGAATAATTAGAGCCTAGTTTTTTCTACACCTAAAGCAGTGAACCAAGACAGAGAGATTGGTGGGGGGGTCTTGTAAAACTGTCTCCATCTTTTGGCTTGCTGCTTTTCCTTGCGAGCACTGTATTTTGTTTATTGCTTTGTTTAGATTGTGCCTGATTATTACAAGATCATCAAAAGACCAATGGATTTGTCACTTGTGAGAAGGAAACTCCAAAGACGAAATACGCACCATTATCAGAAACCTGAAGACTTTGTTTCAGATATCAGGCTAATCTTTAAAAATTGTGCAGAATTTAACGAGGTGAGTGATTTTTACTGTTTTGTAGTACCCTTGCCATAATAGCTAAGAATCTAGAGTCCAAATTGTCCTCCACCTACTCATCTTTTGAAACACTTTGATCTTGCTGTTCATATTTTATTTCATTCAGAGTTTCAGATCTTATCCATAGAATGGGGTAAGACGATCTCAGTGAAAGTGCTTCATTGACAAATTTGAAGGGTTTTTTGCTTTTATTTACACGTTCAGTTTAGTTTGAACGCAGGTGCTTACCACACTTTCTTAGCTCACAGTGGACATACTAGCCAGGAATCTGGGTGGGTTAGTCGCAGGGTTTTTCTACCTGTCTTTACAGTACCTGGTTATTTGTTTCTTTAGTATACTGAATGACTGTATAATGTTTATCTCCTGAAAAAAGACCCTCATGATGCATTACCAAGTGACTAGATGTTTCTGCACAGCTTTATTTAAAGCCGACTGTAATATAAACACTTGGTGCTTTCTACCAATCACCTTTATATGGTATGATTTATTAAAACCATGTGGGACAGAAACGAAGCACCATTGTTCTTTGCTTAAATTCAAATGTATGCCACACCATGAATTAAAAATGGAAATAATAAGGACGTCACTCTTGTTTAAATTCAAGTAAATTCCTGTGGACATATGCATATTAAAACAATCAATTAAATGGAGTGTGTAATTTTAAATCTGATTACAATGCAGTACTTGTGAGGTATTAAAGTGTCAAGTTTCCATTAGAATCCAGATATTTTACTGACATAGCAAACAGATATCAGGAACTGTTTCTCTTCTATTTAAATAACTTTGTTCTTCCTCTTGCTACTAATCAGTTTTATTGAGCACACAAAACGCATGCAGTATAGTCTGTTTTAGAGTAGCAGAAAGCTGGAGCAAATGTGGTATCACTTCATGACAGAGTGTGTACGGCCAAAGTGCACAGACATACTAAACGCCAGAGCAGTCCAGAGGTGCTGCTCGACCTCAGTGTGGGCTAATCCAAAGTTCAGATCAGGAACAAATTTAGCCGTGTGGAAAATATTTGAATTTCACATTAGATCAAACTTCACCCAGAATGAAAGCTCTGGTCTTAGCTGCACAAGTGAACATCTTTCTTTCCTAGAGCATGTTAAATCAGGACAGATACTTAAATGGGCGCTGTCTGTGTTCTTTGATTGATTTCATGAATAGGCATACGCAGCTGCTTGCAAAAGTCTTCATACTCTGCTAAATGCAAAATGGAAGTGGAGGACACTTTCATTGATCTACAGAAACATTCTGAACTTTAAACTGTTTATCCAAACACCTGACTCCCTCTGTGCTTTTAAGAAGACTTTGAAGACATTCCTGTGTTCCTTGTTCCTAAATATTTTCCTAGTTGCTAATGGTTTTGATGCTTGGGTCTGTCTGAAGTTAAAGTAAGGCTAACTAGGCTTGTGCTTTGGTCAATTTAATGCTTACTTATTTTTAACACTAGAATCCCTGAAGCCTATGAAAAAAGTCATAATGCCAGGCCACCTTAAATTCCTTCACATCTCCATCGGCGTCTTTGTTTTGCAAATGTGTCAATCGGCACAAGCAGCAAGAAGCCTGCTATCCCATCTGACGCAGCTGAAATTCTCCCAGCTCAAGTCTGCTTATCTGGGTGTGTGGTGCCTTGAGTTGTATAGGGTAAATAATATATCGTTATTTGGAATACATACGTTTCATGTATGTTCCGTGTCTACAATGATCTGTGTAAATGTAGGATGACGGGAAATGCGAGCCAAGAAATGTTGAACACATAACTAAAACAGAAACCTTTTTCATGTTCTAATAATTGGTAAAATGCTGACATGAAATGTATAATGTGTGAAGACTGAAGTCCAAATATCAAATAAACACTTTCATAAAAGGTACATGCATAACAAAACACGTGTACTTTTATCCAGGAATATAACCGAAGAAAAAAAAATTGGGTTAAGGTACAATGCTGACACGTCCTCTTGGCTAGTGCAGAGGTAAGAACTGCTGTCTCATAATCAAAAGGTTGTGGGTTCGATTCCTTATGCTTCTTGCATTTACCATTTTGAGTATTGAGCTGCGCTTATTGTTACTTTTATAGAATAAAAACCTACATTTGATTTGAGTCTGTAACAGCCGGTGTAAATGTATAAAAGGTTCGCTTTTTTTTTTTTTTTTTATTATTATTATTCAGTTTTGTTCTCTCAGTCGCATTCATGCTTACCCCGATCTGACACTGCTGTTTTCAATTAAAGACATGCTATAACAGGGGGTGAACTCAGATGAGGACGAGGGTTGTAAATCGAAGAAAGAGTACAGAAGTCCACTCGCATATAAGAACAATGCAGCTGCACCAGGCGTAAAGACGAAAAATGGCACTGCAGCAAGAGGTCGGACGTCATCCTGCCAGTTAGTCTGCCCCACACCTGTCCTTCTACGAAAAAGCACCGCTTACAAAGTTTGCCAAGGTATCGTGCAAAGTCCTGTTTGTGATGTATGTTTTTTTGATGGTCTTTTTTTATATAAAAAATATTTATATGTTACTTATATAAAAGCCAAATTGAATGTTGTTTACCTTGATTTAAAGGTACTACAGTATAAAGTCACAAATAGACTGCAGAGCTTCCAGTGTTTGACCGACATGGGCATGCTCACAATGTACATGTGCAATGGATATAAAGATGTGATTGTGGTAATAAAGTCATTGGAGCCATGTCTGGACAAAGGCAGAATCAGAACAACATATAACTTCTTTACTTTGCTTTCGCTGGCTAATAGACTGCTGCACCGCAGCACAATCTGCTTGGTACCATAAATAAAGTGTGACAGTAGCTTCAACCCGCAGTTATAGACACTTCAGCACACGAGCTATGGTACCGAGAGTGTAGACAGACTTCTTCTTTTTGGGCAAATACACATTCAGCATGGCACTGCCAGATCTAAATACTAGCATGGAGAATTGCTCATGTACTGAAATGACTTTAGCTGCAGGTGGAAGCTACTGTTGCTCTTTACATAACTGATCTTTTCCTAAATGAGGAATGGCTTTGCACATGTACTTTGTCAGCATGCCTATGTCAATTAAACGCAGGAAGCTCTGCAGTTTAGTTGTGACTTCACGCTGTAGGATGATAAATAAATCAAGGTAAATAACATTCAATCTGGCTTTTATATAAGTAACATGTAAATGTTTTTTATTTAAAGACCATCAACAAAACATAACCACAAACAGAACTTCGCACAATACCTTGGCAAGCTCTGTAGGCCCTGCTTTTTTGTTAAAGGATATATGTGTGGCAGATTCACTGGCAGGATGGCACCCGACCTCTTGTTGCATCCAAATGGTGCCATCTTTCTTACTCATGGTGCCACTGTGTTGTTCCTATGTGTGAATGGACTTTTCTTGCGGGGAGGTCTTCTTTCTCCAATGGAGAACCCTCGTCCTCATCACCTCTGTTATAACATTTCTTTATTTGCAAATTAACAGTGTCAGATCTGGGTACCATAAATTTACACCGGCTGTTACAGACTCAAATCAAATGTATGTTTTTATTTAATAATAGTAACAATAAGAGCAACTCACTATTTGGAACAGTAAATGCAGGAAGGACCCGGAATCGAACCTGCAGCCTCTTGATTATGAGACAGTGTTTCTTACCTCTGCACCAGCCAAGCAGACGCATCCGCATTGCACCCTAACCCAATTTCCTTTTCTTTCGGCTATATTCCTGGATTAAAGTGCACTTGTTTTGTTATACATATGCCGTTTGTGAAAGTGTCTGTTTGATATTTGGACTTCAGTCTTTACACATTATACATTTCATGTCAAAATTTTGCCAATTATTACTATAACATGAAAAAAGTTTTTGTTTTAGTTACATTTCTTGCCTCGCATTTCTTGTCATCATACAGTTACACAGATCGTTGTACACACGGAACACACATAAAATGTATGTTTTACAAATAGCGAGATATTATTTACCCAATATAATTTAAGGCATCTCACACTCCGATAAACAGACTTGTGCTGGGAGAACTTCAGCTGCGTTGGTCGGGGATGGGATTGCAGGCTGCTTGATGCTTGTGCCGATTTGCACATCTGAAAAACAAAGACGGTGATGAGGAGGTGCAAAGGAATTTAAGGTGGCCTGGCATTGCGAATTTTTTCGTAGGCTTCAGGGATTCTATTGTCCAGAGCATTCTTCACTTGTTCTGGTCAATTTTTTTTGTAACTGTCATCTGCTAAATAATGTTGACTTGATGATCTGGACGTTATTTGTAAGTTGCAAAAGCTTTTTCTGAATTAATCAAAGTAAACGTTAACAAACAGAGAAATTTTCAAAAGTGATTTAAAAAAAAAAAATGTAAAGGTTTAGCCGATTATATGAGCTCCTAAGCTTGCGCAACAGTTCAAGCACACTGAGTAAAACTGATGACTGCTAACCACAATTTAAGTTGTCTTTACGTGTCAACATCTCATTTTTCATAATTATTCATTGCTTTAAATAGTGCAATATGAACTTATTTGTAAATTAATCTCACTTCGCTTTCACAGTTGTTATGTATTGTTTGAAATTTACATCACACTTTACAAAAAGATAACCTTTAATACAATGATTTTGAAAATGTCGTTTTTTAAGCTTTTAAAATTACAGTAGTTTGGCAAATGGGAGTTGCATGATTCCAAATGGCGGCCATAGGAAGAGAACCGAAACAGTTCTGTCATCTTAGAAGTGTAGCATGCTTTATTCATGTAATACGTTTAGTACATATTCAGTATTAACCCTTAGATATATTAGTAAGTAGTATCCATACATTGAACCATTCTCTAATCCCACAGTGCGCCAAGATGTAGGACCAGTTTCATTAAAAAATAAATAATTGAAAGTTTGTTTTCCAAGATAGTGTCCTGAAACCCTATAAACCAGTAAAGCCATGAAATGTGTAAAACTTCAGGACCTCGTAAATGGCACATGTACTGTTTTTCCAGTAAAGTGATTAATTGAGAGAAATAAAATTGGTAAAAGCACATTATTAAAAACAAAAAGTTATGAGAAATTTGTACTTTCTGCCGGCTAAATTATTTTGATGGGTATACAAATGCCACTGATGTGTCTGTACAACCCTGAAGATTCTTTATTTTTGGTTTAAGAGAGAAATTGTTAAACGTGAGCACTTAGTCTTAAGGTGTCCGCTCACACAATTTTTAGATCTGTTAAGCTGCTGTCCACTCAACCATACTTTACCATTGTGTAATATATGTGGGATTTATACTTGGAAATAATCAGAACCTATTTTAAAATTTTTTCCTTTGAAAGAACATACAGTAGTTCTTCAGTGAATTTCAGAAATACAGCACTGTTAGTGCATGAGGTAAGTGACAGCAGAAACAAAACACAAGATTTTAAACACACATTTCCTAATGGGTCTTTCTGCTTATAATGTGGCATGTTGATTATTCTCTTCATTTCTTAAAATTGTGACAAATAGTAGCAAATGTTAAATCATTTTGCAAAAAGCTCAATATTTGTCTCCCAAACGTAGGTGTGCTAGCTTGACATGAAACTCTAAACTGGCCTGGTCTCGGTCACTGCAGGTTTGTACGTCTGCCTGCCCGCCAAGCGATGATTTGGAATTTCATTCAGGATTGCCTTCTCTCTGTTGCCTGGTACTGCCTGGGAAAAACCCTGTAATTGATAAAGTGAATTCAGAGAATAGGTGGATATTCTTCAGTAAATCATCTTGGTCTGGCTGACTGACTCTTAAAATGTTTTCTGTTTCACAGCCGGATTCTGAAGTTGCCCTCGCTGGCAAGGTCTTGGACGATTTTTTTCATGAAAAGTTGAAACTTCTGTACCCTGATAAAAAGTTTCCTCTTCCTGAATCTACCAAGCCAGCAAGAGAACACACAGCTTTCAGCGATGATTCGGATGATGATGATGATGATGATTTTATTCAACCCAAAAAGAAGCACTGGAAAACAGAAGAGCGACTCAAGAAGACTTTACTCATGTAGTGTGCTGTACATAGGGGAGCGAAATTTCTACCTGGCAAATTTCAAAACATTTGCCTCTTCAGTCATATCTCAGACACCATTTTTTTAAATCGTGCAGTATACAGTATCTTCTACTGTATTTTTTATTAGCATTGGAAAATATTTTAATGTGAAACACTTTTTAAACCGTGGAATAACTTTTTATAGTTCTTTCAAGAATATATAAAGAAAAAAGCGATGGTATATCAAAAGTAAATTCTGAGAATCAGTTAAACAGTATTAAAAATATTTAATATAACCTTTTCATAGACTAATATGAGCCCAAATTTTAAGATGAATAATGAAAAATACATCTGTACTATAAACCAAATATTGTGGAACTTTTATTTTCTAAACCTCTGGAGGGGCTTTTGTTCATTTTCAGTCACATACACTGTTAAAACTGTGCAGATTATCCCAGGATGCAAGACACTAAAAATGTAATGTGCTAACGTAAAAAAAAAAATACATTTAACAATTATGTTTCATTTATCTGTGTGTGTATTTTCAGTTTTAGCTACCATTTATTATTTTCTTATGTCTGTTTGCTAGTTATGAAAAATATCAAAGGTTTAATGTAAATAAGTCAATTATTCAGTCCAGACCAATTTTAGTTTAGGATATTGCAGTTCTCACATTACCTCGTAATGTTCAGCATTTGCCTTTAAAAGTAAAGGTAGGCCACTGCGCAGAACAGCAGGAGACTGTACTGTATATATTTTATTTGTCATGGTTTAAAACTGCAGTTTGTTTAGCACATGTAATTAAGTATGTCACTTCCACTTAGTTTTTAAAATATATATACAGTAGAGTCTCTCTTATCCGACCTTCTCTTATCCAACATTCTGTATTATCTGACGTCCCACCGCAAAAACAAAAAAACGCATCAATCGGCAACAAGAACTGCAAGTTGCGAGCATAGTCTATTTTTTGTTGCTAAGTTCATTTTTTCAGTTTTGTTGTAAAACTTGATTACAGTGGATTATGTGGCCAGCCCTCTCTGGCATGTCTGCATCTCTCTCGCGCACGCGCGTCTGCGTCTCTCTCTCTCTCTCGCGTGTGTGTCTGCGTCTCTCTCTCTCTCTC
>JANRMT010062796.1:7762044-7781748 GCA_026402145.1 Polypterus bichir lapradei | reverse complement strand
TCTCTCTCTCTCTCTCGCGTGTGTGTCTGCGTCTCTCTCTCTCTCTCTCGCGTGTGTGTGTCTGCGTCTCTCTCTCTGTCTCACACGCGTGTGTGTCTGCGTGTCTCTCTCTCGCATGCGTGTGTGCCTGCGTGCCTCTCTCTCTCTCTCTCTCTCTCTCTCTGCACTGGGAATGCACAGGGAGAGAGACTGAACACATGCGGAAATCATTGGCGCGCACAAACCGAAAGTGAAACTGGCTTGTTCCTATACTTTTTGGTCATAACCCGATTTGCACTTGTTCAGGGACGTTCGTGAACCAAGCCACTGTAATTAGATTCGTATTGTGTAAAATTATAACATAGTTTGACGTTTAATCGCCTTTTTCATAACACCTCCCATTATCCGACATTTTCGATTATCTGATGTTCTGCCAGCCCGTTTATGTCGGATAAGCAAGACTCTACTGTATATAGTATTGTGCATTGTGGGCTGCAGGCAGCACTGCTTTGTAGTACCAAAACGACGACAGGTGCACAGTAAGGACGCAGTTCATAGATATATTAGTGAAGACCGAAACAGCAATATGATTAAAACTGTAAAGATCACAGCCAGTAGTGACTTCAGTAAAAGGTAATTGTTTATCCACAAATAAATCCCTTTCTTTACATTATTTTCTCCAAATGAATTAAGACTCATATAAAGGAGGACATTTACCATAGAAGTGTTATGTGCTTTTTTTTTTTTTTTTTTTTTGCATACTACCCTAAAATTGCTTAGCTCTTTTTTTAGGCTTTGCATATGTATTGTAAATCAACTTTTTGAATACTAAAAGTAATCTATATTTTAGTCGAAAAATCCCAAAGGCAATACATAGTGCACTTGTTTAAACCATCCAACAACTGGACTTCAGTCTGGGTAATGGAGTAACATGTTTAGGGCAACGTGGTACATCAGTGGTTAGGACTGAAACTGGAACACTGGGCTTTGTAGTCCATCTTCTTAGCCACATGACCAGACTGCCTCCAGGGTTTGGGTCAGGAGTCTAAAGCAGAAGTATAATCTATAAATAAAAGGCAAATTGTTATTTGGCACCACAATGGTGCAGTTTCAAATGAATGAATTTCATCCGTCCATCCATCCTTTATTCAACCCGCTATATCCTTCTGTCTTCGTAAATAGATACTGTTGTCTGTCTGTCCATATCTGTTTTTATATAGCCCCACGTCTGATCTGTCTGTCTGTCTGATCAGGCATACTTTTCATTTGTCTTGTACTCTGCTAATTCCTTTATTATTTTACAGTATTGCATTTGCATCAGTGTAGGTGAGCAGCACATGTTTCTCTTTATGACTTAGAAAAATATATATATTTTTTTGTTTTGTTTAACCCTTTTTTGTCTGTTTACTGTAACTTGAAACAGTGCTTGGTGTTTTGATTACAACTCCATGTGATTCAGTGGTCACTGAACATTAGCAAGACAGTCTGCATCAGACAGCATTGGGTGTACACATGAGGCTTACATCTGGCAAACTGTAATGTGTACAAATCATTCTTGAGTTTTTTTTTTCTTCATTTTTTTTGAATAATAAAGCCATAGTCTAATTTACAAGATCTAGGGGATTTATGTAGTGAATGTCTTATTGATAACTCAGTTTCCTTCACAGAGAAATTACCAAACAGAAACTTCCAGTTGTTACTCTTCAGAACCTCCTACCCCAGGCAAGTGCTAAAAGTAAAAATACATTAAGCACCTAAAGAACCATGAGAATGGCGAGTAGCACCCTGTTACTGCCAGGGTGCTTACCACTTAAATAAAGCTGCGCAATTAGGTGGTTCATCTGGCCATACTTTAAGTAATATTGGGTTTTTACAAGTTCTGAGTTAAGTGGTCAGCAACTACTTATATTTAGGCAGATTTAGGTTCCAACAGCTATAAGGTGGCCACACCACATGCTCCAAGACCCGCTCTAAACTTCTCAACATTCATTTAAGTTGTAGTAATATGTGTGGTGATGACTTCTACAGCGAGACGCTGTCCAAGAAATCTCTTCAGCCAATAAGAGGTCAGAACAGCAGAGGTGTGTTCTGGTAGATCAGTTTCATACTCAGGGTGTCTTGATGTTGAAAGAAGCCAGTCTGACAATATGATTGATAACAAATTTTCAAACTAATAGTAAATTGCATTTAATTACACTTCTTAAAATAATAAAATCATATGAAGCAACACCCCAATAAAGCAGCAGCTTCATACAATAAAGTCGATGAGAAGTGGCTGCCAGATGCGCATAGCGTTCTCTCAGCCAGACCGGAAGTGAAGTCTTTCTGTTGTTCTGCTACGCCATGAACTTCTTTCTCACCATTCTAGAAATAAAACATGATATTTAATTTTTTTTCATAAACACCACTACAAAGAACACGGGGTTAGTAACATCTTAAAAATATAAGTTTTTGGGTGGAATATTCCTATAAGGAAAAAAAAATCATTAATGGATTGGTCTCATTGCCCGGAAGCTCAAAAAATCCAACCTCTCCAAACCTTAGTCTAAAAAAAATCTGAGAATAGCAGAATAACATTTTTAATAATTTAAAATGGCAATCTTAGTTTGTTTTTTTAATCTTTATTTTTACATTTTGTACACACAAATATATTAAAATGTATAATTATCAACATTATGTAAGTGTTATCAGTAATCAGAAATTATTTCTTCCTCCACCTCATACAGCTAACATTGCGTACAAAGATTTACTCTACATTTTAGGAATTACATTTATTTCAAACAATATTCTACTAAAATTATACATTAAATAAAACTCTTAAATAATATTGTCTTTTATACACTTGAACTTTGTACGTCTCAAAACATTTTAAACAATTTCTAAAATCATATATTGATGAAGCTTAATGTTCCAGACCATGTCTATAATAACCTGTTTCTAATGTACTAAGTTGTTCATTCATTTCGTGTTATTCTAGGTCTGAAGGCACAACGTGTTTTGATTTCTCTTGGATCTTCCATTGTTCTTTTTTGTGTTTGGCAATTTAAAATGATGACATTATTAAATTGGAGCCGTTTGTGTCTGCTGTTAACTGACCAAGTCCGGTTAGCCACCAGGTACACACCAAGGTATTTGGTGCTCTTGATCAGCTCCACCACTGAGCCCTCAATGTGCAGATCGTGGGCCTTCCTGAAGTCCACAAACATCTCTCTTGTCTTGTCCACATCAGGAGGCGGATTGTTGCACTTGTACCCGTCTGCCAATTGTCTTATCTCCATTCTGTAAGCTGACTGATCCCCATTGCTGTTTGAGACTCACCAAAATGTTGCGTCATCCGCTAACTTAATACGATAAGAATTGTATGCAGCCATACAAATGTGAGGCAGCAGATTGAACAGAAGTGGGCTAAGTACAAAGGCCTAGGATGTATCAGTGCTCGGTGTGATTGTCCTGGAGATGGTCTTTCCAAAGTGGACTGTGTGGGGTCTCTTTGTCTGGAAGTCCAGGATCCAGTTGCCTAGGTAAGTGTTGTAGCCCAGCAGACCCAGCCTCCCTATGAGCTCCTGAGGGATTGTGGTGTTAAAAGCTGAACGGAAGTCGATGAAAACGTGTTCTAGCATAGATGGAGAGTAGATGTTAACTGCATCTTCAGTGGAATGGTCTGGGCGATAGTCTTGTGATGTATGAAGTCTGGCTTTTAAGTGGCCCAGAATTAACCTCTTGAAGCACTTCATGATAACAGGCGTGAGTGCTACAGGGCGACAGTCATTGAGGCAACAGACAAAGGACTTCTTTGGCATAGTTATGGTGGTGATTATGAAACACTTAAGGATGCCTGCCTCCCTCAAGGAAATGATAATGTTTGTAAAGGTAAACGTCAACTGCTTTGTACGTTCCCTGAGCACTCAGCCAGGTATGGAGTCTAGTGCAGCAGCTTTGCGTAGATTAACTTTCACCAAAGTTGTTCCTACAGCAACAGTGGACATGCACAGTACCTGTTCTTCCTGAGGAGGAATGGGCTTCAAACCGTGCACAGAAGTTATTTAGAACATCTTTAAGGGAGGAAACGCCACTGCAGACATGTGGTGTGGTCTTAAGTATCTGTGATGGCTGGGACTGTCTGCCACATGTGCTGTGGATTTTCATGTCATACTCTCGCTTAGGTGCTTTGGTCCCCATAGATAGGTTTGCCTTGTCACATGATGGATGGCAGCATTACAAGTTTTTAATAGTGCACGTTCCTCTAATGTCACACACAGTTTCTAATTTTCTGAAGGTCTGAGAGAGAGCGTCACCATCTATGCACTTGTTAATGTAGCCAGTGCTCAGATGGCCATAGGTGGCAGCTATTTTAAACAGGGCCCAGTCCGTGTGATCAGAACAGTCCTGCAGCACTGGAATAGCTTCTTTTGTCCACATTTGTTTGAGAATTGTGCAAGTAAATCGGGCAAGTTAGGTAATTGGCCTCATAACTGCTCAACCCTGGGTTTAGTTTGAACTTTCTCACTGTAGATGTGGAGATTTTGCTCCCCTACCAGCCTCCCAACTTGAGTGTGTTAGTATCGTGAGCACTGTGTGACAGACTGATGTGTCATCCTGGTTTGATTTCTGCCTCATGCTTGATATTCATTTCATAGAGCAAGGCATTCATCAACAGTCCTGTAAAGAAAAAACAAAACATTTCAGGAAATGGGTGTATTTTTACATGACTTATCAAAAGCAATCAAATGTTTGGATTCTTCAGTTTCTTTTAGCCACATCTTTACAGGTATAGGATGATTAAATATTTGTTTAACCATCTAGTGGGTCCTCCGACAGAGAGAGGTGTGTTCACTTGGCTGTCATCATATTTAGTCAATGAGAGATCTGCAAACATTTCAGATTGCCTAAGTCAAGTGTCCTTGGATGTTACGTAAATATTAACCATTCCTGCATTTCTGTGCTTTGCCAAGATGAATGAAACTTCCTTGTAAAGTCAACCAGGTTCACAAAATGTGGATGCCATTTGCCTGTGTGGAAGCTTTAGCAGAATCTCCTAAATGATGACATGTCTCACCATGGAGATTGCTGAATGCAGCGGGTGACGTGGAATGTCAGTGTGGGGCTTCATTTAGTGACAGAGCCATCAGAGATGAGCATTGGTGTGTGCTTCATAGTAAGAATACATTTAAATGGCACCCTTCCCATTCTCCAATTGCTTAACAGAAATTAAGAACGAACAATAGAGCATATGCAGTACAACAACGGATACAAATAATAATTTGCATAAAACACTAAATAAATATAAAGATGTACAAAGCATTGAAATAAAAAATAAACCAGAATAAAATGCAAAGATGCAAATACTGTAACTACAAGAAAACCAGGAACGAATAACACAATTGGTGATGCAAATACAATACAATACAATTTATTTTTGTGTAGCCCAAAATCACACAAGGAGTGCCACAATGGGCTTTAACGGGCCAAATACAAATCATCCAGTGTTTCTAGGCAAAGAGGATAAACTGAAAGAAGAGATTGAAAGTCGGAGGAAGTTAAATGTTGTTTTTTTAAAAAAACGAATCGATCAGCTGATCTCATTCCTTTATACCAGGCAGCTGCTAGAAATCCAATCTCTGAAGGGAGGACGAAAAAGAGAAATTCAAGACTTTCAAGATGTTACATTTAAATGGCTCTGACCATGACTAGAATTAAGGACATATGAGCAAGAATATCTGAGGCTCTACTCTCAATATAAAAGCTTATTTTAATATTTTATTAATTAGATCTTGCCATATTTTTAGAAAAGTTTTGAATGGATCCTCTAAGTGAGAATTTAATTTTTTCCAGTTTGAAATAGTAGAAAACATTAATTACCCACTGACTCACAAAATGGTGGGCAGGGAATCTTCCAGTTGAGCAAGATACATCTACATGCTAGTAGTGAGGTAACAGTGGTGGCTCTGAGGCTAGGGATCTGCACTGGCATTCGGAAGGTTGCCGGTTCAAATCCCGTAAAAGGGGACTCTGCTCTGTTGGGCCCTTGAGCAAGGCCCTTAACCTGCAATTGCTGAGCGCTTTGAGTAGTGAGAAAAGCGCTATATAAATGCAAAGAATTATTATTAACGGCAATTACGGTCAATTTGTCCTTCTCCACTTTAAGCCTACCCTGGAGTTCACCAAACACAGATTGTGACACCAGGGCTGTCTGACAAGCAAAGATTTTTGTCCAGAATGATGATAATCTGGTGTATGCTCAGAAAGGCTGGAGCTAAATTGCAACGTTCACATGCTGAATCTTGCCCTGGATACATTTTGGACACTACTAACCAAGATAATTGTGCTCGATAAAAGATTTTAAGTTTAATTATTGCATGCTTTGCGCATATAGAGCTGGAGTGTATTCTGTGCATGGCTGCCTTCCAGTCCTTTTCTGAAACGTTAATTGAGATTCTTTCCCACCAAACCCTATGATCTTTGAAAGGAAGGGACTTTTTTTTTTATATATTATTGTGATGTTGTCTGAGACTTAAATAAGACTGATCAATATATGTTCTGGAATAGAATTGGATGGAAGGTGAGGAAAATTGGGCAGTTTCTGATTGAAAATAGTGAAAAATTGTGTAGATGGGAAGATAAATTTGAAGCGTAATTGTTCATAAGATGCAAAGGCATTATCTATATACAACGGTATTGATCCCAAATGTTTTCCAAAGGTTAAATACTGTGTAGGTTTGAGAGGGTAGAGAAGGGTGATTGTCATGTAGGGATTTGTCTCGTCCATTGCGAGTGATTGATGTCTCAGACGTTTCTCTGCTAGCAGCGGTGTTATTTAGTTTTTTTTTTTTCCCCATTGTCTATCCAAGATATCTTATTTGTTCAACCTGAGAGGATTTAATTACAAGTATATTAAAAGCATGAGACCAGGGGGTCAGAAACAAAAGGAAAAGGTAGCCAAAGGTACTTCAGAGTCTCTAAGATGGACTCAAGTTCACAATAAGGCCTGCCAGATGAAGGATTGGATCAGCCAGGACCTCATGCTCCAGCTAAGAGCGAATGTGGAAGCAAAGCTCCGAGAGAGGCAGGAAATGAGAATTTGCCGATATCCAACGGGATACTGGAACCTAGTATGGCCTCTTTATCCCCGCTGTCAACAGAATCAACTCCAACAGGATACGTAACTCCACTTTCGAAAGATGGAAACGAGCTATCCGAAATGAATGTGATGATTATCGTACTCGGGTGTTTCGTTTGCGTACATGTTGTAAAAGGAGGATATGCCCATGAGAATAGACAGAATGGACAAGCTATTTTAGGAAATAAAAGATCAGGAGCTACATTTAAGCAATACATTTGATGTAAACCTTAAAAAAAAAAAAAAAACTTCTAGCAAGTATTAATGAAAAAATACAAGAAAATGTCAGCAAAACTGAGAATAAAATAAGAGTATTCGGCAATCACCTGGAAGAAGTTATGCAAACTTCAACATCATTTCCAACAGAAACTTTAAATAATGTGCAGGATATTCAGTCTAAAGACAGGCTTTAAGGTGGAGTGGTAAAATCAAATTGGTCCGTTCTGACCTGCAGTGAATGGGTGAATTCATAAATTGGAGGGATGTATACAGGATGTGAATAGGAATCTAAACATGTCTGCATGACAATCACACTGATTCTGTATTAAAGCTACTTCAGATGCTCTCGCTACGTCAGAAAAGCACACTTCTCCTGTTATTTATAAGCTACTGCGGCAGGAGGACAACGTTTGACTCTTCATCCTGACTTAACCGGAATTCAATGACCTGAGATAACTAAGTGAAGGCATTTTTTTTTTTGTGACAAAGACTGGTGCGAAAATCATCCCTGGGTGTGGGACTGCCATAAATGACTAGTACAAGCCAATCTTCAGAAGAGAGCCTTTAATTTGTCAAAGGCTTGTGATCTTTTACCTAAGTGTCCATCTGGTAATTAGTAAGGAACCCACCATCAGTCCCTTTAATTATGTTTAAGTGACGGGAATTGAACCAGATGCCAGCTAACAACAAGCAAAGTGTGTAAACTTCCTGCCGATATCTTTTGAGCCTGCAAGGAATTTCAATTCTTTTAAAACCTTTGCCTCTTTGCTCACTTGCCTGTGTTGGCGTGCATTTTATAAGCTCTGTTTTTGTCTAGTCTTGTACATGATTCACATTCTACGTTTGTGAAGAAGAGAGCCAGCCTGCCATTGTTTTCTTTATTCAGCAACTTCTTGTTCTATTTGCCTTATGGAGATTTGTCTTTTAAGATTATTAGCAACTAGCAGAAGAACCTAGCGTTGCCCTGAAATCCACATTAATAAAAGGGTAAGTGTTTGTGTGTGTGTGTGAGTCTCTGTTCTGGTTGCTGTGTCACAGTCATTCCAACAGGTGGCACGTAACAAACATTTTTAATAAAGTGTATTGCATTTGTCATTCCAGTAAAAGATGCATCACAGATATTACCACTGCTCTTATGAATCCTATACTAAATGGTATATAACAGAGACATATGCATCAAATTTTTCATTCCAACAGATGGTGCATCACAAACATTTTTAGTAAGCACTTTATTATGACAAATATTTCTGAGATGTTGTCTGTTGGACTAATAAAAGCAATGCAGCAATTACTACTAATAATGATAATACCTTTTATTTATAGCACCTTTCCTGTACTCAATGCTACGTGAATTACAAAATACATTCCAATTGATGGTGCAATGCAAAAGGTCTGAGTTGATTACTTGGAGGTCAACCTGTAATAGACGGGTAGTATAGCTAGTATTTTTATAATGGGTTAAGGTAAGAAAGCAAATATCCATCCATCCATTATCCAACCCGCTATATCCTAACTACAGGGTCACGGGGGGTCTGCTGGAGCCAATCCCAGCCAACACAGGCGCAAGGCAGGAAACAAACCCCGGGCAGGGCGCCAGCCCACCGCAGAGAAAGCAAATATTTCTTCCTGAATGCTAGTGTCCCATCCGTCATCTACACTATATCTCTGCTCTCGTGAGATGAGAATTTATTTTTCATAACTCCTTGTTGGGATGTACTCGTTAACATTACTGTATTTTATTTCCTGGCTTCCTGTGGTTCCACAAATAGATGTTTTAATCCCACATGAATGCCTGTTGAATAACTGAATCGCTTTTATTGGTATGTAAGCCGGGCAAAACTAGTACTCTTTGTGTTACTACTTCTGTTAAACACCTATTGACGTCTTGAGCCTCACAACTCCATAAACTCTATGTTGAGTTAACTGTAGCATACGTGCAAAATTTCATGAACATCCCAGTTGTTTTGGAATAATGTGTGGTTTTTGGGGTTTTGTCCCTCCCATTATGATTCCCCAAGGAAATTCTTGATCCTTATATTTTAAATTGCTTGAATGACAACATGCATTCAAAATTTCATGTTAGCTATTTGAGAATGGTGTGCGAATTTTGCATTGGTCCCTCATCACACCACACTCAACACCCCACCGTTGTTTCCACTGAATCACTGATATGGAATGTAACTTTCACTGTAAGCAGGGCCAAACCTAAACAAGACGCCAAATTCATTACCATCAGCTCAGATGTTTGATGTGATAATGTAGCCATGGTTTTGCAGCCCCAACCCTGTTTTTCAGTAATGATTTTACAGAAAAAGTTATTTGGTTTGCCTCCCCCATTACAACCCCAACCCCCTCCATGTTGACATTATTTTGAACTTTGGACCAACATCAACCTCGTGCAGAATTTCATAAAAAGCAGTTCAGCCATTACTACTTGATTGGCAAAAAAACAAATGCAATGTAATCCTGAGGGTTAAAATGGGGTCCTTAGTGTGCAAAATGAGTAAGTGGCATTAAACAAAGCCAAAACATTCATCACTGAGAGAGGGATTTTCAATTTTATTTATATGTAACAGTCAGAATCTGCTACTTTCTCATTTGTAATACTGCACTGTCTGAACATGTTTTACGTAAACAGTAAATCTGAGCCTTCTGGGAGGACTGGGAGATCTGCTTAGTTTTACAGCAGCATTGGCCTCAAGGCGGGAGCCATCTCTGCAGATGGCAGTCATTCACCGGCGTGCTCTCACACACTCCTACACGAACACAAACAGAACTTATGTGGAACCATTCAGTCATTTTAAGGAGAGAGGGAATTGCACAGAGAAAATCTGTAAGGGCTGTGGGAATTGGGAATACAACTTTATCCAGATGAAGTGCTTCTTTTTATCTAACCACTCCAGGCAAAGTGTTATGTGTGAAGGATGACAGAAAACAGTTCTGCTGATGCGTAATTCCTTCTCATCCAGTCACCATGTGCTTTGTGTGTATTTTACCTTTCTTTTCCTCCCACTTTTCAAAAAATACATGTGACTCACAATAAGCTGAGTGTGAGGAAGCGAGTGTGTGTGTGTGTGCGTGTGCACACCCTGCAATGGAATGGCATCTGAGTCAGGGGTGGTCCTGCTGGCTCTAGCTTCCTGCAGTCCTGTAAAGGGAAGTAGTATCCTCAAAAAACAGATGGGTGCACTCACTCACACCCCCTATACACTTTTGGATTGGGGGAGAGCATCCAGACTCCACAAAGACAGCGATGGGGACTAATAAACCAAACTGTGAGGCTGGCAGGCAGCAGAGCAAACCACTGAGCTTTTACTCTGCCCTGGCTTACATACAGTGGGATGCAAAAGTTTGGGCAACCTTGTTAATAGTCATTATTTTCCTGTATAAATCGTTGGTTGTTACGATAAAAAATGTCAGTTAAATATATCATATGGGAGACACACACAGTGATATTTGAGAAGTGAAATGAAGTTTATTGGATTTACAGAAAGTGTGCAATAATTGTTCAAACAAAATCAGGCAGGTGCATAAATTTGGGCACCGTTGTCATTTTATTGATTCCAAAACTTTTAGAACTAATTATTGGAACTCAAATTGGCTTGGTAAGCTCAGTGACCCCTGACCTACATACACAGGTGAATCCTATAATGAGAAAGAGTATTTAAGGGGGTCAATTGTAAGTTTCCCTCCTCCTTTAATTTTCTCTGAAGAGTAGCAACATTGGGGTCACAAAGCAACTCTTAAATGACCTGAAGACAAAGATTGTTCACCATCATGGTTTAGGGGAAGGATACAGAAAGCTGTGCCAGAGATTTAAGCTGTCTGTTTCCAAAGTTAGGAACATATTGAGGAAATGGAAGACCACAGGCTCAGTTCAAGTTAAGGCTCGAAGTGGCAGACCAAGAAAGATTTCGGATAGACAGAAGCGACGAATGGTGAGAACAGTCAGAGTCAACATCATGCTGTGTGGCCAGTGCAGGGACTGGGAATCTTGTCAAAGTTGAGGGACGCATGGATTCCACTCAGTATCAGCAGATTCTGGAGACCAATGTCCAGGAATCAGTGACAAAGCTGAAGCTGCGCCGGGGCTGGATCTTTCAACAAGACAACGACCCGAAACCCTGCTCAAAATCCACTAAGGCATTCATGAAGAGGAACAAGTACAACGTTCTGGAATGGCCATCTCAGTCCCCAGACCTGAATATAATTGAAAATCTGTGGTGTGAGTTAAAGAGAGCTGTCCATGCTCGGAAGCCATCAAACCTGAATGAACTAGAGATGTTTTGTAAAGAGGAATGGTCCAAAATACCTTCAACCACAATCCAGACTCTCATTGGAACCTACAGGAAGCGTTTAGAGGCTGTAATTTCTGCAAAAGGCGGATCTACTAAATATTGATTTCATTTCTTTTTTGTGGTGCCCAAATTTATGCACCTGCCTGATTTTGTTTGAACAATTATTGCACACTTTCTGTAAATCCAATAAACTTCATTTCACTTCTCAAATATCACTGTGTGTGTCTCCTATATGATATACTTAACTGACATTTTTTATCATTACAACCAACGATTTATACAGGAAAATAATGACTATTAACAAGGTTGCCCAAACTTTTGCATCCCACTGTATGTCAAGGTAAAAGCTTACTGAAAATCAATGTACTGTACATTATCAAACACAATACAATAGTCCATGTTGGGCATAATCAAAGATATGGAGGCTAGGACCGTATATTTTGCTATCTTAAAAGTTTACATTTGTATCCTTCACCGCTGTCACTGAAGTGGTGGGCTCCATAAACAATGGACAGATAGAAATTTGCTTAGAGAAAGGCTGCCCATCAACAGTCTCTAGATCTCCATGGAGGTCCACTTGCAGCTCTGGAGACTGAATATCATAATTCACGCAGGTCTTGTGCTGGAATGCAGATGTCAGGACCACTGAAGGTGCAGCTGGCTTCTTAAGTGTGTTTTTGTCTAGTGCCTGTTATTTATTTTAATTACAGGCTTTTGTCTTGATGTAGATATTCAGAACATTTAATGCTGCTAATTAGAATGCAGTGTCTATTCCCTAGTAAAGAACAGATCATTTCTAGGTCACTTCCTTAAAAATTGTGAATTTCCCCTTGGGATTAATAAAGTATCTATGTATGTATCTATCAATCTATTAGCCAAAGTTTTACCCAAATGAAGGTGGATTCTTCTTCTTTTTTTTTTTTTTTTTTTTTTTAATAACTGCTTTGCCTTCTGTCTTGAGTGAATGTTTCTAACTTTTGACACACATTTTAGGAAGTCACTGCGCACCAGAGAGATTCCGAAGGACTGGAAAATGGCAAATATCATCCCATTATATAAAAAAGGTGACAGGGCAGATCCAAGCAACTATAGGCCAGTAAGCTTAACATGCATCACAGGAAAATTTATGAAAGGAATTATTAAGGATAAGATTGAGCAACACATGGCAAAGACAGGAGTTATTCTGAACAGTCAGCATGGGTTCAGAAGAGGGAGGTCATGTTTTACTAACATGCTGGAATTCTATGAGGAGGCAACAAAAGGATACAATCATAGTGGAGCTTATGATATTATTTATCTGGACTTTCAGAAAGCATTTGATAAGGTGCCACATGAGAGGTTGGGCATCAAACTAAATGAAGTGGGAGTTCAAGGTGATGTTTTTAGACGGTTGCAGAATTGGCTCAGACACAGGAAGCAGAGGGTGATGGTGCGTGGAACCTCATCAGAACTGGCCGATGTTAAGAGTGGTGTTCCACAGGGGTCAGTGCCAGGGCCGCTGCTATTTTTAATACAGTGGTACCTTGAGATACGAGTGCCCCAACATACGAGATTTTTGAGATATGAGCCGTCACTAGGTCGATTTTTTGTCTTGAGTTGCAAGCCAAAATTCGAAATACGAGCCATCAAAGAGCTTGTCCCCACACATTACAAGAACTGACGATAGAGGAGTTGACAGAACTACAGATGCAGCAACATACGGAGGTTCTGCAGGAGATCGGTATCACAGAGGAGGTTGTCTCTTAAAGTGAGATAAAGGAAGTGTTTGCAATGTGGGAAAAAGTTTTGAACTTTAAAGAAAAGAAACACCCTAAAAAAGTTACAACTGATCGCGCAGCAGCGCTATTTAATGACACTTGCCTAACTCATTTCAGAAACATTCTAAAGGGGAGGACTAAACAAAGTTTCTTGGACAGGTTTCTGTTGAAACGCCCTGCGAATGAAAGTGACGAAAGCGTGGCAAAAAAGAAAAAAACTAGTGAAGAAGAAAATTAAGTTAAGCAAAAGTGAAGTGAAAGAAAAAAACATTACAATACGCTATTCGGCTTCGCCAACATCTGTTTATTTCTTTAGATTCTCTTTTATGTATTAGGTTTTATTTTGTTTGTATACAATATTTGTTCATTATAAATACATTTTTCTTATGTTGAAAACATTTAACAAAAAAATGGGGTTATTTTTTGGGGGCTGGCACGAATTAATCTCATTTCAATTAATTTCAATGGGGAAAATTGATTTGAGATGCGAGCATTTTAACTTACGAGCTTGGTCATGGAACGAATTAAACTTGTATCTCAAGGTATCACTGTATATATAAATGATTTAGATAGGAAAATAAGTAACACGCTGGTTAAGTTTCCAGGTGATACCAACATAGGTGGATTAGCAGATAATTTGGAATCTGTTATATCATTACAGAAGGACTTGGATAGCATACAGAATTGGGCAGATTTGTGGCAGATGAAATGTAATGTCCGTAAATGTAAAGTATTACACATAGGAAGTAAAAATGTTAGGGATGAATACACAATGGGCGGTCGGAAAATCGAGAGTACACCTTATGAAAAGGATTTAGGAGTCATAGTGGACTCTAAGCTATCAACTTCCCGACAGTGTTCAGAAGCCATTAAGAAGGCTAACAGAATGTTAGGTTATATAACACAGTGTGTGGAGTACAAGTCCAAGGAGGTTATGCTCAACCTTTATAATGCGTTGGTGATGCCTCATCTGGAGTGCTGTGTGCAGTTTTGGTCTCCAAGCTACAAAAAGCACATAGCAGCACTAGAAAAGGTCCAGAGAAGAGCGACTAGGCTGATTCCAGGGCTACAGGGGTTGAATTATGAGGAAAGATTAAAAGAGCTGAGCCTATACAGATTAAGCAAAAGAAGTTTAAGAAGTGACATGATTGAAGTGTTTAAAATTATGAAGGGAATTATTACAGTTGATTGAGACTGTTATTTTATAATGTGTTCATCAAGAACACGGGGACACAGTTGGAAACTTGTTTAGGGTAAATTTCGCACAAACATTAGGAAGTTTCTCTTTACACAAAGAACAATAGACACTTAGAATAAGCGACCAAGTAGTGTTGTAGGCAGTAAGACTTTAAGATCTTTCAAAACTCGAATTGATGTTTTTTTGGAAGAAATAAGTGGATTGGACTGGCGAGCTTTGTTGGGCTGAATGGCCTGTTCTCGTCTAGAGTGTTCTAATGTTCTAACTATTGTGTAACATTTTCTGTTTCTGAACTGAGATAAATCGGACAAATAGGAAGTAAAATATACTGTGTGCACTTTAACTTCTGTAATCCAGGATTCTTGATGTGAAACATAATATGTCAAATAAATTATCATCACTGGACGCTTTGTGAAGCAAACAAAATTACTTAAACATTGCATGACGACAATTTGGAGGTCTGGTGACTCTATATTGGTCAGCTTTGACTTAGAATGTGTGTATGTGACATGTAGTGGACAGGGTGTCCTGACCTGGGAGTGTTTCTGCCTGATCCATGGATAGGCACTGCTCCCCTCACACTCTGCAATGGAAAAAGCAGGTTCAGAAAATGGAAGGGTGGATAAATTAAATTAATACACAAGACCCTGGGATTGGGCATCACTTCACTTTGTGCTAGATAACAATGAAGCACAGCAGAGCTTAAATAGTAAATGTAGGGAAGTTGGTGAACAAGTGGTTAGAACTTTAAAAAAGATGTAGGCTTTACAAGAGAGATAGAAACATATGAAGAGAGTGTCTGTGGTAATTGCACCAGGAGATACAACTATTTGTCAAAAGTGCTGTAGAAGGTGCTTAATGGGATAGACTCCAGCTTCCAAGTGACCCTACCCTGGATAAGCAGGTTTAGAAGGTGGATGGATGGGTGGGGTTGGGCCAAGATACCTGGGAATTGGGGAGGGTTGAGGCAGTACAGCTTTCAACAGCACACTTGGCAATGAAGATTTAACTATAGAGGTATTAAAAGTATACCCAATTAATTAAAACAGTGGGTTTTAAAGTGTGATGTTAGTGTTAATGCAGATGCACTAAACACTAGAATTACCAGAGCCTACGAAAAAACTCGTAGATCCGTCCCACCTTAAATCGCTTCTCACCTCTCTGTCAGTGTCTTTTGTCCTGTAAATGTGTGGATAAGCAGCAAACAGCAAGCAGCCTGCTATTACATCCCCAAGGGCACAGTTTTCTCAGCTCAAGTCTGTTTAACTGCGTGTCAGTTGCTTGGAGTTGTATAGAGTGAGAAGTCAAGCAAAATGACACCTTTTATAAATACTACATTGCTATTTGGAACACATGCATTTCATGTGTGTTCCGTGTCTACAACGATCTATGCACAGTAAACACATCGTTAAAACAGAAATGTTTTAGCAATAATTAACAAAATGTAGACATGAAGTGTGTAATGTGTGAAGCCTGAATTCCAAATATCAAAGAAACACTTTCACAAAAGGTACAAATATAACAGAACAAGCGCACTTCTATTCAAGAATATAACTGCAGAAAAAGAACCTGCGTTAGGGTGCGACATTGACACACATTTATTACGACCGCTTCGATGGCGCAACGGTATGAACTGTTGATTGGTAATCAAAGCTTCACGGGTTCGATCCCCGACGAGTCCGTTTTGAGAAGTGAGCTGCACGTATTCTTGCTATTTTAGAATAAAAATATACATTTGATTCCAGTATGTAACAACCGGTGTAATTTATGATACTTGTAAAGGTTAGCTTTGTTTTGTTATTCAGTTTTATTCTCTCAGTCGCATTCACGATCCCAACACCCCCCCCACAACCCCCGCATTTGACACTGCTGTTTTCACATAGACGCGCTATAACAGAGTTCAACTCAGATCATGACGACAGTTCTACATTGGAGGAAGAATGCAGTTTTCTCATCGCTGTACTTTGTATATGTACATGGGAAGCTCTGCACTCTACTTGTGACTTTACACTGTAGGAAGTAAGTAAATAAATAAAGGTAAATGTGAAATGTGAAAACAGCAGTGTCAAATGCAAGGGGGGGGGGGGGTGGGATTGTGAACGCGGCTGAGAGAATAAAACTGAATAAAAAATAAAAAAATGCTGCTTATCGATACATTTACAGGACAAAAGATGCTGATGGAGAGGTGAGAAGCAAATTTAAGTTTGGACGGACCTAAAAGTTTTTTTGTAGGCTCTGGTAATTCTAGTGTTAAAGACAGAGGCCCACCTGAGATGATCTTGTGTTTATAGCAGTTGGTTTAAACCGGTATTAATGACAGGTAGTCAGGGTGTAAAAACAATAAGTCAGTAGAAAAATCTTTGTTGTCATGATCTCTTGTTCACTACTGGATATACATAAACAAAACTCACAGCCTGCCTCCTTGACAACAACATATAAATATCTGCAAACATCCATCCATCTATTTTAGTTCAGCTTAAAAAAACTTTCCCAAATCTTTATTCTGTCAATTATCCAAAGTGTTGCATTGTGGAATCACACCACAATCCATCTCAGTTCGGACTCTTGCACTGTGGTACCTGCCGGTGGCAGGGTGCCAAACTGTGATGTCTAGATTACATTTGCCTTTTTTTTATTTTATTTGAAGAAGATAACATTCCATACAATCAAGTGTAACTTATGCAACAAAGAAGATAACATTACATACAATCAAGTCATACTTAACAAAACAGAATTCAACGCCCACCCAAGAGAAAAATCTTTAAAAACATTGGGAGAATTGTCCCTATCCCCAATATAAATGCTTATTCTAAAATGTTAATTAGATCTTGCCATATTTTAAAAAAGAACAGATCTTCTAAGTGAGAATGAGATATTTTTTCAATTTCAAGTAATATAGAACATCACTTACCCACTGACTTATTACAGGTGGGCTGGGATTCTTCCAGCTTAACAAGATAATTCTACAAGCTAGTAGTGTGGCATATGCAATTATAATCAATTTGTCCTTCTCTGCTTTAAGCCCATCTGGGTGTACACCAAACACAGCTATTAATGGGTTAGGGGTGATTGTGACACCAATGCTTTCTGATAATTATTCAAAGAATTTTGTCTAAAATTATGTTATGTTGTGCACTCCCTAAAACATATGGCCCAATGAGGCTGGAGCCAGATTGCAATATTCACAGGTTGAATCTTGCCCTGGATACATTTTGAATAATTTTAAGTGAGATAAATGTGATCTATGTAAGATTCAAAGTTTAATTACTCAGTGCTTTACGCATATGGAGCTAGAGAGCATACCATGCATTACAGGCTTCTATTCCTTTTTCTGAGGTATTAAGTGAAAGATCCTTTCCCAACTATACCCTAAAATCTCTAATAAATAAGAGACTTTAATGTGGTTTTATATATTATACAGATGCTCTCTGGGTCTTCAAGACTGATCAGTATTTCTCCTCAAGTAGAAATGGGTGGGATTTGTGGAAAATTGGGTAGGTTCTGTTTAGCAAAGTTCCTGATTTGAAAGTAGTTGAAAAATTATGTTGATGAGAAGTTTACGTTTAAAGTGGTAATAACATTATCTATGTACAATTCTCTAAGTGTTTTAATTCCTACATTTTCCAAAAATTAAACAATGTGTAGGTTTGAGAGGGCAGAAAAAGGTGATTATCATGGAACATTATCTGGAACGGATAAAAGCATCTCTGCATTGAAGTGCTTCTTGCATTGGTTCTATATTCTGAGTGAATGATGGAAAATTGGCTTATTAGTGTATTGATGATGATTTGCATTTACTAGGGTACAAAGAAGAGCATATAAAGAAGTACAGCAAGATTTTATTTCTGTTCCCGACCAGGCTTGTGTGTAATCATCAATTTGTGTCAATGTCCACGTCTTTATAGCTTGTATATTTGCTGCCCAGTAATAAAACTGAAAGTTAGGTAGTGCCATGCCACCTTCTGCTTTAGGTCTGTGTAGAGTTGCCTTTTGAATAAGTGGATGTCTCGAATTCCAAATAAATGAGTTATAATCAAGTCCAATTTCTTAAAGAATTATTTGTTAATATTTACAGTATATGGATGCTTTGAAATAGAAACATAAGCCTAGTAAGGATTTTCATCTTGACAGTATTGACTCCACCTAATAATATGAGATGGAGGGTAGACCATCTGTTCACAACTTGTTTGATTTTTTTCCCACACTGATAGAAAAATATTGTTGAGAACACACTAAATTTGTTTGTCAACTCCAAATACATAAAATCTTAATTCTAAAACTCAAAAAAATCTTAAAGCTTACATTTTTAAAGCTTTCAAGTTTTACACAAGAACACAAAGTAAATTCTTTGGTCATGTACCATTTGCTTGCTGTAATAAATGTCCTAACATACAGAGGACACAAGTCAGGCACCTCAGGTTTAAAGCTCCACATGTGAGCAGTAGCAAAGGGTCAAACTAAACTGACATCCTTGCCAAACCTGTCAAAAGTAACAACTAATACTAAAAGTGAAGCACAGGATAAATGTGCAGATTTTGTTTGAAAGGATATAGGGCTTTACGACACAATGTCTGGTGAGGGCTATATTCTACTTGAGCAGTACCTTGTTGACACAGCATCCAAAATTGGAAAGTTTGAAGTTTAAAGAGATACTGAGAAAGGATATTGTATATGACATGCTAGAGACCATTAATAATTATAGGTATGCTATCACAACTGATATTTGGATGAAAAACGCTGAGAAAACCTCTTTCATATCTGCTACTATCCAGTACATTAATGTGAGCTACAATCTTGTGTCAAGGGTGCTCATTTGAAATAAGCAAGATTAAAACAGGTAAAAACATTTGTGTTTAGTGTTTGAAACATTTAGAGTTTTCGATATTGACTGTTACTGACTGAGGAGCAAACACAATTGCTGTCTGTGTGTTGTGAGGCTACACCAGATTAAACTGTTGTGTCCACATTCATGGCACGATTTCTCTCAAGTGCTTTTACACCAGCAGTGATGGAGAAAGCACCCGAAATTGCACAACTTCTGGCTAGTGTAAAAAAGTTACTTTTAAACATACTGGAAAACAAGGACAATTTACAGTGGTGTGAAAAACTATTTGCCCCCTTCCTGATTTCTTATTC
>JANRMT010062796.1:7713186-7751450 GCA_026402145.1 Polypterus bichir lapradei | reverse complement strand
ATATATATATATATATATATATATATATATATATATATATATATATAAATTACTGTATTTTGAACACTTCAGAAATTATTTTATTTTCTCTCAGTGCTGAATATTTTTCCAAAAAACTCAGTTTTCTGAAAAGCACACAAAGGAATAGTTTCTCACATAAACCAACATAAAATGTCTGTTGCTGCATGCAGTTTACTATCGCCTATGTCTCCAGCTGTAGAAGGGGCAAGCGGTGCGCACACAAATCAACACATAAATCACCACAAAACATTGTTGCTTGTTCTGTGGCATCTTTTGCTGCATGTTTACCATTTGTGATAGCAGCAGTTGCCCAGAGGTAGCGACAGATGGGTGGCAGCGGTAGCAGTGGAGGTCACAATGCAACGTAGTCTGGTTTGTACCTCTTGTCATTGTACATGGCGATCAGCCCAGGCATCGTTTCCATAGGCACATCAGCTACATGAACATGTTTCATCCATCCATTATCCAACCCGCTATATCCCAGCTACAGGATCACTGGAGCCAATCCCAGCCAGCACAGGGTGCAAGGCAGGAAATAAACCCTGGGCGGGGCGCCAGCCCACCGCAAGGCACACACACACACACACACACACTAGGGACAATTTAGGATTGCCAATGCACCTAACCTGCATGTCTTTGGATTGTGGGAGGAAACCGGAGTACCCGGAGGAAACCCACGCAGACACGGGGAGAACCATGCAGCGCTACCCACAGCGCCACCGTGCCACTCCATGAACATGTTCAACACCAGAATCCACTGGGGACTAATCAGCTGATGCTGGTTCCTCGCTTTCATTTTCAATCTCAATCTCTAGATCACTCACATCAAAATTGGAGTCCAACACGTCTGAATCCAATTCAAAATAACAAAATATACACAAAAAGTTGTCCACTGAGTATTGCCGGTGCCATTCTTGCCACTGTTTGCTCGTCGCTACTGTCAAGTCAATAAGTCTAACATTCCTCCAGGCAAAGAGAGGCTACCTTTACCATAATGGCATGTTTTTTTGACATTTACAGTTGATTTCTGCCGTCAACCCCTCATGTCGACAAAAGTCAGCATTCATCCTATAAGCTGCCATGGGGCCAAAGAACTCCTCCATACAGGTAACGTGAAGTTAAGTTTTCATCTATATTTTATCTATTTATTGTGTTTATTGATTTTGTGCAAGATTTTATTAATATTTATTGTTTGTGTATACGATTTAATGTATGAGGTACTGTTATAAAGGTTTAAATAAGCAATCATCTGAGTTTCAGGAACGGATTAACCATTTTACATTAATTCCTGTGAGAAAATGGTTTCAGTTTTCAAACAAATTGGTTTCTGAACAACCTTTAGGAACGAATTATGTTTGACAACCGAGGTTCCACAGTATGAAGTAGTGCTGGGTGTATGACCAAAATTCTATATTGTGGTATTTTTCAAAATTGTACCAGTTTCACGGTATTCAACGGTATTTTTTTCTCATGCATGAGTGGATGTTAACCACATTTTCCACTGCAATTACTGCAGTAGACTGGCTAAGAATAACCTATTCCACTGTCATGAGAATTGTACAAAAAAAAATTTAATGTGCACACAAGTATTAATACAGGTTTGCATGGCCCCATAAAGTGATAGTTTTCAAGGGGGTGGCACTAATGAGGAGAAGGAATCACATTGCATGACAGTTGCAGTCAAAATATAGAACCTTTTTTATTGAACAAATTTTGCAAACAACTTAAACTATAATTTTGACAACATATTTTCAACCATCCAAAGAGGCATTTAGACTTAGTAAAATATCCAGAGGTGCTTGTCAAAAGTTGTATTGCACTGAATCTATCTTAGAAAAGGAATAAATAGTAAATATTTTTTGTAAACCAACTACACTTTCTGTTAATGTTAATCTCTGTCCACTGACACGTTAAAGTGACTTTTTAAACAACTTTACCATCATTAAACTGCATAATATTTAAACTAATAAATAATAGTGCAACTTCCAGTAATAATACTATTACTTCAAGGCTTCAAGCCCAGGTACATTAAACAGTGTTCACCAAATTAAAATAAAACAATTTCAGCTTGGTGATGGCCTCTTTACCAACTGAACCATTATATTGCAAATTGCATTAATATGGACCTTGCTTCAAGCTAAGCTATATACATAAATAATAAAAGTGCAACATGCATTTATAATGCTATTTGTGGTATAGTGGGTCCACGGCTTACAAAAAAATATGGGCAGTATTTAAATCCAGTTAGCTGTGTCCGTCTCCGTGGGCACGACATTTTTGTAATCTTAAGTAAAAGTATTTTATTTCATAAAATATGTTTAACCTTGATTTTCATATTATTGGCAGGTATTATGGCAAAGGAACTTATTATTATGTTGGCACAGATGTTGGGGAGAAAAAGATAAATAAGTAACATGTTCTCTTTCTCACCTGCACCCCAGCCCTCCCCCATTTTGCTTCCCCAAGTGAGGCTAGACCAAACTTCACAGAGTCCCATTCCTCTGACATGCCAAGAGACAAGGCACATCCAGAATAAAAACAAACCCCCAGCAGCAGTGTGGTAAGGATTAAAATTGAGATATCTGATAATAGTACAGCCCAGACACAATTAAACCTAGGGTATGATGTTAAACGGTCCAACTAGAGGTTGGGAGTATGTGCTGATAGGGCTTTGATGTACCCAACACATGCTGAACCACCTGGATTGGGACCCGAGTATAGCAGGTGACACCTTAGCACCATACTGGAACAGTGTGAGGTGTTTTGGTTTTTTTTTTTTTTTATGGTGGCAGGAGTGCCAATCCTGCCACCATCTCCCAAGTTTTCCTTGTAAGTTGGAAGACCTGCTTGCAGGGCTGGATGTCGTACACAGGATGAAGCAATTGCAGGTTAAGGGCCTTGCTCAAGGGCCTAACGGAGCCGAGTGACTTCTGGCATCCCCTTTTTAAAAAAAAAAAAAAAAGGGTGAAGAAATTTTTAAGTCTAATGACACTTCAAATTACTATTTACTTAATGGTTACCAAAATATACATACTGTATATTTAATAGAATACATTTCAAGAGAGTAACTGAAAAAAGTGCCTAAAAAGAAAATAGAATATATATGTATGACAAATGTTACATTACAGATAGACCAAGTTGCAAGCAGAATCCACTTTACGTTACCAGGACATGATATGACTCTTCTTCATATTTTAGATGATGTCAGGATCAGTCTTTGTAACTTTTTGTGCTTCTTCAGGAGAACTAAAGATGCAGAACTGCCCATCAACAATCACTTTCAGTTTAGCCGGAAACAAGAGGCTGTGTATGATTTCAGCTTTGTGTAAGCACTGTTTAATGCTGTAGAATGCAGCTCGCTTGGAAGCTGTTGTACAAGAGAGATCTGGGAAAATACAAATGCGTTTATTTTCAAATGTAATCTCCTCTTTCTGTCTCGAGAATTCACATCAAATTTTCTTTAACCCTCAGTCTGTTGAACAATCAGACTTCTTGGTTTGGAGGTATTCAATCCATATATGTGATAAGCTGCTGAGATCTCAGTGTCCAATTTAAAGTCCTTTCCAATTATTTTATAAAATAGTTTATCTATGAATTTCAATGGGTCTGGACTTTCACAGTTTTCAGAGAGACCTTCGATTCTGATGTTGTTCCTTCTACATTTATCCTCAAGCTCAGGTAATTTATCACAGAGCAGTTTGCATTTTGGATTCCACACCAGTTGCTTTTTTGTCAGCAGCGGATATCAATTGTTCAGCTTCTTCAATATGAGTTGTAAATGTATCCTTAACTTCTTCCATGTGAGCACTCTTTTATTCTCAATTTGCTCACATTTTCCTGTATTTTTACATCAATTCTTGCTAGATTTTTTTTTTAATTTTACATCAAAATTATAGCTTAAAAGTATCTCCTGGTCTTTTATATCCTGACACAGCTGTCTATTCTCTTGTGTATATCCCCCTTTGCATCATTTATTTTTACCCCAAGTGCAGTAATCAATGCCTTCAGCTTGGATTGCTCATTGCCATATTCTCTGTGCTCTGAAAGCAGAGTTAGATTTCCAGTTGGAGTCGATCCTGTTGACACACAGGGGGTGTTGGTAGTACTTGACAGCTAGGATAAAGAGGCCATGCTCATTTCCGATAGCCTGCCTGAGATGGACAAATTTGTTGCCCACCTCACTCACAATTTTTCTCTCACATTTGCTGTCAGCTGATGCAGATGTTGCAGCTATAGGTCCTAGCTGATCCATTCCTTCGCCTGTCTCTTCCAACTCGGTGGCAGGCCATAATGTGAACTTCAGACCAGCTTAGACTTTGATGTAACTTTAGCTACCTTTTCCTTCTCTTTCTGATCCCTTGGTCTCCTGCTCATACTTTTAATACACCTGTAATTAAATCCTCTAAGGTTAAGTAAATGCACAAAATCTCGGACAGATAATAAAAAAAAAAGCTAAATAACACCGCTGCCAGAGGAGCATCATATCAGATGTCTATCTCTTGAGACCATACATATGCCTTTTGAAGAAGCTCCCTTTTTTATGTCAAGAGCAATAGGCGAACTCTTAAGCTCATGTGTGCAGGGACTGCCTATGGTGTGTGTAAATGCTAGCCATATTTGCTTTACAACACCACACATGTACAGCTTTACCTTCACATGAACAGCTGGCTTATGCAAAATTAGAATTCTGTATAGCTGCTTTATAACACCCTATGTGCATGGTTTTATCCACACATGGACAGCTGCATTAAGCAACATTAAACTTCAGTATAGCTGTTTTATAGACCCCATGTTTATGGCTTTACCTACATGTGGCCTCAAGCAAAGAGATTCCGTAGCTTGGCAGTGTGATAATGGCAAACATCCACACTAGATCCTCTTAACATTATACCTTGGCCCACCCAAACAATATGTACTCGTTTTGCAACAAAGTAAAATTAATGAAAAATGGCAAAAACAATAGTATCAAAAAGTAGAAAATATATTTAAAAGAGTAATTTAAGGATATTTTCTTAAAGGGTACAGATGATGAGAGTTCCTTCAAATCTGGGTGCATAGCTGCTTAAAAGCTTCTTCAGTCTGCACAGGTATTTTATCTTATCAATTTCAGTGGTAATGCAGACATCTTGTCTGGTTGAGGGTGAAGATCTTTACTCTCTCTTTTTGTGCAGCGTGCATCTCAAACTTACAGGTGTCTTTCCATGTGGAGCTAACAATAAAAACCACTGTCATGCTTACATTACAGTTTTCAAACTTGAAGCATCCTCAACAACACATATTGACTACTGTCCAGACCTCTACTTGTATAAAACATTTTCAGACTTTGATCCACCTCACCATCTACACTGCTTTGAAATTCTAAAGTATCTTTAAAGCCAACTGCCTGGATTACAGCAATATTTTTTCCATATATATGGAAAAATATTTTCAATATATTTCCAATAGTTATCCTATAGATAAAATGCATTGAGCACTTCATCCCTCACCTCGCTTGACTTTACTGACTTCCTTTGAGATATCAAAGGTTCTACTTAATTGCTTTTACTAAACTTAAGATTGTATTTTTTCTGACCATGTCTCATGTTTGCATCCCCATAACAAACTGCCAGACTGCTGAAGTAAACCTTTGTATGATTCTGCTAAGTTAACCTTTAGCCTGGCCACTTCTGGCCAATGCAAGTTAAAATTGCCTGTTCTTTTCATTCTTCTATTTTAGATTAGAATTATTTTCCTTAACTGACACCTATGTGCCTTTTGTAAACATGTGAACTCCACTGTGCTGTTTATCAGCAAATATTTTCACTGTCCTCATTATTATCAGTATAAGTTTACCTATGAGGCTTTTTGTAGTGATAGCTCTCTTTACTTGATCTTGTTACCTTGGTGCTCATATGCTTTGTAAAGTGCTTTGTGGTGGTGTGCTCTGTAAAAATGCTTAAAAAATAAATTTGATTAATTGATTGGTTGAATCATGTGACTTTTTCTGTAAGAAAATGAACTAATAAAAAACCTTGTGTGAATTAACATATCCTGTTGTTAGTATCTTTTGCATTCTACTCTGAATCCTTCTGGAATTTATTTTACTAATTAGATATCATTTTTCAGGCATGTGGATGAAGCAGGGGTCATATTTCACATAGGGGCCAGACAAATAGTGCCAGATGCCAAAATGCTGTTCTGGGCATCAGACCTGTAATCTTGTGAAGCCAAGCAGCTTACGTGATGTTTTCTATTATCAGGCTGAGTTACAAGTGTGTAATTATATAGCTTTTTACAAGAGTGACTTTTTGATGGAAAAGGTTGGCTAGTGGTGATTTAAGCAAGTAAATAACAAATGGAAAGCTTACTGATGAAGAAACAGAAATAAAAACAATCAGGTGCTTAACACTTAATACACAGGATCTTTGTTTTATGTGTTTAGTGGGATTGGCTTTGTTGCCATAGGGCTCATGTACCTGGGGTCAGTTCCAGGCTCAGTCACTGTCTGCGTGGGATTTATATGAGTGCTCTGTGTTCTCTTGGGGATTCTCCAGTGCATTGTTGGGCTTATTAAAGACTCTAGTTTGGCCTGGCAGTATTGATTGTGGGTGAAAGCAATGGACTGTTGACCCAAGCAGGCTTACAAAATAGGTCCTCTCCTCTCATGTAAAGGAAGAACAATGTTCATAGAGCTAGTTTTAGTGGGATTGCTTGTTCATTTAAGCCCATGTCACATTGCATGACTTTTCTATCAATTTCCAGTCAAAAACTTCATTTAAAATTCATAATCTTTGGAAGTCTGAGGCACTTGTGGTATGCTCCGTGATATATTGTCGTGTAATGTGACCAAAGCCTGAATGCTTAAAAACTGATTTAATTTTGACAGAGGTGCACTTTATTATTATTATTATTACTATTCCCCAAGCAGACAAACTGTAGTAGTCAAAGGGTAATCAGAGATACTCACTATATTTTCTACTGAGTTCTCATTATTTGTCATACACAGTGAGGTATGGAAGTTTTACACAGAACAAACACTGGCTAAACTGCTAGCTGTGCTTTACTGTTTTGATTTTCTATATTCTGGCAGATGCTAGTATATATAATGCTTGAGTCACTGCCTCGATTATATAAACTATATGGTAGTTGGAATCTATACTTGTTTCACAAATTGAAACAAAAGAATGTACTAAACCATTACATCATGCAGCAAGTGATTCATCATCAGTATTATTTAATTATTTGTTTAATATTTACCCCTAGTCAAAGCAAATACAGTAATATTGTTACAACAGAATTCATTTAGCACATTTTCATACACTGGCTGTAATTCAAATTGATTTACAAGATGTCAAAGAAAAACAAATTAAAATTAGGTAAGACTAATAATGAATAAATAGTATACAAAAACTAAATAATGCAAAGTTACATAAGATAGATATACTGTATAATTAGGAGAAATAGTTCTTAAATACAGAATTGTTTTTTTAAGTTTCTAAATGACAGTCCAGTGGGGAAATAAAAATTAAACAAAACAAAAATACCTCCAGTTAAGCTGGAGAAAAAAACGAAATCGGTACAGTTTACAATTGATTGGTCATCCCCCAACTAACATAAATGTTCTTAAGTAATTCTTTATTGGTTTTAGCTAGTTTTAAGGTCAGTTGAAAATTAGCAATCTACCAAAACTGCAGCTGGCTGTTATGTGATATGGACAATACGGTTCGGTGGCAACTGGGGGACAGTCAACTCAACGAAAAGACAACCCAGTTAAGAAACAACTTGGTGAAATACAACTCAGTGACATCCTTTAACAGTTACGTAATAGTTAGGTTCAAAGAGATTTTTTAATTATATTTAAATGATGTGATTTAAAATATTGAAAATAAATTTATATAATTGACAAACGAACTTTATTCTGCAGATGAAAAAAACTCTATCTTACATTATCTTCTGCAACCAAAATTGCTAATCCTTTATATAAATTGTATTGATTGTAATCGTATGATAATGTTATTTAGAATACAAAAGGTGACCTGCAAGTACAGCTTAAGGAATATCTTTACTCTCAACGTATTGGGACTCTCATAAAGCAGGTGATTCTGTGGATTTTCCGGCACCCTACGTTGTCATTTAAATATCGTTAAAAAATTTCTTTGAACCTAACTATTACCTAACTGGTAAAGAATGTCGCCCAGTTGTCTTTTCGCCCAGTTGCTCCTGAACGGGACAATACAGGTATAGGCTCAGGAGATGAGTGGGAATGCATATAACATGAGAAACCTACAAATCTTTATAAATAGTTTTGTTTTCCCAACCTGAGATCTACAGTGTTCACATGTGCTCCAACCATCAACATCCTAATTATAGACACTTCATATTTTGTGTATGCCCTGATCCAGGGCAGCTAAAGTGTAAATTAGGTCAGAACTATGAAAAAATCTCTACCATGAAAAGTGACATATAATATTATTAAACAAATACAACAACAACAACATTTATTTATATAGCACATTTTCATACAAAAAGTAGCTCAAAGTGCTTTACATAATGAAGAAAATAAAAATAAAAGACAAAATAAGAAATTAAAATAAGACAACATTAGTTAACATAGAAAAGGAGTAAGGTCTGAATGCCAGGGTGGACAGAAAAAACAAAAAAAAAAAAAACTCCAGACGGCTGGAGAAAAAAATAAAATCTGCAGGGGTTCCAGGCCACGGGACTGCCCAGTCCCCTCTGGGCATTCTACCTAACATAAATTAAATAGTCCACTTTGTAGTTAGAGTTCTCACGGAGTCACTTGATGTTGATGGTCATACAGACTTCTGGCTTTTAATCCATCCATCATTGTTGGAACATCACGGTGCTTTGAGTAGATGGTGGTGGCACAAGCCACCACCAAAAGGACACCAGAAAAGGAAACAGAAGAGAGAGTAGGGGTTAGTACAGATTTTAGAGCCGCCATGAATAGTTATTATAATGAGCTGGATATACAGAGTATCAGGATTTTAATTACAGTGAAGTTATGAGAAGGCCATGTTAAAGTAATGTGTTTTCAGTAGTTTTTTAAAGTGCTCTACTGTATTAGCCTGGCGAATTCCTATTGGCAGGCTATTCCATATTTTAGGTGCATAACAGCAGAAGGCCGCCTCACCACTTCTTCTAAGTTTTGCTCTTGGAATTCTAAGGAGACACTCATTTGAGGATCTGAGGTTACGATTTGGAATATAAGGTGTCAGACATTCCGATATACAAGATGGGGCGAGATTTTAAAGTCAATCCTAAATGACACAAGTAACCAGTGTAGTGACATCAAAACTGGAGAGATGTGCTCAGATTTTCTTTTTCTAGTTAGGATTCTAGCAGCTGCATTCTGCACTAGTTGCAAACGATTTATGTCTTTTTTGGGTAGTCCTGAGAGTAGTGCCTTACAGTAATCTAGTCGACTGAAAACAAACTCGTGAACTAATTTCTCAGCATCTTTCGAAGATATGAGGTCTAACTTTTGCTATGTTTGTTAAGTGAAAAAATGCTGTCCTAGTGATCTGATTAATATGTGATTTAAAATTTAGATTACAGTCAACAGTTACCCCTAAGCTTTTTACCTCCGTCTTGACTTTTAATCCTAATGTATCCAGTTTATTTCTAATAGCCTCATTGTATCCATTATTGCCAATCACTAAGATTTCAGTTTTCTCTTTATTTAACTTGAGAAAGTTACTATTCATCCATTCTGAGATACATGTCAGACATTGTGTTAGTGAATCTAGAGAATCAGGGTCATCAGGTGCTATTGATAAATACAGCTGTGTGTCATCAGCACAGCTGTGGTAGCTCACGTTGTGACCGGAGATAATCTGACCTAACGGAAGCATGTAGATTACGAATAGCAGCGGACCCAGGATAGAGCCTTGTGGAACACCATCAGATATCATGTGTCTTTGAGTTGTAATTGCCACAAATAACAAAGAATTTTCTCCCTGCCAGGTAGGATTCAAACCAATTTAAGACACTGCCAGAGAGGCCCACCCATTGACTAAGGCGATTTCTAAGAATATTATGATCAATGGTGTCAAATGTGGTACTCAGATCTAAAAGGATGAGAACAGATAAATGGCCTCTGTCTGCATTTACCCGCAAATCATTTACTACTTTAACGAGTGCAGTTTCTGTGCTGTGATTTGTTCTAAAACCCCAGTGAAATTTATCAAGAATATCATGTTTATTTAGGTGGTCATTTAACTGCATAATGACTGCCTTCTCCAGAATTTTACTTAAGAAAGGCAGGTTAGAGATGGGTCTAAAATTTTCAAGAGCCGAGGGGTCGAGATTATGTTTCTTAAGTAGGGGTTTAACTACAGCAGTCTTAAGACAGTCTGGGAAGACCCCCATATCTAATGACGAATTTACTATGTTAAGGAAAATTAGCACACCCGATACTACTTTGAAAAAATTTGTTGGTATTGGGTCAAGGACGCAGGTGGAGGGTTTCAGTTGAGAAATTATTTTATGTAAATCTATCCTAGTGAAAGAGTTTAATTTGTTTATAACGGAATGCTGGGGTTTAGGAGGATCCTTAGTGTTGGGGAGATTATACTATGTTATTTCTAATATCATTAATTTTTTGGTTGAAAAATACAGCAATCACCTCACAGGTTTTACTGGAAGTACTTAGGAGGCATTCCTTTGAGTTACCTGGGTTTAGCAGACGATCAATCGTAGAGAAATAAAAGAGAGGCAATGTATAACAAGATTTTATTTTCTTTGGCATGGTTAATTAACATTTCAACTTTATCAGTATGGAAAAATGAGCTGTATTCAGTATTTCTGCTTATTTGTCAAAGTAATGTATAGTGCTGTGATGAGCACTGTAATGCCATCTTCTTACAAATGTATGAAAGCTGAATAAATACTTCACTGTATAAACAGAAAATTGTCTCTTTGCTAGTACTATGTACAAGACAAGGTAATATCCATGTAGTCTTCAGACTTTTTAACATTTATTCAAATGTATTAAAATGAGTAAATACATTATTTAAATTTCATTATTTGGATCAGATGATAGCACTCTTGCTGGTTTATCTAACTTGTATGCTGAAACACAAATACAGGTAAAATTCCGCTACAACGAATATCTTTACAATGAAATTTTCATTAAAACAAAGTATTTTTATGGTCCCGACAGTTTCCCCATATGACGCGAGTCTATAGAAATCTCGTTACTACGAAGTACATTCAGCAGATACTTTCATTACAATGAAGTGTACAAAAGACCTTGAAATGATTGAATGAATCATCCACAGAGCAGTTAATTCTGTGGCTGCAGTTAAGTTGTGCACAACGATCCCCAAACAGAAACATTGTAATTTTTCTTTCTTTCTTCGAACTTTCCTCGTGCTGTTTTTTTTTTGTCTTTTTTGTTTCCTGCGGTTTTCAGCGATACCTTTTGCTTATTGCTCGTCAACATTTGAAAAACATCCATTGGAATTTAATTCATTGTCACCTCCTATAGAAACGGCAGACACGAAAAAATGATAATAGTTCATATTAGAAAAAAAAACACATTTTTGCAGCTCTCGATTATAGCAAAAAGACGTTGTCAGTGAATTCGTAATTTCGTCATCGACGCTGTCAACTTTCTTGAAAGACCAAGAAAAAAAAGAAGAAAAATATTGGGTTGCAAACTGCTGCATTTGAAGACGTCGAAAAAGCAGTTTTAATGTGGTTCTGTGATTCTCATTCAAGAAACATTCCTATTAATGAGGCACTCATTCAAGAAAATGTGAGGTTTGTAAACTCTCTATGGACCTCCCACAACTGGACAACACGCAGAAGAGCGTCCCGAAGTCCGATCTCCATCTACGGAAGACTGTTTATCTGTTGCCGTGGCAACAGCAGGCTCAAAGCTATGCTGCATCTCTCCGCCAAAGCAAACAGAAAAGATATCGGTGGGTAATGCAAGGTACATTGTAAATGCAGATAACAGGTTTACTTGGTCACTGATCTGGCCACGACCCTGCCTAACTGCTGTGTCTGTGTATAGCAGAGTGGCAGATCACGCTACAATAAATAAGTGTGCCGTTCCTATTTCAAGCTGAATAAAGTTGGTTTTGCTAAAGTACTGAGACTCAGCCTCGTGTTTTGGGGTGCAAGACAGGGACTTATAGCACAACCCCGATCTTTTATGATTTGCTTCTGTGTCGCTTCACTGCAGCGCTGTGAGCCTGCTATTGGCCTGCCCCAGCAACGAACAAACAATCTTCCACAGACACTGCAATCGCACTTTAGGACGCACTTCAGCGTGTCGTTCCCGTTGTGTGTCTCAAAAGAGTTCAGAAACCTCACAATATGAAGAAGAAGAAAAGGATGATTCGGCTCCTGATTGACAACTGTGCTGCTCACAATATGCTTCTACATTTAGATAATGTTCGCATTGAATTCCTCCCACCCAATTGCAAAGCAGTGCTTCAGCCATTGTATTTGGGCATCATTCGCACCCTGAAAGTGTATTATCGCAAGGAAATGCTGAGAAAAATTCTCATCAGCATAACTTGTAGGCAGGTGGAGATTAAAATTAACGCGAAAGAAGCTATTGAAATGATTACAAATGCCTGGACGCAAGTTAAAGAAAGCACTATAGTAACAAATACAGAATCTCATTACAACGAAATTTTCGTTACAACAAAGTATTTTTTAGGTCCCTGGGAGTTCGTTGTACCAGGTACCTGTACCAGGAGAAAACTGATGTGGACACAGGGCCAGCTTGTACATTATGCACATACTGAGACCATCCCAGGATTTTAACCCAGTCTCCTTTATGTAGTTCAACACTGCATTACTGTGATGCCCCTAAAATAATAAGACATAAAAGAGAAAATAACACAAAAATTTCAGAGAGTTGAATCTGCAGGAAAAAAACTTGATGGTGGTATATAGCAGAAATATATAGCATCATTTTATATGCAAGCAACACAAAACCCTCTCACAATAATTCAAGCAAACAGTAATACAACTATAATGTAGCAACACTTCTGAAAGCTTTGGTATCAGATAGCAGTCTAAATGGCACTAAAGTGAAGAAATAACACAACACTTCAAACACACCATGATGTGCAGCTTGTAGATTACACTGCATTCCCAAATGGTCACCACTGTTGTTGTTCCAGCTGATTTGCTTCAGTGAAAGGAGTCTGTTTCTCATTAACTTGTGTGTTTCAATGAATGCCAGTTAGGAAATTTCATCTAAGAACATGTCCATGAAAAGGTTAAGAGGAACATGTTAAGTTTCATCAAGACATGTTAAGACCTGCAGAGATCACAAAGTGGGTACTTTGTCACTTTGCCTTTTGTCAGCACATTAAACTTTACGTGACTCAGCAGTTATGAGGCTTGTGGCTTGCTTTAGAATGTACACGAATAACAAAAAAACAGAAACACTACTATTGTAAGAAGTCCAAGCTCTGTTTTTTCCACAACAAAATAAGTTGAGGCAAGATTGGAAACATCAGAGAAACAATGTGTAACAGATGTAGAAGACAGCAGTAGCAGCCAAATATCAGAAACATTAAATATACATGAATTGCAGGAATATGTCTTTAAGTTAGTGATATAATACTAAGAAAGAACACAAGACTGCAACTTGGAAAGTCACCCCCAGATTAAAATGTTCTAATAAAAATATTCTCTATTTAGAATCGCAGCAATATTCAGTTTAGAAATTGTTATCCAAAAATGACAGCTTTGGACCAATCCAAAAAGTGACATAACAGCCTTTTCTATGGCTCATTTAGATGAGAAGCAAAAAGCAGTCCTTTATTTTGCTGCATATACTCCTATGGTACTGTAGCTGCAGTAAAAGGGTATGTATCCTTCAAGTATAATGATGCAGTTTTTAAATGTACTGTAAATTCTTCTGTGAAATAAAACAGGAGTTGTGGGGAAACAAAAAGTGAGAAATGCTTAATTAAACAACATTTAATAGGTTTTGCAACTGTGATTTTTTTCTCAAGTTAAAAGGTAAACTGGTGCTTTTACTTTTTCTCTCTGAACAAACCCAAAAAGAGAGACCCTTGCTGATTTAATTTCCTTTTGAGAGTATCTCTTTAATCATGTTTGCTGTTTTCCATTAAATCTTAATGGGAGTGAGTGAAATGAAAGACTTTATTAAGAAGGTTGATCTGAAGGCCCCAGAGAGTAATTATACTTTAGATCTTTTCTACCCTCAAGTTTCCCTTCTGTTTTCAATTAGATATCTTGTGCCAGAAAGAGCTTTACCTTGTCAAACTGATTAGTGAACATCAACTATGCAAGTATAAGGTTGCCACTGATGAAATACTAAATCCACAAAGGAATTGTCAGGTTTCTATAACACAGAACACACACTGGGATATTATCTGTTCTATTAGAGTGACCCACACCCTTCAGTTTTGTTCAGCCTTCCCTTTTAAAAAATCTTTTTTAACTAGAAGTCAGGCATGCCACCCATTCTGGACTCCATTTAAGGGTGTCCGTTCGTATAGCATAATAACCAAACTTTTCTGCTATGCATAAACTGTATATATAGCAGTAGTTTGCTTTGCCTCATAATTATTTCTGATCTCCATATTACTGGAGATACAACATTTGTAACAAAGGTGCAAAAAAGATAAGAATACACAGAAACACCAGACCAAACTGCCCAGTGGGGTTAAATCCCTCACTTTTCCACCTTCTGAAAATATCAAAACTTTTTCCTTAGTACCTTCCCTTTCTCTCAATGTTCCCTTTACCTCTCTAACTCCTTCTATGTGAGTTTCTGCCTAGACACACCTCCCAATTCATAGGTCAAACAGCAAATTCACATTGGGGCCTGGTGTCTTCCAGCAATCTCTGACATCACTACACCCTTGAGTTCTGAATGGCCTTTACAGGATCAGGCCTCCTAAAAAATCTTTCACATTGACTGGTCATACCACCTCTAGTAGCCTGTGCCTAACCATGCTTATTCAATGATTGCCAGTGTAGGTTTCTTTCCCTTTCCCTCTTAAACTTGTTCAGCTCCTTCAGGTATTATGGTCCCTTTGCACATTAAATTGTCAGTTTAAGAACCCCCAATAAGGACATTTGAAAAGTGATTGAATTAATTAACAAATTACCAATATGCAGCTTGGGACTGCAGAAGAACCAGAAGGGATAGAAGCATACTGGTGCTGTGGTTTGTATTATGGCCTCATAGCTCTTTTGGTCTCTCAATCTTTTTCCTGTCTTTGAGAGGTTTTGTTTTTGGGTTTTCTTTTGGTACTCTAGTTTCCACTCATATCCAAAGTTACAAGAAAGTTACATTTATTAATAACTCTAACCAAGCATGTATGACATTTGGTGGAACTGTGTTCTATCCATGAATGGCTCCTGTCTTATGCCCAAAACTGTTAGGTGGGAACTCACTCTCCAAGACACTGAATTGTAATAAATTACTCAATGAAACACAGCCAGAAATATCTCCAAGCGAGATACTCCGTTGAAAAGTCACTTGATGTTTTCTGCTCTTTTATACACAGAAAAACCTGTTTTTCATTACTCTTCAAAATTCAGTTTCTAGATAACTAGCCATTTAAAATAACACACAGCCTCAAAATCCCTCTATCAAAATCTAATATTTTAAGATGTCCTTGCATCCCATGTACTCTATATATTACCTCTTCCAAGAAATCAGTTCAAAAGATATTTAATCGATCTGTTTCTAACCATAACTACAAGTGAAGTCAGACTTATTGTGGCTTTCTGCTTCATTATTATATCACTATCAGTTTGTTTAAGTGTCATTTTATGAAATCTTTCCTGAAAAAAAAAGTTAAATGGAAAGGCATTTATGTGGCTCTTACAGAGTTAACCTATTTAATTTCACAATCTCCAACCATGTCTTCTGATACTTCATTGAACTCCTTCTTCCCACACCCTGAGACATCATTGTGGAGCTGTAGCCAGTAACAGAACTCAAAAACAATAAATAAAGCTCTTGCACTGCCTCTGTGTCTTTAACAACAGCCGTTAAGTGCCATGTAGAGGCCAGGAGCAAACAGATTACAACATCTGACACTAATGAAGACTGGAAAGCTTGGAAAACATCCCCCATGAAGTCAGTTAATTTCCTAATGCTTAACAGGCTTTACCTAAGAATTTTGTTATTTATGGGCATTTTTTGGTTTAGATAACATGAGAGAAAATCTTGCGAAAAGAAGTGTCAAGCAGACAAAAGTAATTATGTATTTTTTAATACTAATGAACTTGCGTAAATAAAAGGACACAAGCTAATTAGCATTGCAATGTAGATTATTTACAGTTTTGGCATCACTTGTCAAATGGCCTTTTTGATATTTTTAACTTGGTCAGACAAAAAGGTGCAAAATGTTAACACGTGAACTAAAACACACCAAAAGGAAATCACACTAGGAAAGCTTTTGAAGAAATGTACCCCCAGGAGAAACATATCTCAAAACTTCTCATATATTACTATATAAGGCACAAAAGTTGGTCCTGGTATGGAATTTGCTTTTATAGATTAGACAACCGTATGGATTCTTACCATCAAACTCATTAATGGGTCAAGGATGAATTCATCAAGGTTCTACAGTGTACTACAGTATGTCCTTCTCCCTTGCTGTGTATCACTTCAAGCGTCCTAGAGATTCTGTTCAGTCTCCTCTTTCATATAAGCTTCATAAAAACTTTGGTTTTGGTCAAGCAGCTTCTTGTTGAAATAAAAAGGGTGTACAATGAATACGTTCCTCTTTCTGGTACTATGTCTTCTTCTTCTTCTGTACTATTCTGCCCTATGAAGGGTAATGCATTTCTTTCCCAGGATGTCACAAGTTTCAGCAAAGTATCTCTCTAGCCACCTTGATCTCCTGCTTCAAAAACTTTGATTCTTCTGTCAACTGCTAGTTCTTTGTCCTACATTTTATGACACAGGGGGTTTGTCTGCCTGTCTCTCCACTAAACCGAAAACTGACACTGCAAAGCTGACAACATAGCCTTCTATCAGCATTACCCTTAAGAGTCTAGAATCCATCTGTGACATAATCAAAATGATGTCATTCTTTCTCAGAGGTAGCTGGAGGATGAAGTTATAAGCAAGTTTAATTTTAAGGAATTTTAGTATGATTTCAAACTAGGCTTCATCTGTATCTAACCGGGACATTTACAGGCTAGGCTATACACACATTCCACACTTGTTGCAAATGGTATAGGTGGATGGGTCAATATTTATAAATCTGTACAGATGGGGTGTTCATTCTCCCCAACAATCCAGCTTATCTAGAACTACATTCCTTTGGGACATTCTATAGCTCTAAATTGTTCCTTCAACACAGATGCCTCTGGCTGGGTTGGCACGTTTGCTACCTCAGCTGCCGTTTTCATAAACGTGTGTGCTGTCGCTCCAGCGATCACTATGATAATTATGATAGTTAACCAGTCTATTCCTGGATATAACATAAATGCATCAAAGTCTTTTTGTCTTCAAACTTAAAATGAGAGATTCTTCTCTTCCAAACTCAAGTGTATTTTGCACATGTTTTTTGTGAATGTTGGCTGATTTTCTTTTTCCTTTTAAAGGAGGATTTTACATCACTTTACTCTCAATTCATGTCTTATGATATTATAGATTTATCTAAAAGTGTATTTGTTTAAGGTAATGGACTGTCCTGGATTAACATTTTTGATGTAGTTCTAGAAACAGGAAAAGAGACAAAATCAGATTTGTAGTGTATAAACATAAGTAAACAAGTATGTGGCTTACCTGATTACAGAAGAGTCATGGAAAGCTTGCAGAAAACATACAGAAAAAAATCATACATATAATAAAAAAAATAAAATGAGCACAACATATGCAACACTATAGAGCATAAAATATTAGTAATCCAAAATAAAAAAATAATTATGTGAGTGTGACATTTTGGGAGCTCATATCTGGGTTAAACCACTTCACTGACTTCAAAATAAATTTTTGATCAGAATTACAAAAGGGGCTGAATAGGAATAATAGTCTATCCATCCATATTCCTTTCACAAACAATTTCCTTCTCAGGATTGTAAAATGATCCTTAAAAGTTCAGGTTTTGTGCAGCATTTCATTAGAGACAGATTGCAATACTTATTTAGACTAGAACAATGGTGAAAGGATTGTTGTTGATTTCACTGCAGTTATGCAACCAGGGTCAAAAGTGGAAACTTAAATGAAATAACAAGAAGGAATAAGAAGCTTTTTTTTCTAAAAGGAATGGCTAAGCTGCCAAAATAAATTTTAAGACTGTTCTAGAAAAAGTCAGTTTGTTATGATGAGCCAAGTTTCAAAGTTGGACAGTAGGTACTAGAAAGCAAAGCAAAGCAAAATATATGCATATCTGTACAAGATTTTCGAAAATGTTTTACTGCAACAGGGAAAGAAGAGCAGAAAATTAAATTTAAAAATCTATAGCATTCCTTTGACCGTAACTGCTAATTTTAATACTAAGTATATGACTCTTCTTTGTTGTCTGGATTTCAGGAAGTTTTAGGGTATATTTTGCACGACCTTTGCATGTTCTCCCCATTTCTACATTGGTTTTCCCCAAGTACTCCAGTTTTCTCTTACATTCCAGAGACATTCATATTAAGTTAATTATTGTTTGAATGAATGTTGAGTGTAAGGGTGTATGTAGGAGTGTCCGCTTAAGTGTCCTTTTACCTTGTCCAGGGCCAGGATCCCAGTGTTGTAAAGATGGGCACTGATTTGTGTCCCTGAACTGAATAAAAGACTTAGAAATGACTGGATGTAAGAGATTTGATTCTGGTGTACATTAAGTTCATTAGTTACTATAAATTGGCTTATCATGTAATAGACTAATGTGTCCAATCCAGGGCTGTTTCTAGTATAATATTGTTTCTAGTTTCTAGTGTCATATTGTTATACTAGAATCCACCATACCTCAGCCCTACTCTGTGACCCAGTACTATATAAGTGGGTTTAGAAAATAGATACAGAAATAAAAGATCAACCAAAAAGCATACCTGTATTATGGACAACTAAAATAGTCATTGAACAAACAAATATGTTTCTAAGAAACTGTGATATACAGTAGGTGTTTGAGTGAATCCATGGTTAGAGCAGCAAATAGGTTAGGCCAGACCTTCCAAATATGCAATGTTTATGTATGGTAGACGAGGCAAAACAGCTTGGTGCTAAAATGGGGGAGTAGGAATATATATTGGAATAAAGTGCATGCAACAGAGCCCCTTCAGGGTCTGATTAATTTGAGTGTGTCTTCTTAGGCATCACCTATACCAAACACAGTCTTCCTTCTACCTCCATACCTCTAGGACTTATGTACTTCTTTTGGCTGCTCTTCCTCTCTGCTAGAGGAACTCTTACTTTCACTCCACTCACATTTCCGAACTCTATAACTAAAGTTAAACTGACCCTTATTAGCCATCATCAGAGGCACTTCAGTATTGTTCAAGTTTGCCTGGAAAATACTTCTGGAGAGAAGATCCAACTAATTTTCTCAGAATGTCTTCTTCAGGAGAGAATGGCTACCTGGGAAGAACAGAGTTTTTTCTTACAAAGGTGTTAGGAGAACTAAGAAACCAGAACCTAAATACTCCAGCTGTCCTTCTATTATGTACTTCCCGGCTGGTTAAGGTACCTTTGAGCACCCTGTCTGGGATGAGCCAACTGTTGAAATAGCCTTCAAAGTCTTGCAGTCACTGTCGAAATGTTCACAAAACCTGCTTGATAAAGCTATTACTAAAGAAGGCGCTTCACCAACTTGCAAACATTAAGCCATACATTTTTATATTTTTTAACAGCAATATTTCAATTAATAAAAAACAAACAGCTGCTATTTATGAGACAATTTCTACTTTTACTAAAATTCAGTATGATGTTCAGGTTTTATCTCGGTGCCCTCTGGGATACCTCATAAAAACTATGTGACAGGAAAAGATTTTTACAGTTCCTCTTAACTACAACAGTTCCAGAAGGAGGTACTATCCTGTGTTAATACAGGGACATTACATTTTTGGCTATGTATTACATATACTAAAAATAAAAAAACTAGTATTAAACACATGCACACACACATATATATCCCAAAATACCCCTACTACATGCACTACTTTTAGCATTTCCAGTTGCATCACAATCATCTCTGTGGCTTTGCAACTTCAGGTTATTTAACATGTAACTTTTTGTGTTAATCAAAACAAAAAGCTCCAAAAAATCAAAATGAAACAAGATTTACAAATCCTTCTAATTTTTATAACAGAAAAACAGCTAATGGCTACTTAAGTACTTACCCCTCTGGGCCCATAGTTGTTAGAGGAAACTATATAGAAACTACATGACTTTTTGAAATAAGTCTCAAGCATCTTTATAGTTCTGGGAATTACAACTATTTTCCATTATTCTTTTCAAAATAATTCAAATCCCTTTAACTAGGATGGTGATCATATCTAATTATTAATCATTTGCTTCTGACACTTTGATCAGGACTTTGGCTTGGACACTGCAGACAAATTAATTTTCTTTTTTTAGGCATTCTCCTTTGACTTTGGGTGTATGTTTGGGTCTTATTATAGCTAGAATATTAATCTTACTCTGTTGTCTATTGTAACCATATTTTTCTCTTTGATTTATCTAAATATTAATATGTATTCTATCTTGCTTTCTGCTTGTTTCACGGTACATAGTGTTCTCAAGATGATGTATGGTGTTAAAACCTTGTTCAAAGACCAGAAATGTCCCAGCATACTGTAGTAGTACTGTACCCTCTAGCAAGCTGTAGTTGGGAACTTATGTGAGTTTAATTGAACAATTGTATTAATATTTTCAATATTCAATAAAAATCTGGGCAGCTGTTGTAGGCTGTTAAACCAAATTCATATGAAACATCTTAACTGCAAACATGTAGACTCCATGCAAGTAGTAATGTATCTTGTGAAGACAATTGGCAGTGCCAAAGCCTATTTAGGTTTGTCATAAAATTATATGAATATCTCTGAAATAAGCTGATTTGTTTCTCCTTTTTTGTGGCATCATTTGCTTCAAATGTTTCTCTCTCCCTCTCGACTTCCTCTACCAAATATCTACATTAATTACTTCCAGGCCATTTAGGTTATACCCTTAAAACCTTCCAGCTAATTTGTGCCATGTGTGGTCTGTTAACATTTTTAGAAGAATGTTGGCTGGTGAAATATTGTACTTGTGTGGACATCACCTATTTCCCTTTAAGATTAATCATTTATTATCTAAGCACATTTTTTCCAGGTCCTGTATTATGAGAGTTGAAGTCAATCCAGACTGTACAAGGCACACAAAGGAATCACACATCCACACTCACCATCACTGAGTCAGTTAACATTTACAAATCAATCTAACGTGCACATCTTTTACTGTGGGAAAAACTTATTACACAGAAAAAACCAACAGAGACGTGGGGAGAACTCCCAAAACAAATAGTGCCTGGGTTGGTTTTTGAACCCAAGCTATCCAGTACAGTCGAACATTATATTTTCAGCATTTGGAATGCTTTTAAAGAATGTACATTGAGTTCTAGTCCTATTCCTTCATGGATTTAGTACCTAAGTTCAATATTACTGTAGCCACTTACAATCTGTGGAATTTACATTTTCTCTCCCATGTCTTTGTAGGTCTTCCCTTAGGTTCTATATTTTTTCCTGCCACATCGCAAAAGAACTGTGCATAATGTTACTTGAGGATTATAAATTGGCTCAGTGTAATTGTGAGTGTGGATGCTTGCATGAATGGGTCCTGTGATGGACTCGTGTCCAGTCTTGAACTAATTTGTCTGTTGTGTCTGATTTTGCTGGGATTGGCTCTAGCATTGAATTGATTTAAGCAGGACTAAAAAAACTGAGGTATGTTATTATACACAGCTTAATTTCTTTAACTGTGCACTGAAACTGTACAGGGCATCCACCAAATTATGGCTTGCAGCATTCCATACCTCCAAATTAAAATATATTACACAGATGACATACAAAGAGATGTTGCTGCAAATGTTTTTTTAAACCTGGCTCTTCTGACCTAGTAATTTGTTTTATACTTTTATTAAATAATATTTACACAAACTGTTTTGACCTCATTTTAAGTTCAATTTTTTATTAAGGGAAGAAATGTTTTAGAACCCAGATGTGCAAACATTTTTAGAGAGGTATCCAAAATGACTCAATGCTATGATTTCTGCCAAAGGTGCCTTTGTCATACCGATTATTAAATAAAGGAGGTGCAGGTAAAAAATTCTTATTAAATGCATTAATTTTTAAAAATGTATTATTGATTTTCATCAAAGCTGCCATCATAAATACATTATGATACCAAGATGGGTAACATTTCAACAACAATGAGTAGCGCTGCTGCATTAAAGAGACCAGGGTTCATGTCCCTGCGTGGAATTGGCATATTCTCCCCGTGTCTGCATTGGTTTTCTCCGGGTGCTCCAGTTTCCTCCCACAGTCTAAAGATCTGACGGTGAGGTGGACTAGCGTCACTAAACTGGCCCTAGTGTGTGTATGTACTGTATGTGTATTCTTCCTGCAATCAACTGGTGCCCTGTACAAGAACTGATGCTGCCTTGTGCCTTAAGCGTCCTGGAATGGGCACCCCCAAACATGCACAGGATTAAGCAGTCTTAGAAACTGATATGGTATGATGTTAAAACGTGTTAATATGTCCAAATTATGTAAACTATTTTATATACCGATTTTAATATTGAATAAATATATTCATATGAAATAGTAATATAGAATAAATGATAGCAGCTACTAATTGCTTCATTTGTTTACAATTAATAAAGTATCTATCTATCTATCTAATTCGTTCATCTAATTCCTATACACTGTCCGCGCAGCCTCCATTGTCCAATCCAACACGAACGCAGGTTCTCTACTTTTGCTACTCGAGTTCGCTTCAATTGTCTTTGTATCTGTTCCATTTTAAAAGACCGCCAAGAAGAAGAAGAAAGGCATTTAGCTCCACACCCCTCCCCAAAGACTAAAGCGGACGGCTAATTAGCAAGGTCTCTATTTCTGCTTGGAGACGCCTCGCCGTTTCTTGTACAAAAAAAGTGAGCTGCCGCTGTGCTCTTTCACTATCAGTCGAAGTGAAGGCGAAGAGTGCGTTCAAGCAGCTGGAGGAAAATGTTCTCAATGGGACCGTCAAACATACTCTTTATTTCTTTCTGTGGGATTCTTATCCGACATGGTAAGTAAATAACCATGCTGCGATTACATAGAAACCAAAATCTGTACAGATACACTAATGTTTTAGAAGTGAAGAGAGAAATGTAAAAATTACCTGAATTTCAAAGTACAGTAATGCGCTAAACACAATCGTTACAAAAGAGAATGCGACCTGACCACGGACTAGTGAAGTGGGTTAGTCGTGTCCCGTGCGCCGCTGTCCACGCGCGGGAATTGACTAAGCGAGGCTCGCGATCGCGTCGTGCTGTTCGAAGCGCCGCGCTTACGATGTACAGGCGCTCAGATAAAACCCCGCGTGAGGAGAAACTGAAGCATCACGTGGGGATTTTAAGATTTTTTTCCACGTTATTATCAATTGACACATTCACGGATATCAGTAACCGGCAACGAGGTGGAATTTAAGACACATATTTACACTTAAAACAGATGAAAGAGGAAAACGATTGGAAAAAAAAGGAACAGACAACCAATAGACATGCGAACCCTTTTTTTAAAAGAGGTGCATTTACAGAATACGTTTCCTTTATTCATTATTATATTACACAATTTGTCCTAGTCTGTTGGTTGTAAGGAAATGCATTCTTTTCATTGTTTGGTCTCTGTTTTATTGTTTTTGGTGAATACAGTGTTAGACGAGAAATTGAGATACTAACATCTTCAGTATTGATTATGCATTTTCTTTGGTGTTTTGTCTTTTAGCGACATGATTGTAGCTCTTTTGTGCAAGTTATTTGCTTTAGTGAAATGACTGTGTAATGGATCCCCCATGGGGCTGGTTCCTAATGTATTACATTACACTTGGCTGGCACCTTTATCCAAGTTAACTTACAAGATGATGCACTACAGTTATTTACATTTGCAGAGCACAGAGAAGTGAAGTGAATTGCTCAGGGTCACACAATTAGGCAGAGGTGAGGACTGCACTTCTGGCCTTAGGCTGGAAATCCAAACCTCAAGCACTACACTATCTTGCCCCCAATTTGTTCCTAATCCGATAGGGATAGTTCCAGTTCTAAATAAGCCTGACTAGGAGAAGGCAGGTATAAAATATGGGCATATTGTTAATGGACTGCAGATGAAGAGGTGAGTGCTCACTTGACAGGATGCCAAGAATCTGAAACATCTGAATGAGTGTTTTTCATTAAAATGGGTAATGTGCATTGGCCACTGGTCTCTAGCATACATACATTTCAGGAACCCAAATAAGTCATCTTTTTTTATACACATATAAAGGTTTGGTGGACATCTGGACATGATCAGGAAAAAATACAATTAGAATGTAATGTATTTGAAAGCTAGAAATACAACCCAGAATTCTATAATGGATTTTCAGATCATCATCTGGGAATGCTCAAACATACTGGTCTCACTTTTTTTTAATGCAAGTCTTTCCTTTTTCCGTTCACTGCAAAGGGCTCCTAAAGCAACAAGAATGTTTACAGAGTTTTGATGCTAAAAAGCAGTTTCACAGGTAAGGCCTTTAACAGGGATGTGCTGTTTATGGCATTCGTTGATATGCTTGATCTAATTGCAGCATTTACTCCTTTAGCAGTTGGTCAGTGCTAAATATTTTTAAGAGTGATGGTGTTCTGCAGTTTGTTTTGTCAATTTTTCTCCATTAGGTGTAAAATCTAGGGAGACAAAATGTGACAGACATGCTGACCGATCACACTTTCTCTCAGAATATCGAATAGTGATCAAATAGAATCCGCAATGAGTAATTGCTTACAAATAGCAAACTGAAGGCAAATGGAAGGGCAGAATAATTTGGGTAAATATTAGTAGAAAAATCTAATCAAACTTTTCTTGTTTTGGAGGAAAGCCATGTTGTAGGTTCTTTCATTCCTTTTCTTTTTCTTTGTCTTTGTATGTTTTGCTCTTCTAGGATCACATATCGTGTCAGTCTCTGACTTGTGATGTTGTTTAAAAAACTTCCTTCCCTTTCTGGCTTGACTGAAATGCTCGATTTCCACGCGTACTACAGAAAAGTGAATATATGTAAGAAACGTACATTTTAAGAGCAGCATACAACCCTGTATAACAACTCCAGATGACTGGGTTTGAATGTCTGCCCTCTCACTCTCTGTGTAGATTTGGCATGACAGCCCCAAGTCTGTGTGGATTGTTCTTTGGGTATGTTATTGTATATCCTACATACTAAGAGATGCATTTTAGATTGACTGAAAAATCTAAATTGTCCCATTATGAATGAGTGTGGATTTGTAGGTGAATGAACCCTATGAGTTATTGGCACAACTTTTTAAAGTTGGTTATTTTCTTGAGCCAGCTGCTCCTAGTATGAGTTCTAGCAACTCATGACTCTGAACTAGATAAAGGAGGTTCATGAGTTATATACAATTATGTAATGATACAATGATACCATTTTGGACAAGTACACCTTTTTAATTTTATTTATTGAGCAGTTGCGGATAAATGACCTAACACTGAATAGTAAAATTTTTAATGTCTAAAAATAAAAATGGAAACAGCTGAACCTGCTACTTGTTTGTGATACTGTTGTCAGCTCCTGTAAATAATTATGCTTTCTGTTTTTGTAAAAAATGGACAGTAATATTTGAATTCTAGCTACATCCTTAGGTATACCTAAATTGAATTAATTGCTACCAGTATTTTAGAGTTAAGAGTCTAAAACAGAGCTTTAAACAGATTAACTGAAAACTATTTAGAATTTTAATCCTATTATTTCCAAAAATATGATTTATACTCTTTAGTTTTTTTTGCTAATTTTAAGTTGCTTGAAGAATAATTACATTTTTTTTATTTTTATGCTGGTTTCACAAAGAAATCTAATCTGAATGTACATTGGAAAGCTAACCTGTTAAATAACCCAAGGCCAACGTTTTGAGTCATTCAGATTGGTCTAAAGATTGGGAAGTATAGAATTAATAATTATTACAATTATTTTGTGGTTAGCACTGTTATCTCACAGATCCCTGGGTTCGAGTTTCAGCATGGGTACATTTGGTATGATATTTTCACATCCAAAAAGCCTAAACTAATTTGCAAGTAAATTGGTATGGTGTGACTGTTACTGCTCCAGCCCTGTTCGCTTACAGTGATTAATTCCTCCCTCTCCTTCTCCCTCTGTCCCTCTCTCTGTTTCAATCTTAACACATCCTCTGACTTGCATCGTCTCTTCCAACCAACCTCAGTCTCTATGCTAGACTCTGTTTTTAGTCCACATTGATGACAGCCTGGAGCTGTCACCACTGATGAAAGTAATAACTTGAGGCCTGTGTTATTTAGTACTTCTGGTTATTCTGACTGACTGCTGTTACTCTTTCTGCAAGACTAATGGGTTATTATGAGCCACTGGCAGAAATCTGTAATTTGAAAATGAAAATTAAAAAATGCTCAGTTTGAATGTTAGTATTTTTATTTACAAACATGTCATATAGTAAAATAAATGTAAATTTGTAAGGCAGAACCTACGGTAGTAACTGTTGGCCATAGATAGTAAAAGTAAAAGTAACTGTTGGCCATAGATGGTCCTGTGTAACTTTGACTTTGGTACAGTGGTTCTTGGTCCAAAACAGTTTGAGAAACATTGTATTGTTTATCATGATAAAACATTCAAAGCAGTAATTAAGTATGTGGAAGACTATAGTAAGCATTTATCAGTTAGGTTGTTCTAAAAAAAAAAAAAGTGTTTTTTACTCACTTGTTGAAGACCCTCCAGACACTATAGATGTTCATCCATCCATCCATTATCCAACCCGCTATATCCTAACTACAGGGTCACGGGGCTGGAACCAATCCCAGCCAACACCGGGCCCGAGGCAGGAAACAAACACCGGGCAGGGCACCAGCCCACCGTAGGGCGCGCACAAACACACACACACCCACACACCAAGCACATACTAGGGACAATTTAGGATCGCTGATCCACCTAACCCGCATGTCTTTGGACTGTGGGAGGAAACTGGAGTACCCGGAGGAAACCCACGCAGACACGGGGAGAACATGCAAACTCCATGCAGGGAGGTCCTGAGGAGCGAATCCGGGTCTCCTAACTGCAAGGCAACAGCGCTTCCCACTGTGCCACGTGCCGCCCCGCTATTGATGTTCATTTGAAAATGGCAAACATTTGATAAAATGGTCCAAAACCTGTAGGTTATACAGTGCAAAGAAGCAAAAGATTAAATATAATAATTTTAGTATTAAATACATTTTTAACGGATGCTGCCTATAATCTTCATAAATTGGCAGGGTCCTCCAATGACACAGATTTAATTTATAGATGGAACATACTTCGCCCTTAGGATACATACTTGCAAAAGAGTGGATTTCAGCTCATCTTGTAGCTTTTTAGAATTTCATTCCTCCACCACAGCATAAGCACAGCTAGTGCAGAAACACAATGTGAACAAAATCTGTTAGTGAAACAAAGCAGATAGATGAGTAAAACCAGACTTTGCTGGTTAAGAGTTGTGCTAGCATTTCAAAATAGCCTCACAAGACATAACATATATAAAATGCAGTCTCATCTAAATGGTTCTGTAACATTTTTTACTGCCTTCAAATGTTAAGTAAAACTAATGCTTTAAAATATACCATTTAGTTACAGTAATTTGTATGTTTCAAAAATGCGTTTGCTGAATTTACTCATTTACTGTTTAAATACATATTTTAAAAGAAGACAATGCTGGCATAGTGGTGAAGGTGGTTCTTACAACCTCAAGAACCAAGTACTGATTATCAGCCTTGTTACTAAGTGTGTGCAGGTTGCACATTGATAGATGGATAGAAATATTTAACAAATTTGACTTCATTTTGGCTTTTACAAAAGCATAGGTATTTTAAAATGATTCATTCTTTGTAAAATTATTTAAAAATATTTTTAACAGAAAGGTTTGAATATGTTATAAATACAGCCAGTGTTCTAAGAATATAATTAAAAAATTAATAATAGCAATAGGTTGGCATGTGAGACGGCAGAGTGTCATTGCTTTGTCTGTGCTGAATGGTTGGAACCATTAAAATGCAGCAACATGTGTAGTCCTTCAAAATGCAACTCCAGAGGACAAAATTATGTACTTAATCTAACATTACTTAAACTCTAGCCTATACTCAATCTTTTAGAGATTACATTTTTTTCTGAAATCCAGTTTTTTGGTCCAGCTTTATGATTTGGCTTCTATTGTTACCTGCTATACTAGCACACTCATACTGTATGGTGTACTTGATATAACTGTTGTTTTTTATCTGTCTAATTTGTTCAAAGCAATTTCCTAACTGTAGGTGTGTGACTGTCATACAGTTGCCTGTCTAGCTATCTGAGCAGCATGTGTTTATTTATGTGTGAAAACACTATAGGAAATTAGCTAGGTTGTAAATTATTTTCTTGAGTGACCTAAGATTTTTGTACATTATTATATTTCTGCAATTAGGAGTACCGACAATGCCTATTAAAGGGAGAATATATGTACACTATATACTTTATTACAATGGCCACTTGTTCTGTTTTTGCAAAATACCAGAAATAAAATGTCACACACTAGTTTGGTCTGTTCAGTTTAATTTATTTTTATATAGCAGTCTCCACAATGGCTAAGCTCAAAGCATATTGCATATGTTATGATTAGGAGTCTCATGTATAAAAAAATAAATGTGAGGTCCCCTAAAATGACAATAAAGGCAGGACCATAACCTAACCAGCCTGCTTAAGGACACTCGGGCCTAGTCCAGCAAGCCTCATCAGCTATCTGCATGCTTCGGGCCTAGCAGACCCCAAACAAGACAAGCTGGAAAAATAACAAAAAGTCTCAAAATATAGCAAAAGCCATACAAGTGACCATACACCCTCAGACTGTTTACGAAAGGGAAACCCAAGAATCTTTATTATGAAGGATTTGTTAGAAAAAAAATATAAAAATATATATGCCACATTCTTCAAAAGAACAAAAATTAGTTGCCTAAAAGGCAATACTAAGCAAACAAGTCCAAATTCAGAGCCCAGAAGAGAAAACTAGAAAATCCAAAGGAAATAGCAATACTCACAACTCCTTCATAAATAATGTTCTCCTGTTTCTGCCATTTCTGCACTGGTTATATAGCCAGAGGAAGGGCTCAGGAGTGGTGACATCAGGGTGTCATCACCTCCTGGGGTTCCACTCACAAACCACATGGATGATTAGGAGATTTAAGTGAATGGTACACAATTACAAATATCCAAGAAAATACGTAAAATAGGAAAAATAATAATTCACAATAACTGTAAATAACAATACAACATCATCAGCTATAACTATCCATCTATCCATTTTCAAACTAACAAATCTAAAGTCATGGGAGACATAACCATACCATTGCCATTATAAGACATAAGGAAATAACAGCCCTGGATGTGGTTTGTCACAGATAAAATTAACACATGTAAAGTCACTAATTAAGATATCATGCACATTGTTTGGAACAAGCAAACAGTGACTAGGCTATGTACGATTCAAGCCCAGTTACTTCCAGTATACCACTGTGCTGATGTATATCTATTGAAATATATTGCAATATACCAATAGAAACATTTATATGGGTAATCACTTTTTTTAAAGTAGAATTTAAGAAATATCAGTTTAATAATTCAGAAGCAAATTATTTTACAGTAGCAATCAAGATGAAGAAAACAGAAGTCTATTTGGCATTACAGGAGAAGAAATGAAAAGTCCTGTTGAATACATTATAGAAAATAAACCTATGGAATTCCACTATCTTTTGGAATGGACAAGTTTTGTCCTCCCCTTTTCTTCCGAGCATATTTCAATACAAAATGGCACAAAGTAGTATCCATCAAAGTTATTAAAAATAGTGTTATTTAACATATTATTGACCCAACATGTTCAACAAGTTGGTTTTGCACTTCTGAAGTTCCCCTTATGATTCAGAAAATCTAATAAGGTCAGTATATGGTAATTCAATTTTGTTTTAACGTAATACAAAGTTCTATTTACTAAGGATTCAGCAGAAAGTGGACATTACAGTAAAAAGCAGAAGAAATACTCCTGGGGTAGTGCATAAAACCACATTCTAAAATCTGATACATAGAAGTAATTGTATCCAAATACACATTTTAAGCCCAAAAACAACTTGTCACATTGACTATTGGCAAAGTTAGAGGTCAGATACATGAAAATTCAAGTATTTAGAAACTCAAGGAATTATATGCAACACAGAGCTCCAAACCAAAAAGCTCATAGACTACAGATGAACTCCGGAGTAGAGGTTTTAACTGGGAAAACCTCAGAATAACATGTAATCTTGGTAGCTGCATAGGTAAGATGGCCAGAACTTGTCGAAAATAGTGATACATTAAACTGGAAACTGATTTAGGTAAATTTCAAAGAAAGATTACCACCACTTTAAAAGGAAAACAGAAAGAGATTTAAATAGCAGATCGTGTCCAGCAAGTGTTTTGCATGTTCAAAGACAACTTGCTCTTTGGAAGTGATTCAGTAAATAATCTGATAAAGTTTTGCTGAAATCCAAACCGCAGAAAGGAGCTGTAACTAGAAACAAGATGACCCTAGACTGTTGTTAACTGCACTATCTCAAGGATTATCAGGTGCTCTTTCCATCTTCCCTTTGGCCACTATCATCACGATTTAGTACTCAGCCCCCAAATATAAAAAGAAACCCAGCCTCCAAACCAGTCATAAAAATGCAAGGCAGTGGACATCTAGAACAGAGGAAACATGAAGAGACATTTATGTTCTTATATACTGCAAAATGTTCAAAGATGCATCCTGTGACTTTAATGAAATTATTGATAAAATGACTTTTTATATTAATTTTTACTAGAGTGTATAATTATTTCACAATTTATGAAAATTTATGAAAATTTAGTTTAAAGGAAATGCATTAGGCAAATATTGCACTGTTCCTAATACGACTCGGCCACAAAATACCATTTCTAAATGAGCTAATATGTGTGTTTGCATACATGCATGTGTGTATATAATGAGAAGAGAGATCCAGAATATGCCACATTTTAGTGAATTCTGGTAACAAATATGGTCATCTCTGGTAAAAGCATTCACATGAAATTTCTGTCTGGGAAGTTTGTATTCCCTTTATTTCTCATTACACAAAAATGTGGCATAAGAACATATTAGAAAATTACATTTAGTACTAGAGCCCTTTGAGGTGTCTATTGAGGCCTTCAGTTAATCACTGACTACAAGCTGAAAAACCTTATGCCTCCCGATGATGTCTTGCCTACATAAATAAATGAATTCTGCTGAATTCTTGAGGCATAACATCTTAAAGCTCTAGACAACACTAGTGGGGAGTCCTCACCTCTCATTTATCACTTTGTAATGTGATGTAAAGCAGATGTTCTTCACAAGGAACAGATGCTGAGCCGGACCTTGTTACAAATTGTACTGTATATGTAAATTATGTGGCGGTCAACTTGCTTCTATTTTTGGAGATATTTTTAATTTCTTGCTACAGCAGTAAAATGTTCCACACTACTTTAGAATACCTGTTCCAAAGACATTCACCGAGTGTTGCCTCAGTGACAACAGACTAGAAAACTTGACAGTTGTTATAATAGTGATATCTGAGTGACTCATGGAAATCTTCTTGTCAATAATGTACTTGGACATATTTACAGCAAATAGATCGATGGAGGATGCAGTATCTCTGGGGGAAATGATATTTGTTAAAATCTAGAATCACCTTATCTTAGGTGCACTTTATGTACTACACACTCGTTTTAGCATAATTATCCCACTAAATCTGTTTGATTAATTGACACACATAGATATCAATGGTCTTTGTTTTATTGATTATTGGCTTTTGATTCTGATAAACAAGTGGTCAAACTTAAGGATACTATACCAAACCATGAGCAGTGTCTCTTACTATTCCTTTATGAGATGTACAAAGATGGCTACATTTTACATGTACATTTAGTGAGAATGTACCTGTTTGCTGATGGCTCAACTCTTGTACTCCTCTCAAATTATGCAGTCTGTCTATGGGAATTACTGTAGGTAATTAAACTGTTCATATTTTGTACACTAACCGAGAGATAAACATAAGATGTGGTTACAAACTTACATGCACAAACAACATTATTCTAGCCATTACTCATGATTTCCAACACTATAATGTGGAATATGTAGAAATATGTTATAATCAAGAAACTTTCAGAAACAGGATCTTCTATCCAAAACAGTTAATACAGTATGGGGTGTCACAGGATGCATTTACTTGTTTTTTACAAGTAAAATACTGAAAGAAAATTACCATTCTTGTTGTCGTTATGATACAGAGACACTTCTGCAATGACAAAAGAAGGTAATGAAGGTGGTTTACAGTTCTTCTAAATTCACTATTTGCAGTTTCATGGTGAACTCACATTACTCTTTAGACCAGAATGTAATATCCAAAAAAAAAATGATGTGTTTTTTGACATTCTCTATTCCCTCTCCTTCTGTTCAGTAAATGGCTTAGGTCTGTTTAAGTCAGGACTACCAGGTTTTACTATAGTTAATTTCCAGGAACTATGAGATGCAATAAGTTAGCATGTTGATGTTATAATGTCTGCAGTAATTTTATACATCTAATTTTTTTTTTCTGAAATTAATTGTTTGGGGGGATGGCACGGTGGCGCAGTGGGAATCGCTGCTGCCTCGCAGTAAGGAGACCTGGGTTCGCTTCCTGGGTCCTCCCTGCGTGGAGTTTGCATGTTCTCCTTATGTCTGCGTGGGTTTTCTCTGGGTGCTCCGGTTTTCTCCCACAGTCCAAAGACATGCTGGTTAGGTGCATTGGCGATCCTAAATTGTCCCTAGTGTGTGCTTGGGGTGTGTGTGTGTGTGTGTGTGTGTGTGTGCGTGCCCTGTGGTGGGCTGGCGCCCTGCCCAGGGTTTGTTCCTGCCTTGCGCCCTGTGTTGGCTGGGATTGGCTCCAGCAGACCCCCGTGACCCTGTGTTAGGATATAGCGGGTTAGATAATGGATGAATGGTTAATTGTTTGGGAGCTGCTGAGGTATAATGATTATATGTTGTTCAAATCAGAGTCTATGTATCAGATGTTAATGAAAATAAAGTAAATGAAATAAATCATCGATAATATCCTTCTTTAGTGAATGTATCTTCTGCAAGATTCTGCCGTTGACTGTTTTGGACTCCATTCATTCAAAAGCCTACCAGTTGGTATTTACATAGTGGGAATAATTTTTTTTATTTACACTAACTGCTGCTAAGCGCAGTGATTGAAGTGGGTACAGTATCTTCCACATCAGTTGCTGAGTCAGTGAATGCTAAGATAAAAACTGAATGTTTATTAAAATTGTTCTAAAACAAATCTCAGACATTTTTGAAAATACAGATATTGTGAATAAGACAAAACATTGATGGAAGCAATAAAAATATTAACAACAAAATTCTAGTAAGTAGCATAACTGTATCCATAATAAATGTTTATTCTGATTGGAAGTGTATGTTATTGACAATGAGGTGTGATATACCGTATATACTTGCGTATAAGTCGGGTCTTGAAACCCAAAAAATCTTCTTGCTTCCACCAATCTCGCACCAGTTTCTCAGACACATCAAATTTTGTTGCAGCAGTGCAATTACCAATTCTTTCACCACTTCAACGACTTTTAATTTAAAACCAGCTTCATATTTTCTTCTGATCAAACACTTCATCATAGATAAGGGGTGCTCTTATGATAAAGGTGTATGAGGGTGTGAGTTACAAAAACACAAAACCGTGCAAACACCGCTTTGGTATAGTTTGGGTATTACCGTGTGGTCATGTAGGCACAATACATAGAGAAAAAAAAGGCAGTGTGCTCCGCGGTTACTCTCTCAGGTGGGCGTTAGCATATCATAATCTCTTGGACCAATAGCATGAGTTTTCTGCATTCAACTTATACAACCGACATTATAAAATACCAGAAATTATATGGTAAAATCAAACCCCGACTTATCCATGGGAGAACTTAAATGCAAGTATGTACAGTATATATCTTTAGGCGTATATATCTTTAGGTGTGATATATATAAAGTATATATCTTTAGGAGTGTGTGGCAGAAGGCAGACAAATCTGGAATTGTAGAAAGTAGTTTTCACCTTCTTTCTGGCAAAAATGGCTAAGACATTTAACATAGTGTGGACCACCAGGGGTTGCACCAGCCGCCCTAACCCCAACATACACAGACACGGGACATAAGTGCAAACAAGTGCAAATACACACTTTTTTTTTCTTTTCTCCATGGGAAACACCTTCTATTGTTTCTGACGTGTACAGCTCAGTTCCAGCACAGCACAAAACACAAAGCACATTTCTCTACTTTCTCTCTTTTTTCTCTCTTTTCCTCTACTCCTCCAGGCAAGCTTCAGCTTCTGCTCCTTTTATAAGGAACCCGGAAGTGCTCCAGGTGCTTGTTGGTCTACTTCCAGCAGCTCTTCTGGGTATAGTGGAAGTGCTGCAAACAAGGGCTCAGCAGTAGCTGCAGCAGCCCCTGGTGGCACCTACTAAACCCAACAGGGCTGCACCAAACTCCATGGAGCCCTGCAGGAGTCCGAGGCACTGCTGCCACCTAGCACTCCGGGGAAGGTAATGCTATGGATGCACTCTCTCCCCCAGTCCTTCCAGTGTAGAGGCATCCCAGCCAGGCAAGGGCCCTGGACGTACGCCACAATGGTTATCCTCAAACTTCACAGCCATGTTCAGTTCAGTTGTTGATCCTAAAAGAACATGGCCATCCATTTTAGCATGTCAGACAGAAATGGTAAAGTGGTGGTTTGAATGTGTATGTCTACAGTATCCATATTCTGTTTCAAGAGGTACACTATTACATAGATTTACCAAGCTGTACAGTTTTGGCTTTTTCTAGAAAAGAATACAATTTTACCCTGACTAAAATGTTTAGCAAATATTCTTACATCTGGTCATATGCATTTTTCTTATTTTGAGTGTGTTGTGAATACCAGGGGTGCATACAGCCGTCCTAACCCAACACAGACAGGCAGAGACATGAGTTCAGTCAGAGCACACTTTTTTATTCACGTGGGGAACGCTGTTTCCTTGCTTCCCCCAGCACAGCACATAAGCACCAAATGCACAGTCCAGCACAAAACCCTTTCTTTCTTCTTCTTCTTTATCCACCTCTACTCCTCTCCCAGCAAGCTTCATTCACCTCCTCCTGACTCTGGCTCCCCGAATGGAGTGAGGTGGCTCCTTTTAAGCAGACCTTGGTAGTGTTCCAAGTGGCTCATTAATAGGACCTGGAATCTCTCCCAGGTGTGGTGAAAGCCCCATTTAGTGCTGTGCAGTTCCTCCTGACAGTCCTCACAGAACCCAGCAGGGCTGTGCAACACTTGAACTCCCAGTGTGCCCTGTGGGAATCTGTGATGCCACAGCCACACAGAAGGACTGCCCTCTAGTGCACCAGGGGAGGTAGTGCCCTGCTGATACGGTCCTTCCTTCTGGCTGGTATCCCGGCCAGGTAATGGCTGTGGCCACCCGTCACAGTATATATATATATTATTTGTTATGAACTGTCTCATTTTGGGAGTTTCGCTTTTTTGTTCTGACCCTAACATTAGCGCAATGCCAGTTTGCAAATATTTTCTTGTATTTAAGGTTCATAAACTCAGCGATTCTGTTCATAGTAGCTGTACTGTTTGCCAGACATGCAATGCAGAGGTCATGAAACATGCTGGTGCTCTCACCATATAAAATAGCAGTGCACAGTATTAGATAGATACTTTATTAATCCCAAGGGGAAATTCACATACTTCAGCAGCAGCATACATAAATAACAATATTAAATTAAAGAGTGATAAAAATGCAGGTATAACAGACAATAACTTTGTATAATGTTAACATTTACTACTCCCCAAACACCCCTAGGTGGAATTGAAGAGTCGCATAGTGTGAGGGAGGTACGATCTCCTCAGTCTGTCAGTGGAGCAGGACCGTAACAGAAGTCTGCCACTGAAGCTGCTCCTTTGTCTGGAGATGATCCTGTTCAGTGGATGCAGTGGATTCTCCATGATTGATAGGAGCCTGCTCAGCACCCGTCGCTCTGCCACGGATGTCAAACTGTCCAGTTCCATGCCTAAAATAGAGCCTACCTTCTTCACCAGTTTGTCCTGGCGTGAGGCGTCCCTCTTCTTTATGCTGCCTCCCCAGCACACCACCGCGTAGAAGAGGGCGCTTGCCACAACCGTCTGATAGAACATCTGCAGCATCTTATTGCAGATGTTGAAAGACGCCAGCCTTCTAAGGAAGTATAGTCGGCTCTGTCCTTACTTACACAGAGCATCAGTATTGGCATTCCGGTCCAATTTATCATCTAGCTGCACTCCCAGGTATTTATAGGTCTTCACCCTCTGCACACAGTCACCTCTGTTGATCACGGGGTCCATGAGGGGGCCTGGTCCTCCTAAAATCCACCACCAGCTTCTTGGTTTTGCTGGTGTTCAGTTGTAGATGGTTTGAGTCGCACCATTTAACAAAGTACAGTACTTGATTAGGTTCCTATACTCCTCCTCCTGCCCACTCCTGATGCAGCCCACGATAGCAGTGTCATCAGCGAAATTTTGCACGTGGCAGGACATAGAGTTGTATTGGAAGTCCGATGTATATTGGCTGAACAGGACAGTATTTGTTATATTCACACTCTGAATTGAAGATAAACAAGTGAAAGACTTCAAGATTTTTTTGGGGAATAGACAAGATATTCTGAGCACCTTTTTGCAACAAATATTTTGACTTTGACTCTTTGTTTTTTGATTTGAACAGTGTTGATTTTGCTACTTTTGGTTTTACTTAGACCATTGCCTGTTTTTCACACCATGCTCATGCCTAGACCTTTTGCTACCTTTGATCATTCTGGCTCACTGATATAATACTATATATCATAACAGTATTAACCCACTTGTTTTGGCTGTTTCTTCAAATGTTTACTATTCTGACTGCAACCAATTAACGTGGAACCTTAAGTTCAGTTGGGCTACAGTACCCACCAACCTGAAGAAGACTTATACCTTGCATAAATATAAATATAAGAATCTTACTTTTTGAGTTGGGAAGGGAGTGTGTCTGTCTACAAAAGATATAAGTCTTAAGATACTAACAGTGAAAATATCTACACTAATAAAAGGCAAAGCCCTCACTGACTGACTGACTCGCTCACTGACTCACTCACTCACTGACTCATCACTAATTCTCCATGTTCCTGTGTAGGTAGAAGGCTGAAATTTGGCAGGCTCATTCCTTACAGCTTACTTACAAAAGTTGGGCAGGGTTCATTTCGAAATTCTACGCGTAATGGTCATAACTGGAAGCTATTTTTCTGCATATATTGTAATGGAGTTGAGCTCGAAAGCCGTGGGGGCGGAGTTTCGTGTGACATCATCACGCCTCCCACGTAATCACGTGAACTGACTGTCAACGCAGTGTGTAGAAAACCAGGAAGACCTCCAAAAAGCGCTGAAGAAAACATGCATTATATAATTGAGAAGGCAGCGAAACAATAAGAAGCGAGCGAGTGACATATACTACCATATTCATGAGTGCTGCTACTTCGGAAAGAAAGCGAGGTATAAACCTAAACTTTAAATTAAGTTCATAGACAGGCTGCCGCTGGCGTTTCTCATGCCCACGGGTAATGCGGGATACAAGTTTAATGAGAGGACGCAGGATATAAACGAGAGTTTTGATCACTTTGTAACTAAGTTAAAATTGCAGGTGAAGGGGTGTGCTTATGCAAATTCCGAGAGACTGTGTTTGTGGGGGATTGACAGTTAAGGCGGGTGGGGGAGTCACGTCATCATCTCCCCTCCCATTTACCTCATTTCGCTCTGAGCTGAGCTCCGCGGCTAACGCCGTCTTCCGAAGCAACTTCATCACACTGCCACCAAATACTCACAGAAAAATCCACAAGTTAATACATACGCTGTCTCTAGAGTTTCTCCACACTGAATCCTCCAGGCACTACTTACAAAAGGTTACATTGACAATCGTGTTACGTTATTTTTAAAAT
>JANRMT010062796.1:7629700-7693186 GCA_026402145.1 Polypterus bichir lapradei | reverse complement strand
ATATATATATACCCGCGTATCGCAGCGGAGAAGTAGTGTGTTAAAAAAGCTATGAAAAAGAAAAGGGAACATTTTAAAAATAACGTAACATGACTGTCAATATACAGTATTTGTTTTGTGAGTGTTACTGAGTGTTGCTGTCATCAAGGATTTGATTATCATTATTTCTTTCAATCAGGTTCGTATTTGTAGGATGTGTTGTGTTCAAGTTACATTCCGTGTTTGTCAATCGTTGTAAAGATGACAGGTTTCATTCATCGATTCGTTTCTTACTGCATCAATAAACAGCTCGTCTTCTTCTTTATCTGAGACCTGACACACTGCATGCACGGGTTTTTTTTTTACACTGTCTTCCTTTAGCGGGACATTGACTTTTTCCACCGTGTGCTTTGTTTCCGCAGTAGCTGCATTTATGAATATGCTTGTATGTATCAGACGCTTCATATTTTTTGCTGCCTTTTCAATTGTGTAATTCGTTTTTTGTTCAGCGCTCTTTGGAACTGTTGCTTTTTGTCTGTGCACTGCGTCAGTTCACGTGAGCCGCTCGGTGTACATGCATCGAAGGTTCCCAGCTGTGCTGGTGCCATCTCGTGCGATGTCCATGGCTGTATTTAATTTTACCGAAGTCCTGGCACTTAAAACTTTCTCTCGCAGCTTCGCTGAGTTTGTGCCAAACACCACCCTGACCATCTCATCTTCCTCTGCATAAGCACAGTCCTTCACCCGTGAATATTTAGTGGCAGTTTGCTATTGGATTGCCGCTGACAGACGGCCTTATATGGGCAGGCACTAAATTACAAACGCCAGCGGCAGCCTGTCTATGAACTTAATTTAAAGTTTAGGTTTACATCGTGCTTTGTTTCCGAAGTAGCAGAACTCATGAATATGGTTGTATATGTCACTCGCTCGCTTCTTATTGTTTCGCTGCCTTCTCAATTATATAATGCATGTTTTCTTCAGCGCTTTTTGGAGGTCTTCCTGGTTTTCTATGTACTGCGTGATTACGTGGGAGGCGTGATGATGTCACACGAAACTCCGCCCCCATGGCGTTCAAGCTCATCTCCATTACAGTAAATGGAGAAAAACAGCTTCCAGTTATGACCATTACGCGTAGAATTTTGAAATGAAACCTGCCCAACTTTTGTAAGGAAGCTGTAAGGAATGAACCTGCCCAATTGCAGCCTTCCACCCACATGGGAAGTTGGAGAATTAGTGATGAGTCAGTGAGTGAGTGAGTGAGTGAATGAGTGAGTGAGTCAGTGAGGGCTTTGCCTTTTATTAGTATAGATATGGCAATATATTGTTGGTCATACCGCCCACCACTAGTCTACCACATAAATGAATTACTTCTTTGTCTGTCAAAGCTTTTATAAATAAAAGGCTTGGAATATTTCTATTATAACTGTCATTCTAGGGCATGTATAATTTTTCTTGTTGGAATTTTAATAACTTTATCAAAGAACAATTGACATTTGTACTTCATTTTGAATATTGCAAAGGTTTTCATATCAGAAAATAAAAGGAAATTTAAAGACTAATAAAAACAAACTCTTACTAATTTAGTGCATTATCTTAACATTTAATACTAATTCTAGACGTGCATTGTAACTTTCCCCTTGATTTTGTTAGTAATTGTTCAAAGTATTTAGAGGATTTTAAGTACTTATTCAGGTTACATGTAACACTGCGACTGTTAACAGGATAAACATATCTGAACATTCTGAAACCATCCTAATTAAATTTGGTCACTGGTGCCTGGAACCTATATGGGTAGCACTGGGAAAAATTCAGGAAGCAACCTTTGGCAGGGCACAGAATCATGGCAGGGCCAGCTCATGCACACATCCACACTCACTCCCACCAAGTGTCAGTTTAGAATCATCATTCAACTTAAGCAGCACTGGTTTAGGGATATGTGGGGAAAATGTGAAACCCCAGAGGAAAACTTACACACACTCTCACAGACAATGTGTGAACTGCACAAGTACAACAGTCAGACACTGGATCTGAACACTTGATGCTAGATCATTGACACTACAGCGCTGTGCCAATCTTCTGATGTACTCCTTATAATTAGAAAATATATATGTCTCCTAGCTTCTTTAGAATGAGTTTGAGTCCCAGCTTGTGCACGTAAAATTTACATGTTCTCACCATATTTGCAAAGGTTTTTCTGGAGGTCGTCCAGTTTCTGTAATAGGCAGATGCTCTAGCCAGGTTTTGATCTTGCCCTGTACCGAATTAAGATCCTGCCTCAGAGCACCAAATTTTGATCAATAATTCAATGGATGATAGTATGTGTTGATTCATGTTTTTATTTTTTATGATGAAATTTTTATTAAATTAAAAGCAAAATAATAAGATATATCAATTAAACAATCATAATATCGAAAAGAATCCAATCCACCATACGCCCCCCTGTCTCAGCCTGAGCCAATGGCTAATTATTATGAGAAACTCTAGTTGCCAGAAGAGAGGAGAGGTAAAGGATTGCAATCATTCCACAGCGGTAAAGATTAAAAAAGCAATAGTTAACAGAAAAAAAAAACAAAGCCAAGGCTTTGCAGCAAAACGGGATTTAATTAGCTGAGCAGAAGCAGTCCAAGTTTCAGTTAAATTCCTGGAGGCATTATTAATCCATCAGATGACCCTTACAGGGAATAGGATAAAGTCTATGCTGAATTCTGAATTGGGCCTGCTGATAGCTGGGATTTCTAGCGCAAAATCTAACATTGGATAAAATAGTTTTCCATGAGAGTGAGGAAGAGAGCAGAGAAAGGTCTCAGGACCAAAGAGAATTTAAGGTAACAGTTTTGTAAGATGCTTTACAAAATAGAGAGTAGGGGGTAGAAACAATTGTTTCATGGAAGAGCAGGAATGAACAAAATTGAGACTGCAATGAGTGGTTTGGTATAGGGGCAATTAGGAAATTCCACATGTTCTAAGGCAGTTATAGGCAGAAAAAAAGTTAAACTAGGAATAGCAGCCTCTTTAGCGTTAGACACGAGAGTTACTCAGGCTGCAAAAATCATGCTAAAAGCATCAGTCCCAAGTGTCACTAGGGCAACTGTACAGATATGTCTTGTGCAAGCGTTAGAACCGAGTTCACTTGGGCTGTAAAAGTGCTTTCAGCATAAGTCCTGAACATTACTCGGGCAACGTTATAAGTGGGCCTTGCATAAGCATTATGTCTGAGCATCACATGGGCAAAGGTGTCAGTGCATCTTCTCATCTCAACTGTAAGTTTGATCAGTAACCCCCTCTGTAATAATGGTGTCTCGTAAGAAACGTTTTTCAGCAGCCCAGGTGTTGCATGCTTTTGCTGGTGATACGAGCAGTGATGGTGAGGATGCCGAGGAGCTTCTCATCAGAAGTGATGAGGAAGTAACTCTGTCCTCAGGTGGTGAAACTGAAATAGATCCTAAGCCTGAAAGTGATTCTGATGAATCCAAAAGTGACCCCTGCATCTGGCTGTCTGTTGATCCTGCTTTGAATAAACCAGTGTCACCTCATTTTGATTTTGTGTGGCAGCCAGGAATAAAAGTGGACATTGACAGCCAAGATCCACTCACTTATGTGAAGTTATTCCTGGTTGATAACATGATTGACAAAATTGTTGTCGAGATGAATCGTTACACTGAACAGTGTCAGGCAAATAACCGTACACTTAAGCATTTTTCCCATTCAGAAAGATGGGAACCAGTAACTGCTGATGATATTTGGGCCTTTTAGGCTTATTGATATTGCAGGGACTTGTAGTGAAACCTGAGCAGTAATGATATTGGTCCAAGAACAAAATTTTGGCAACACCATTCTTTGGAGTTATTATGTCTGAGTGTAGGTTTTCAGTAATTATGGAATATCTGCACTTTACCAACAGTGAAGACTTTGATAAGAATACCCATCCATCACCCAAACCGAAGACAATTTGGGAGATATATAAGGCTATTGTAGCAGTTTAGGAGTGTTTACATTCCGGACTGTGATGTCAGCACCGATGAAAGTTTCATGATTTATAAGGGCAAACTGTCATCGTGTTAAAAAGAGCAAAATTTGGCACAGCGTTTTACCAGCTTTGTGAATCTAAAACAGGATACATCTGGAATTCAGTTCTCTACATAGAAAAAGGTACAATGTTTGATCTGAAATACAATCTGTATGGCTTTGCTATGTCAACAGTACTGACTTTGATAGATGCTCTGCTGGATCAAGGTTACTGTGTAACCATGGATAATCTTTATACTTCGCCAGAGCTATTTGACATCTTGCTGCAAAGAAAGACAGAGCATATGGTACAGTGCACCCCAACTGTCATGGTATGCCTGAAGACTTTGGCAGAGCTAAATTACAGCAAGGTGCGCTAGTACCTTGACAAAAGGGTAAAATGCTTGTGCTGATATGGAAGGAAAAGAAAGATGTTTCGATGATATTTGTTAGATTATATGGCTATAATTGAGGCAGTGATATTAACTACTGTACTAAATATCTTAGACTGCTAGGTACAGGGATGACAGATGGCATGAAGAGTTGACAGCACATATCATTAAGTGAAGAGAAAACATTTAGTCCAATTGATTTTGTAACTGGACAAGGGAATATCAGACAGGCCATTACCTAAATAGCTAAGGACATCATCTATACTAATAAAAGGCAAAGCCCTCACTGACTCGCTCACTCACTCATCACTAATTCTCCAACTTCCCGTGTAGGTAGAAGGCTGAAATTTGGCAGGCTCATTCCTTACAGCTTACTTACAAAAGTTAAGCAGGTTTCATTTTGAAATTCTATGCGTAACAGTCATAACTGGAACCTACTTATGTACATATATAAAGCCATAGCCTGCAGCTCGGTCGCCGTGAGAGGCGGAGTTGCGTCCCCCATCATCACGCCTCCAACATAATTGAGTGCCTGCCCATATAAGGCCATCTGTCAGCAGCAATCCAGTGATTCACTCAGCTTGTCAGATGTGTTGCTCACATGTCTTGTCACATTATCCTGGGCATCATGCTTTAAAACAAGTTGTGAATTACTTGAAATAGTCCAAGAAAAATCAAAAAACCATTCCTTTGAAAGTGAAACTAGAAGTGATAATGGGCAATGCCTTATTAGGGTTTGGTTGGATTACTATTACTACAATTAATCTAATTCTGACAGTTTTCGTGTAGAGTAGGTAGATGTTATTTTAACAAAAGTAGACATCACTTTTGGGGCCAGAGAACACTTGAAAATATTTTCCATTTAATAATTGTAATTAGGTGCTGATGTTTTACAAAAAAATCACTTTACAAAAGGGGTTTTCAGGACCAGATTAACTCCTCCTTAAAGTGGAGGAAGTCTGTATGTCTCGCCTATTAGCACCCTCTTTACTGAATTAGAATACAATCATTAAGATGACTAATTGTTCCAAATGTCACTGCTTCATGTTTCAGTTGGCTAAAAGTTTAGTGATTTGTAAGGCAACTCGCATACAAAACAAAACTAGCGTAAATTATTCTAAATTCATAAAGAAGTTTTTTAACTATATATACTGTAAAACAGAGAGATCCTACATTTACTAGCACTTTTGATACTTAAATGTACATAATATCTGATACTTCAAAACTTATACTTAAGTAGTTTTTTTCATGGGAAACTTTTATTTGAGTCACATTCCAAAAAGGTATCTACGTTTACTCATATATGGCAATGGGGTAAATAATACAACACTGGTGTTTACATTTAAAAAAAGGTAGATTCTGTAGTTTCACATATTCCCAGAATAAGCCAAAATACAGTACATAGGTGCGTAAATGCAAACTAAATATATATAATATGTAAATAAAAGTAAAAATCACAAATATTTTCACATAACCATTTAAAGCATGAATCACAGTTATGTACTAATTAATTGTATTTACTGCTTCCAACAATGTACTGTATATATCAACTATAAATTAGTCATTAGGGCCTAGTTTATAAATTTGTATAGTATCAGGAATTTGTGAGTTAATATGAGAAAATATTTATTTTATAATGTATATTAGTAATATATTTCTTAAACACAGAATATTAATATATATTTATTTAATGCCTAAATTATGTCTAAGAGGTAATGTTTGATTATCATCAAGTTCTTCCATGTGAACCCTGAATACAATGAGGACTAAATGTGAGGTCATTTATGTTAAGTAGAATGCCTAGAGGGGGCTGGGCGGTCTCGTGGCCTATGAACCCCTGCAGATTGTATTTTTTTCTCCAGCTGTCTGGAGTTTTATTTTTGTTTTTTCTGTCCTCCTTGGCTTTCTGACTTTACTTTTATTCTATGTTAATTATGTTCCCTAATTCTATTTTCTTATTTTGTCTTTTTCACTTTCTTCATCATGTAAAGCACTTTGAGCTACATCATTTGTATGAAAATTTGCTATATAAAAATGTTGTTGTTGTTGTTGATTCTAAAAAACTATACTTTCTATAGGGCATTTACTGGTGGAATGGAATAAACTTAGTTGTTAGAGAAGAATGGGTGCAGCAAAATGAAAAAATTTGGACGTGAGCATCAGTAGGCTTTGCTCTCTAGGAACCAACTTACCTGAACTATTCAGTAACATTTCAGTAATTATTTACTGCTGTGATACTGATCTTTCTGATCATAGAATAGGACATTGTGATAGCAATTGACAAGAAGAATCCATAATTAATTCCAGAATTGCGGTATTTGAGGTTCCCTCTAGAGTGCCTCTTTCATTTGCACGATTTGGCTTAAAAGTAATGTGCACAACGTCATGTCATAACAGGTTTAAGTTTCGAGTTTGGTATTTTTCCGTCCAACCATTTTAGCTTTAGACCATCCTCAAGAAACTGTGATACACAGACACACACACACACATCGTCGAGATATCAATGTTTTTCGGTGTTAGGGGACCCTAAAACGTTTGGATCCATCGGAAACAGAAGTTTAAAATTTTTGACAAGTCTAAAGCTTTTGCTCCTCCTCCATAGATAATAGGTTATGGTGGGGGATGGTGCAAAGCAAAAAACACATGAGCTGTGTGTAGAAAAGCATGATTGAAAAGAAGGAACAGTGTATTGACTACAGCACAGTGGCATGAGTTAGGCAACAGTGCAGATTGTTCATGCAGTTTTTTTTTTTTTTTAATTAGGTTTTTTATTTTTTGTAGTGAATGCACAACCCTCATTGGAAACTTGCTGTGCCAGTGGACTGGAATGGGCTAATCAGAAACAAGACTGTGCTGCTCTGCCTGTCATATCTGACCTCCAGTTGTGTAGGTAAGTAAACACTATATTAATTTGTAAATTTGTACCGTTGGATATTTTTTCTATTCACTTTGCTAAATGCAACATTTTACACTGTTTTTCTAAGCAAGCAAATAGTTCAAAATAACATTTTGCTAATTTTACTAAGTGTGGTTAATATACAGAGATAAGACAGAATTCATGCTTGAAAATAGCTCATCTAACTGCTTGACTTGGAATACATCTGTAGATGTATATGTTTGTTCCAGCCAATTTAATTGTCATTATCCTGAAGTCTTTTTAGGTGCACTAACATATACTGCAAGAATCACCTACTGCAACAGCAATGTTTGTCTGTTCATCCACATGAAACAACATGACCCCCCAGTGGTCCAATTTTGATGAAATTTGGCACACATTCTTTAAAGAAATGTCATGAAACAGCTCCATTTTTCTTCAATTATCTCAAACAAATTGCATTGTATAGTTTTGAAAACTCAAAATCTCCTATTGAAAATTGTTGGTGAATCTGCAAATACACAGAATGTTTCACTGTTTTAAGATAGATGTATCTTCAACTATGAATTAGTTTACTGTGTCAGTTTTACCTTGACAGCAGTTGCACCAACTTGTATGTATTTCTCCTTTTCACCTCTGTAGCCCCTACTGATGGTAAACAGATGCCTAATACAATTTTAATGAAATATTAGCACAATGTATGTGCAGTTAGGACATTACTTATTGTCACAAGCCGTTTGCATGCGTGGGGTGGGCAGTCCTGCTTGTGCAAGTCCAGCTGTGTGCTTTATGAGATCTTTTCAGTTGCTGGAGTGCAAACATAACAGAACCAGTGCATCGGTATCTCACAGTTCCTGATGCTTTAAGTTGCAACAGTTAAACTAAACAATCTTCCTAATGGTAACAGAATAAAATACAAGCAAGGAAAACAAAGGATTATCTAGATATAAATTAAGTACCCTGTGGCTTTTAAGCCAGCTGTTATGAAGTTATGTATTGTACCTTGTAATTTTTCCGAGCTCTAGAAATTTTTTATTTGGACTTTTTTTGAAGGCTTAAAAGGATGAAGAACTCAGTTGTATTGGTATTTCTTTCATGTATTTTGCTTTTCAATAAGTTATTTTAAGTTATTGTAATGTTTGGAACATTGGACATGGCCAATTTAAATGTGAGTTGCTAGATTGTGGTTTCTGTGTTGTTGAGAGCATTCCGCAATGTTTGTGTCATGATGACATCACAAGGGTGACAGTATTTAGGCTAACGTTTAACGTCAAAAGATATCCAAGATTACCTTTATTAAACAGCCTAAGATCCACACCAAGATCTTTAATTACCACCACTCCCCTAACTGAATTTTATAAATGCCAGCTTGGATATTTCCAAATAAAATGGACAGTAAATTTAAGCCTAGAAGATAGGATCGAGAGGTGCAGTGTTTTTGCAAATTTTATCTTGTGAAAGCAGATTTACATAAAACCCTTCTCTCTGGTTTGGGAAATGCAGTGTCACTGACTGCAAGGTCCTACACTGGATAGTGCACAAAAGAGATCATTGGTGCCTCTCTACCCTCCTTTGAAGACATTTTATCTACCATTGCACTTGCAAATCCAATGGCATTATGAAGGATCACTCCCACCCTTTTCAAAGTCTTTCTGTCATGCTCCTATCTTCCAGAAGGAATTGTAGCATTCAAACCACTTCTGCTGTTTCTACCCCTTGGCTGTCTGGACTGTTAGGTCTGTGCTCTCCATCTCTCCTCTGATCTGCTTCTAGTAGTGTATCTGAATGATACATCATACTTGTACATCTGATACTGTTGTGTCTTATTGTTAGTTGTTGTTATCATTAAGTATAATATAGTATGGTATAGCTTTAGTATAGTGCAATTTTTTTGCTTATCCTGCACTTACCCTATTTTTTGTGTTATACTATATGTATTCTATTTGATTGTATATATGTTGCACTGAGATTCTAGGGAACATATTTTTTGCCACTGTATGCTGTAATACCTTGTATGGGTAGTATGACAATAAAGTAACTTGAACTCAAAATATAAAATTATTTGCACCTTAACTGATTTGTGTTGTTGTTTGAACTGTATTACACAATAGTTTGTTCCCGACACATAGGCACTTCAGCAACAGAAACAAAAACTTACCAATCAGATGTTAACAGGCCACTCGACACTGTATTCCCTTCCAATCAACATTGCCCCTCCTACTCGACATGTGACTACTGACTGTAACGATACACTTCTTGGCTTGTTTAGGAGTTTCATCTCCTGGTCGTTAATTCTTTGCTTGTGTGACCTGCCAACCATTTGAACAGTATCCCTCTCCTCCCAAAAAACACTTTATTTGAAATCATTTTTAAATCTACTTTATTAATACACTTTCATATTTGAGAGAATTGTCTTTATAAAAATATTTTTGACATTGGAAATTGATTGTTTAACTTAAAAATGGTAAACATCAAAACAAATCTTGAAAAAAAGAAAAGCAAGAATTCCTCAACATGTGCACCAGATTGTTAAGAACAAACATTCTAGAAATTAAAGGGATATCAACTGAAAAGTGAAATTTAGTCAATAAAAGCATTGAGTTTGAGAACTGTTTGGAGTTAATGGCTTGCTTTTTTATAATCTAATATTTTTTAAATTGTGATTGTTATTCAAAACATTAATTGCTAATAAAAGAATTAATAAAATTTAGGCTTTAAGACTAAAGTGGGAATCAGCAAGTTCAAGTTCGCCCAGCCATCTTCAGCATTTTAAGTAAACTGTTCAAGAATTCGACAACTATTAATACAGTGTGTGACCCTATGGAGCATGCTCAACCAACCAAAACATAAACTGTTTTAAGATATGTGCCATTCCTAACTGGTAGAGAGCTTTAAATCGAACAATTAATAGTTCAAATGGTGCACAACAGAACAATTAATAGTTTTGCAGGATTAACAGCCCTTTAAGAACTAACACCAGGACCCATCACAAGCAGCTTGAAGCAAATGGTGGTTCTGCCCTCTTCAGGCTGCTTTTATTCTGGTCCTAGCCACCTGACCAAAAGAGGCAGTCCACTCAGTCTGGTTGACTTTCATGGGCTAGACTCCAGTACTTTTGGAGTTTAGGTTTGCTACATTGTTTCTGGTCATCCTCTGGAAAGAGAGACAACCACACTCTAACACATCTGGATTTTTTATTTATAATTTTCCCCATTCTTCTTGCACTTGTATCACAAACCGAACTGTGGCAAATGATACTTAGAAAGTAGAGAGTTCTTAATTTCAATTGTTTTAAAATAACTGCAGTGACAGAGTATGAGTATAGCTATCTACATACCTAAATTGATGTCCCACTTAAATTAAAAATGTAATTTTGAGAAAGAAATTATTCAGGCAGTGTTTGTACAGCATATGGAAAATATATAAACTAATGACCCATTTACATCTCTCTATTATAAGAAAAAAAAACTTGGGACAAGACTTTTGGCGACTAGACGTGATCTTTTGAAGAGAGACAGAGAGATGACCTTTGCAAGTCACGCCCTACTTACAAACATTTTCAAACAAGATCACAGTCATCTAATCTCTCAGTTTTGGATAGAACTTCAAAAACGACCAAGCAAAGAAGAAAGAGCAGGTCCAAAAAAAATTTCTAACTTAAAGATGACACCTCCACGATTAAGTAAAGAAGAAAGAGCAGCGCATCGAAAAGAGACCCAAAAGTGTTGGAGAGAAAATAATGCATATGTAACAATCTCTTTAAATTGTATTTCCGGTTAACCAAACCCGGGGGTTGGCGAGCAAAGCAAGCAGGGGGCATAGCCCCTAGTCTTTTATAATGTAATTGTATGTCTTTGTTCTTATTAAGACATAAAAGTCATTATCTGTATAACAAAAAAAATGTTGGCTGAGTCTTGGCTAGCAATGATGAAAGTCTTCTTTTCATTAGGAGAAATATTATTCTAGAGCAGAAGGAAAATATGGAAACAAAGGAGAATATTCTGATTCAAGTCTCTGCAGATGGAATGTGGTTGGGCATTGTTAAATTAATATAAATACAGGTTACAGATAGAATAAAACTACCACTACCATATGTTTGTCCATTGAAACAACTTCATTTGGATAAAAAGTGTGGCATTATTTAATCATTCAACTGAATACCAAAAGTGCCAGTATTTGCAATTTTTTGGCCAAAATTTTTCAGTGGCTGAAAACCCAGTACAACCTACTGTATTACTGTATCTTTTATGAATTTTAATCTATCACTGAGATTGCAAATTAACAATTATATCATTTGTAAGAACATATCTGTAAAGAAACTTTTCAGGGCTGAAGACTAGTGATTTTTATGTTATTTTTTTGGTAGCAAAGGTATTTTTAAGTTCAAGAGTTATTGTGAGTTATTTTAGTAGTTTGCTTTGGCAGTTGAGATTTCAGGAAGAACTGATTCTAAAAGTGTAAATGCAGTAAAACCTCATGATTTGTAGTTGAAAATTACAGAGACAAAATTTAAACCAAAAGCTACTTGAAATGTATCAGATTAATCTGTTTCTGTCTCACCTCTGTCAGAATGATTTAAGGTATTTAAGGCAAGAATTGAAGACATGACTTTGATCTTTGAAGTCTATGATCTTCTTAAGTAAAAATTATAGGGCACTATTTAGATCATACATAACTGCTATACTGCAGTCATTTTTTTCCACTATAGTAAGGTTAACTTTTCTAGGAAATAATGTTACAGTATGTTGCTTGTATTTCTAAAACATAGGCATAGTTCTTGCAGAAATTTAGAGAATTTTCGTTTCTATTATGTATTTATTTTATTTCTATAAGTAAATGCCAAATGTTACATAGCTATTATTTAACTATTTACAAAATTAATATGAGAAATGATTTCCACAATTCTGTATTATACTTAATATAAAAATATACAATATGTTGTATATTCACAGTTTACAGCAAGGGTTGCAAACTTATTTTGGCCAATATTTTAATAGCAAAATATTATTGGAATCATTTACTAAAAAGTACAGAGACGGACAAAATCAATTCTTTCATTTTCTTGATGGAAAAGCGCAGAAATCTTAAACTGTGCCTACTTCAAAAATTAAAACATGCACACAGTTTTAACAGTCATATAATTTAGCCATCTGAACTGAGAAAAATGTTATATTTAGTCTGACTTATAAAGGATATGTGAAAGTCAAATTAAGCAACATATGTAATACTGGAGTCTCTAAGGTCAAGATGAATGTTTTCTCCAGCGTATCTTCATTTTGAAATGTATCCATATTGTAACTGGCAACAATGGACTAATAAAACATATACAGAAATGTTATAGCCCAGCCAAATGACCTAATCCTCTTCAGGAAAGGGCACTTTTTGTATATAGTTTCATTGTTAAAAGCCCAATTCAAATTTTTGACCTAGTCTGCTTCTATCACTGGATCACTTCAGCTTCCATTTTCTATCAGGACACTGGAACCAATGAAATCTTGATCTATTTGGATTTGATAACACTGAGTTGTTTGTGCTTTAATCTGTACCATACAACATGGAGTTTCGAAGTAGTCAGCTAAGGGTCTGACTTTGCAGGAGTTGGTTCTAAAGGTTTCTCTGTAAAGAAATGCAAATTGAAATCCTCATTATTTTTCATGTATTATTTAGCTATTAATATTTTTTTTATCCTTCTACTTACATAATTATACATGGCTAAAATGGGCAACATCATTGTATGTCAGTCATTAATATTCATTAACAGACACCGTTATGGCAATAAATCAAAGTAAATATTTATTTTAAAGTCCATATTTTAATCTCACAATAACTGTTAAAAGGGTGTGAGAAACAGTCTAAATATTTTTCTCCCCATAAAATATGGATAGATGAAAATAAATAAATAACATTGCTCAGCAGCCAATACATGCATTTATATATGTACAGTAGCCAACAATTTCACAGGCTACATGAACAAAGAGGTGCTGAGGGATTCCAAATTTAAGCTGTTTTTTAATAAAGCCAGTTATTAAAAAACCTGAAAAAAATTGGGAAATATGCACACTAGACCCTAAACATCTTTTATCTTTAAGTGTACTACTACTCTGTCCAGTTTATTTAACTATGTGCACATACTATTTTTTTCACTAACATTTTCTGTTCAGTAACTGAATAATAAACAGTATTTAAAATCAATGTTAAAAAATGTAAATATTATTTTCTGTTTTAATTTAAATGTTAATGCATGAATTAACTTTCAAAGTTATAACATGTTATTTTTCCTTAATTGTACTTGAGGCATGCATTGTTTAACGCCACTTGCTATTGAAGCAAATGGTTTTCAAACTGGATGAGGTTGACATTATTAAAAATAAATTTGAACTTTAAAGATCATTAATAAATTGCCTGTTTTTAAAATAAACGTACAGGTAACCCAAGACTGGATTAAGGCTCCCACAGACCCCTGGGTGACTTAACTTTTTAACAGAAAGTTGATTGCATTTTTAACAATGCAGTGCATGGACAAAGAGTTGTGTAATGCAGCCAGGTATTGATTTTGATGGGAGACTCAATTGCTTCATCACACATACTGGATCATTTTATCAAGCTGGTGGGGGTGTTGGTAAAAAGAACCTTAGCCATCATAGGCCCTTGGACAGGCACCCAGAATGTCCTGATGGTAATCTGCCCCTGAGATAACCAGTGCTTGAAGTGGGCCAGTATGCTTAGGTGTATACTGGCACTTCTGAAAATGAATATTCTACTTTTAACAAGCTTCTGTGCTTCAGTATGCACAGATCTCCACAAATCTGCATTATATTTTATACTGTATTTAGGATGAGGATGAAGAAGCTTAACCTGAGCCTCAATTCCCAGCCGCGATTCAGTTCCACCACTCAGTCTCACATTGCTCCTACTGTTAGACTAGTAGACATAGGCAGAAGAATATACAATAAAAAACAAAGATGAATTTTCATAATTTATAAATAATAAAATATACATCTAATGTTTCTTTTTATGATTATTAATAGTAGTTTTTTATCATGAAAGCCGCAGTTTCAGACAGAGTTGTCAGTGTTTCATTATCTTCTTCCTTCCTTTAAAAATAAATATAGGAATAGTCTGAAGTTTGAAGCAGAACTGTGTTTAAACTTGTCAAATTTGGAACTCGACATTGTCTATAGTGACCCTACAAAAATAAAGATAGGCATCCTTCATAATTCACTTATGTAACTATATAATTTTTGTAAATTAAAAATATGAACATTTTAAGGTTTCTAAGTTTTATTCCTTATCAAACCATGCTAATGTTCTTACATTAAAAAATAGTTAATTAATAAAGCATTTGATGTGGATAAGAAACACAAAAAGATGTACACAACCACTCAAAAAATCTCAAATCACTTATTAAAATTACTAAATGAAATATTAGGAAAAGAGTTAAGAAATCTCACATTTAGTTGTACCTGGGAAGAGTTCAGTATGTAACACTTTAAGACTGAACAAAAATGGAGATGCTTCAAAATATTTCATTTCCTGGAGGTGCTACATGAAGAAAAAGGATTGAAAACACCTGGCATTTCTAAGCAGTTGCACATTTTAGAATATACATATTTTTAAGATAGATGCATATATATTTATATTTTAAGCAATGTTTTGGCTGCCAAGCAATCTTTTAATGTGAAAAAAATGTTTTATTGATAATTGTTGTATTGTCATAGACTCACAATGACTCTTTATTAAAACACTAATTACTTGTGATATTGTTATCCAACCCACTATATCCTAACTACAGGGTCACGGGGGTCTGCTGGAGCCAGTCCCAGACAACACAGGGTACAAGGCAGGAAACAAATCCTGGGCAGGGCGCACACACACACACACACACACCAAGCACACACTAGGGACAATTTAGAATCGCCAATGCACCTTACCTGCATGTCTTTGGACTGTGGGAGGAAACCGGAGTACCCGGAGGAAACCCACACAGACACGGGGAGAACATGCAAACTCCACGAAGGGAGGACCCAGGAAGCGAACCCGGGTCTCCTAACTGCGAGGTAGCAGTGCTACCACTGTGCCACCGTGCCGCCCGTGATATTGTTATGTTATAAAAAAAATATTATAGTACCCATTTTTCTGCAAAAATTGTGATCTACCTTATTCATTATTTCCTCCTATTATATTAAAAAATAAAAAAATCTAACGCTAAACATTTCTGTGTTTTAATGAATGATTTTATAAATAAAAGAACAATGCTATAAATTGTTTATTGAAGTTTTATATTTTGCTAAATTTAACAGTTACTAAGTCAATATATGTAGCTTAGCCACGTACTGTCTTTTAATTAAAATAGTTTAATGATAATGCTGGTAGTATTTTAATTGTATAATGAATTAATCTTATTGATTTAAACAGCACAGTCATATATGATTTTGACCCTTTTTTATGACAGAATGATTGACAGCTCCTCTTCTTCTTTCGGCTGCTCCCGTTAGGGGTTGCCACAGCAGATCATCTTCTTCCATATCTTTCTGTCCTCTGCATCTTGTTCTGTTACACCCAACACCTGCATTTCCCCTCTCACCGCATACATAAACCTTATTTTAGGTCTTCCTCTTTTTCTCTTCCCTGGCAGCTCTATCCTTAGCATCCTTCTCCCAATATACTCAGCATCTCTCCTCTCCACATGTCCAAACCATCACAATCTCGCCTCTCTGACTTTGTCTCCCAACCATCCAACTTGAGCTGACCCTCTAATGTACTCATTCCAAACCATATCCATCCTCATCACACCCAATGCAAATCTTAGCATCTTTAACTCTGCTACCTCTAGTTCTGTCTCCTGCTTTCTGGTCAGTGCCACCGTCTCCAACCCATATAACATAGCTGGTCTCAGTACCATCCTGTAGACCTTCCCTTTCACTCTTGTCTGTTACAAATCACTCCTGACACTCTTTTTCACCCTGCCTGCACTCTCTTTTTCACCTCTATTCCACAATCCCCATTACTCTGTACTGTTGATCCCAAGTATTTAAACTCATCCACCTTCGCCAACTCTACTCCTTGCATCCTCACCATTCCACTGACCTCCCTCTGTATGCTGTCTAGTTCCTACAGACCTTCATTCCTCTCCTCGCTAGAGCATATCTCCACCTCTCCAGGGTCTCCTCAACCTGCTCCCTACTATCGCTACAGATCACAATGTCATCAGCAAATATCATAGTCCACGGGGACTCCTGTCTAATCTCGTCTGTCAACCTGTCCATCACCATTGTAAATAAGAAAGGGCTCAGAGCCGATCCCTGATGTAATTCCACCTACACCTTGAATGCATCTGTCACTCCTACCGCAGACTTCACCACTGTCACACTTCCCTCGTACATATCCTGTATAACTCTTACATATTTCTCTGCCACTCCCGACTTCTTCATACAGTACCACAACTCTTCTCGAGGCACCCTGTCATATGCTTCTCTATGTCCACAAAGACGCAATGCAACTCCTTCTGGCCTTCTCTATACTTCTCCAAACATCGCATCTGCAGTGCTCTTTCTTGGTATGAAACCATACTGCTGCTCACTAATCATCAGCCCACTTCTTAACCTAGCTTCCACTACTCTTTCTCATAACTTCATGCTGTAGCTTATCAATTTTATCACCCAGTAGTTACTACAGTCCTGCACATCCCCCTTATTCTTAAGTATCGGCATGAGTACACCTCTTCTTCACTCCTCAGGCATCCTCTCACTTTCCAAGATTCCATTAAACAATCTGGTTAAAAAACTCCACTGCCATCTCTCCTAAACACCTCCATGCTTCTACAGGTATATCATCTGGACCAATGACCTTTCCATTTTTCATCCTCTTCATAGCTGTCCTTACTTCCTCCCTGCTAATCCATTGCAATTCCTGATTCACTATCTCCACCTCATCCAACCTCTTTTCTCTCTGTCATTCTCTTCATTCATCAGCCTCTCAAAGTACTCTTTCCATTTGCTTAACACGCTCTCCTCGCTTGTGAGTATGTTTCCATCTTTATCCTTTATCACCCTAACCTGCTGCATATCTTTCCCAGCTCGGCCCCTCTGTCTAGCCAATCAGTACAGGTCCTTTTCACCCTGCTTAGTGTCCAGCCTCTCATACAACTTATCATATGCCTTTTCTTTAGCGTTTGCCACCTCTTCACATTGCACCTTATCTCCTTGTACCCTTGTCTACTTTCTCATCTCTCTGACTATCCCACTTCTTCTTTGCCATCATCTTCCTCTGTATACTCTCCTGTACTTCCCCATTCCACCACCAGGTATCCTTTTCCTCCTTCCTCTGTCCAGATGTCACACCAAGTACCCTTTTTGCTGTCACCCTTACTACATCTGCAGTAGTTTCCCAACTGTCTGGTAACTCTTCACTGCCACCAAGTGCCTGTCTTACCTCCTCCCTGAACTCAAACTTGAAGTCTTCCTTTTTCAACTTCCACCATTTGATCCTTGGCTCTGCCCTCACTCTCTTTCTCGTCTTGATCTCCAACGTCATCCTACAGACCTCCATCCTATGCTGCTTAACTACACTTTCCCCTGCCACCACTTTGCAGTCTTCAATTTCCTTCAGATTGACTCTTCTGCATAGGATATAATCTACCTGTGTGCATCTTCCTCCAGTCTTGTATGTAACCCTATGTTCCTCCCTCTTCTTAAAATACATATTCACCACAGCCATGTCCATCCTTTTGGCAACGTCCACTATCATCTGACCTTCTTCATTCCTCTCCTTGACACCATACCTACCCATCACCTCCTTGTCTCCTCTTTGCCTTTACCAACATGTCCATTGAAATCCGCTCCAATCACCACTTTCTGTCCCTTGGGCACACTGTTCATCACTTCATCCAACTCACTCCAAAAATCTTCTTTTTCATCCAGCGCACACCCAAATTGCGGGGCATATGCACTAACAACATTCATCATCACACCTCCAATTTCCAGATTCATAGCCATCTCTCTGTCTGACACTCTTTTCATCTCCAAAACACTCTTGACATATTGTTCCTTCAGAATAACTCCTGCCCCATTTCTCTTCCCATCCACACCATGACAGAACAATTTGAATCCTACTCCGATCCACCTGGCCTTACTCCCTTTCCATTTAGTCTTTTGCACACACGATATATCAACCTTCCTTCTCTCCATCATATCTGCTAACTTTCTCCCCTTACCAGTCATACTTCCAACATTCAAAGTTCCTACCCTCAGTTCCTCTCTCTTTACCTTCCTCCTCTCCTCCTGCCTTGAGACACGTCTCACCCCCTCTTCTTTCCTTCTTCGGCCAACAGTAGCCCAATTTCCGGTACTTTTTTTCACCTGGTTTGTGGTATTGGAGTGAGTAGAAGATATTCATTGGCTAGGTAGAAGAGCGTTTTTTTTTTTTCTTCCTATCTAGGCTTTCGCTCGACCTATACAATAGATACAGTATATTAGTGAATAAACTGGTGCTGCATCTTGCTCCAAAAGCCAGTTACTGGAATTCATTAATGATTTTACTAGTTTTCATCCATCTGTCCAGCTTACATGGAAGATTTCTGACACAACTGACAACGATTTTTAGAATTCAGTGTTTCTTCCAGGATTTAAAACCTCTGTCTGTTGCAAGCCAACTCACTCATACAGTTACCTTCTCTACAGCTCCTTCTATCCCTGACGTATTAAAAACTCTCGACCTTATTCACAGTTCTTTAGATAAAACTGCCTCTGCAGTGATAAGGTTGACTTCTGTAATGATAAACTAAGAATGTGGAGTTTCTTTATCAATTTAAAGTACCCTTCTCATATTGTGGACAGGGCACTCAATTAAGATAGGAGCAAATCTCATAACACCCACTCTGAGTGGAACCCCAATAATAAAATACACATCCTACAGTCTTCCTATTCCACACTTACATTTATCTCTTCAAATGGTCATTAATCACAATTTCCTCACAATGTTTTACTCACCGTTCTACAGGAGCCTTTATTCCTAACCCTCCCAATCTCATTCCATCAATCACTTAATCCATGCAAATTTCTTGTCCACAGCTCACTTCACAGACAATAGCCACATTCCCTACCAGTTCCTGAGCTGTAACAGGAGCTACTGTGTTACTTGCAAATATGACACCAACAATACCCTTGTGTCTGGTCTGTTTGGTAAATGTAACATTAAACAACAGGCCTTTTGCCAGTCTACAAATCTTATTTATTACATTTGTTGCAGTTATATGTAGATGTACGGTATATAATTACATTAACAGGGACTATGACATTGTTATCTTTGTGATGATATTATGCAGTAATAAAGTTTAAGAGATGCAGTATGTGAATGAATGGGGGCGGCGAGGGGCGGTTGACTACCCGCTCACCACACAGTCACCTCCACTACAGTATGCCGCCTGCAGCGTCCGCCCACCGAGAACGAACACGGTGTGGGCAAAGGCGGGTAGTGGATCACCCACCATCGCCCCCATTCAACAGGCAGCCACCCTACAATGCTACCCCCCACCGCCCCATTCAGCCACAACCGGGTCACCGCTGGCAGCATTACCAGCCGCCCACCGAGAACGAACGGGGCAGCCGTGTGTGGTGGGCAGGCAGTGAAATGCCCCCCTCCGCTCCATCCAGCCTGTGTCCAGTCAGGAGCAGTAGCTGCAGCGGCGTAGTGGGCGGGCAGTGAACCGCCCCATCAAGCCTCCGTCCTGCACACAAGCGATAGCTATGGCCCCGGTGACTATGGACCACGGGTCACCGCTTACCGCCGGTAGCCACCCGAGGGACACTATGCTGCGCGAGCAGCGAAATTGCCCCCCTCCAGCCTCCGTCCAGCCACTGCTTGCAGCGGACCCAGGCCGAAGGTGATGGAGCTGCAGTTACTGAGGCATATGCATCGCAGCTGTGGCCCCACTCGTAAGTCGTAGGTCGGATGTCCATAACCTGGGGGTCTACCTGTATATAAAAGCCAAATACCACTGACTTACTCATCATGGAATCTCCCGAATCATAAGGACTTGCGACTTGAAATTTGGAATGTAGGTTACCCTTAACCCATAGGTGCTCACTAAAAAGCAGTTTTAAAAATTTCGTGGTCTAAGCACGAAATTTCTTATAGTTTTTTAGAACCGTTTGTATGTCTGTTCGCTTTTCACAAGAGAACTAGTTAATGGATTTAGATTGGGTTTTTTTCTATAATTTGCTTGAACATTCTGTTAATTTTGCGACTTTCTCATTGTGCTAAGTATCATGGTTCACTTGCAGTACCAATTTATTAGCGCGAATCTGAGAGAGACTCATCGGGCTAAGGGGAGGGGCGTAATCTTAACTCCGCTTAGTTAGCAAACGAGAACTACTTAACGGATTTAAATCTTTTTTATTCTATAATTTGCTTGAACATTCCAGTTGATTTTGCAACTTCTCTCATTGCGCTAAGAATCATAGTTCGCTTGCAGGAGTGATATATTTGTGTCAATCCGAGACACAGGCTGCGGGCCGAGGGGAGGGGGAAGAGTGATGTCAGGAGTAGAGAGCTGGGCGGGGCCCTCCTCACTGTCCTATTTCACTAATATGCGGGCGAAGCCACAGGGCATAGTTAGTTAATGATTAAATAAAAAATCTCGTGAGAGATTAACAGCCAACATATCTCTTTATACAATATATGATTGTGAGTTGGTGTCTGTACATTTGTTCTGGAATCACACAAAAATGTCTGCTCAGATTTTCATGACAATTAGAGAGGATCATTTTGGAATAGTCCAATTCAGAGTAGCAGACGCAGCACAAGTGCTTTGATATACTACACCAGGTCTTAAATTTCAGCACAGGGTTCAAGCTATCATGCCTTTTATTTAATAAAGTCAAAAAGGATAAAAAAGGTTTTCATTATTGCCACTTTTATCCCATTATGAAAATAGTTGAAAAATAAAAATATATGATTTTTACATGGTTGTGTGATGGTGTGACCAATCAGCTGTCAGTTTTAATTGGTTTAACTTGGTAATTGGTTAAACACATTTGAATAAAGGAGTTGGAATGACTGTAAAATTAATTGCTTTTTAATACAGCGGCATACATAACCGAGAGAGTGGAACAGAGTCTTCATATTTATCTTCTGATTGTGTAAGCCTGTAATTACTTAGGCTGCAGTTGTCAGCAATAAGAATATAAGCCATCTTAACAACATTATAAAACATTATAAAAATTAGCAGTAAAACTATTTGTTCACCTCTTTCAGTTAAATGTATTACAAGCAGGCTGCATATTTAGGTTTCTAAACGTAAAGAGCAACAGGTTTCAGAACTCTTTTATTCCTAGGGCTATAGGCATTTTAAATTCTGTTAATTGTAGGGATGCTGCTAAATATTAAATTGTGTATTATTATTATTATTATTTTGTATACTGTTGAAAGTAATTGTTCTTCTTTCTGCTAATTTGAGTGTGTGTTTATGCGATAAGACTAGTTGTCAAATGTGCCTTTGTTTATCTATTGGATCTCTGTAACAATGTCTTCTGTTTTTGTACTTTCCTGCTGCAAAAAATTTTACCCTGGGTTAATAAATTCTACCTAACCTAGTAAAGGTACATACTCTAACCAAACTTGGATGTTGTGCCAGCCTCACACATATAAACAGGTCCATCTATAACGGTGACAAAAAGAGTTGCTAGATACAAACATTCAGATTTATTTAATGTTTCAAAATGTCCACATTGTCCACAATTTTGTGTCAGATCATAATATTTTGAAGGGCAAAGCTTATTTCTTTAATGATATGACATATAACAAGTTAATGGAAATGGATAATTAGAGAAACACACAATTAACTGGGCTGCTAAAACAGCATGATTCAGGAGCAAATGGGTTACTGTCTCCTTGTAGCAGTCATTAGTACAGTTATGATCAGTCTAATTCAGTGAGTGTCTAATTTGGGATTAATGCATGGATGTAAGCAATAACTAGGTCTGATCACTGCTATGAGACAGCTTGAAAGCAGCAGAACAAGGGCTCTTTACTGGAAATTAAGTTGATTTTTCTACAAACATGTAGTTTACTTCTTATTTAATATTTGTGTGACAGCACCATCTACTAGGGATGGAGGGTAGTTCTGCCATTAAATATATTTGAAATATCCGAAAAAAATGGTACAAAAATTTAAAATTTAGATAAAACTTATTTTGAGATATCTAGAAATGAGTTTCAGATATCTGCAATTGGCAAGTATACCATATACAGTACTAGATGAAATGTCCATTCTTTACATCAACTATGTCCTAAAAATATATTTAAACCTTATTGATTTGGAAAAAAACCTCAAGTTGCAGTTCTGAAAATTGAAATATTTGAAACCTTGTATCTTTGAAAAATTTTAATTTTCTTAGTAAATGTCCGAGGACAATGAAAATGGAATGCCATTAAAATACAGTCAGGTCCATAAGTATTTGGACAGTGACACCATTTTCATAATTTTGGCAGTGTACACCACCACAGAGGATTTGAAACAAACCAATCAAGATGTGATTGAAGCATACACTTTCAACTTAAATTCTGTTTAGCTAAGACAGACATTTTTATACATGATCCCTCTATTTTCAGGGGCTCAAAAATATTTGGACAAACTAACATAATCATAATTTTCATGATCATTTTCAATATTTGGTTGAAAATCCTTTACAGTCAATGACTGCCTGAAACTGGAAACCCATTGCCATCTCCAAGTGCTGGGTTTCTACCCTAGTGATACCTTGCCAGGCTTTTACTGTAGGTGATGCTTGTTTGTTGGACTTTCTGCCATCAGTTTTATCATCAGCAAGTGAAATGCATGTCCAATTGGGTTGAGGTCAGTTGATTGACTTGGCCTTTGAAGAATATTCTACAACTTTGCATTGAAAACCACTTGGTTTCTCTTTGCAGTATGTTTTGGCTCACTGTTCATCTGTACTTGTTCCAGAACTGGATGGGCTTTTAAAAAATATTATCTGCCAAAGTCTAATCTGTCCTTCCTATGCTTGAGGTTTACCAGTGGTTTACACCTTTACTTTCATGAAGTCTACTCTTGAATGATAGGTCTACCTCCTGGAGAGTGTTCTTGGTTTGGCTAAATGTTGTGAAGGAGTACTTCTTCACCAAGGACAGAATTCTGCAGTCATCTAGAATAGTTGTCTTCTGTGGTTTTCCAGACCTTCTGGTGTTGCTGAGTTCACCAGTGTATTCCTTCTTTTTAAGAATTTCCTGGTGATTCCAAACTTCTTACATTTCAGAACTGTTCTGGCCACTGTGCTCCTGGGAACACTCGAAGCTTTAGAACTCTTCATAATGATTGCTTTATTTCAAATCCCTTGTAATGGGGCTCAGAGCCAAAATTATGAAAATTGTGTCACTATGTATTTGTATTTGTATGGACCTGACTGTTTTAAATACTCAGTGACATATTATGTTAAAAATTTCATTTGGACTTCAATTTGACTTTCATTTTCACTGGTGAATTACAAAAGCTAAGTCAGATGACCCGACAAATTCAACCTGTTACTTTTTGAAAAATCATGTATCCTTTTGACAAATCTGAGCACAATATATAGGAAAAATTGAGCGGACAATATTCTGTATGTTTTGTATCTAAGCAAATGGGCTTACAGAGTACAAAGAAATTCTTACTTGTATTTGGTAATCGCGCCCTGCTCAGGGTTTGTTTCCTGCCTTGCGCCCTGTGTTGGCTGGGATTGGCTCCAGCAGACCCCCGTGACCCTGTAGCTAAGATATAGCAGGTTAGATAATGGATTGATGGATGTGGTAATCTACATGCAACATGAAGTTTTTGAAATAATGCACGAGCAATTCTAGTAAGACAATTGCATGATTTATTATTGGTTAATGGAAAATGCTTTATGAATTGGTAGTTCATGAGCACTGCAGTGGGTAGGCACCCTGCCCAGGATTGGTTCCTGCCTTGTGCCCTGTGTTGGCTGGGATTGGCTCCAGCAGACCCCTGTGACCCTGTGTTTGGATTCAGCGGGTTGGAAAATAGATGGATGGATAGTTCATGAGCATCTCCTAGAAACCAAGCAGAATTTTTTAAAAACATTTCTTGCTGTTCTACATTTTGTCTTCTCTCAGGCTATGCAGTGCATAAATGAATAAAGTGGATAGTTTCATAACAATTTTTTCTTCAAACAAAACAAAAACAGATTAAGAGTGACCAATCAGCTGTCAGCTGTAATTGTTTTACAATTGTAGGTGTAGGTTATACCAAACTTGGAAGTCATATTATTTCCCATAGACTCATCTGAGAAACAAAATATTTAAAGCCACTGTGTAATAACTAGTAAAAAATGTTAAAGCTACTTGATATTCTTTGTTGTAGTGTTTTTTTGCTACTATTAAAACAACTCTTAGCTAAGTTTACCAACACTGTTAGGTATTCACTAATGGCTAGTGTAAAAGCAATGAGTTGCCCAATTGGATTTATAACCTAGCTTATGACTAATACTACGTTCACATGCTCTGTGATGATACATCTTCCGACTTCAGTGAGTCCTGTGGGACTACAGTAATCCCTCCTCGATCGTAGGGGTTGCGTTCTAGAACCCCCCGCGATAGATGAAAATCCGCGAAGTAGAAACCATATATTTGTATAGTTATTTTTATATATTTTAAGCCCTTATAAACTCTCCCACACTGTTAACATTATTAGAGCCCTCTAGACATGAAATAACACCCTTTAGTCAAAAGTTTAAACTGTGCTCCATGACAAGACAGAGATGACAGTTTTTTCTTACAATTAAAAGAATGCAAATATATCTTCTCTTCAAAGGAGTGTCTGCATCAGGAGCAGAGAATTTCAGAGAGAGAGAGAGCGCTCGCAAAGAAAAGCAATCAAAAAATCAATACGTGTGCTTTTAAGTTTGCCGAAGCACCGCAATAAAGCGTCATTTTTTAGAGGAGCATCAGTATCTTCTAAGCAAACAGCCTCTGTGCAAACAGCCCTCTGCTCACACCCCCTCCATCAGGCGCAGAGAACGTCAGAGAGAGAGAGAGAGAGCACGAGATTAAAGCAATCAAAAAATCAATAAGTGTGCTTTTGTGCTTTTAAGTATGCGGAAGCACCGCGATAAACCGGCATTTCTTAGAGGAGCGTCCGTATCCACTAGGCAAACAGCCTCTGTGCAAACAGCACCTCTGCTCACACCCCCTCCGTCAGGCGCAGAGAATGTCAGAAAGGGTGAGAGAGAGGCAGAGACAAGCAAACAATCAAGCACGGCGCGGGAAGCATATCTTATAGCATTGAGGAGTTTTAGTTAATATGTAATACATGCTCTGATTGGGTAGCTTCTAAGCCATCCGCCAATAGCGTCCCTTGTATGAAATCAACTGGGCAAACAAACTGAGGAAGCATGTACCATAAATTAAAAGACCCATTGTCTGCAGAAATCCGCGAACCAGCGGAAAATCCGTGATATATATTTAGATATGCTTACATTTAAAATCCGCGATAGAGTGAAGCCGCGAAAGTTGAAGTGCGATATAGCGAGGGATTACTGTATTTAGAAAAATATAAGGTTGCTGTTTATTTGTTACTTGGTTTGCAAAAAAGAAGCAATTAAAGATATAGGGCATTTTAATGGAAATAGAACAAAATACATGTATTAAATATGTGTCACTTTGCTCTAAATGTGTTTTGACCTAAAAATGTCTTTTTGGGCTGACCATGTTATGTGTTTCATTTTAAACAACTGCCTAAGGTGAAAGGTCAGTGTTACATCACAATTCGGACAATTTGGATAGCTTTGTTTTATAAGAATTGTCCAAGTCATAATTCCAAGTTTGCAGAGTGTTTTTGTGGTATTTCCAACTCAACAACTTGATTTTACAGTCTTTCCAAGAGCGCATTAATGTAGTATTTGATACACTGTGAATAGACATTCTCATTCAACAAAGAATAAAATACCTTTTATGTACAAATAGCTGAATACATCTGCAGGTTTTCCACTATTAGTTCAAGTTTTATTTTTCTGAGTAATAAACTTTTAATTCAAAAATAGTACTCTTAAGAAATAAACTTTAAAATTTTACAAATTTTATTGTAATTGATATTATCTGCAGTTAATGTCCTCTGTTTTTTTTTTTTCCAGAATAATGCAGGAGCAATGCTGTGTGGACAAGATAGATTATAATTCCTGTATGACTGGTGTCAATCTAGCCAAACAACAAGGAGTATGTGGGACTGTCTACAGTGACTCAACAACCTGTGAAGCCAAAACCATTAAGGTTTGCAGTTTAAGCTGTTGACATTTACTCCTTCCACCAAATTAAAATTAGATTAATACACATAAAGTAGAGACAAACTTGTTGTGCTATATGAAAAACTATTTATGTCGATTTGTTCTTTGAATTTTTGTCTGTTAATTATTTTTATAAAGTCTTCACTTTAATGATAATAATAGACAAAGGACTCTTGAGTGAACAAATAATATTAAATGTCAATATTTGTTTATTTTATGCATAAAAAAGTAACAACTCATTTACATTTGGTAGTTGGCTGCAGATGGTTTAACTACAGTATCTACAGTATAAATAAACACTTCATAAAGCCAAGTCTTCATTTAATGAACCTTTTTGTTTATGACCTTTTTTTGCAGTATTTGCAATTGGAATAAAAATGTAGACAAAATAAGTTATATTCAGAAATTTTCTGGAACTCTTCAATCATCTTGGTTAATTTTCTTTCTGTCTAAACTGTTTCCAAAAAAGTTATTAATTCTACATAACAAATTGTAGAGGTGTCATCAGATTGGAAAAATTCACAACTGATTTTACATTGAAAATATATTTATTGAACATGTGCACAGTTATGCAAGATAGATTCAAATCAAAGTATTCTTTCTCAGTAATATTCTTATGAAGGAAATGTTTGCCTAAAGGTCAAGATTAAATAGCCTAAAAACAATAATTGAGTCTTACATAGCTGTGCTTGAAACTAATTAAAAAGTACAGTCTTCAAGAATATCCACTAATTTCACAGAGGGTGTCACAGTGGTTAGCTCTGCTCTCTCACTGATGCAGCACCTAGGGTTTGAATCCCATGCTTGGTTGCTTCCTGCATGTTCTTCTCATGTCTGCATATGATTTTTTCCAGGGATTTTGTTTTTCGTCCTATATACTCAAGTACATACATGTCAGTTTAACTACTGGCAGTTTTAAGTTTGGCCATTGTGCATGTGGCTTTGTGTGTGAATGGGTCCTGTGATGGACTGGCACCTCAGTTCTGAGGATGTCTCTTACCTTGAGCTTGATGCTGCTGAGATATTTTCCTACCCCATGAAATGCTGAACTATATTGAACAGGTTTCAGATTGTTATGTCATGCACTTTTGTGGATGCTCGTATGATTATGAATAAGAGTTTACATAATCATTAAATACATTTTTTAATTATAGTATATGCAACATAAGTACTGTAAATATGAAAATTATTATGTGTAAAGTGAATATTGAGTGAACAGTGAAAAGAAAATATATGGACTGTGCTACTATTAGGTATTTTATACTGTTTATTTGTAAATCAACTGAGTATACTTTATTTTCTCATTTCATTTCATTTTCTGTCCATTTTCTGGGGAGGGTGAGAATCATAGCGGTAAAATAAATATTTAGCCAGGTGTGGTTTCTCCAAATATAGCAAAAATGTTCAACATTTCATGTGATTTTCCAGGCCATCACAGGCTAAATGAAAGGTTCACTCCTCTAGTATTTTCTAGTTCTGATTCTGGTTTCCTGTTCTGTGCCTTGTACACCCCCAGTAGCATGTGGTATGCTCCTGACTTTGTCTCAGGTGGTAGTTCACTAACCCTGCACAGTGCCCTCATTTATGCTGATTTTTGTGCAGCCTTTTGTTTCTGGTCGGAAATCAAAGGTCACTTAGTCAAAAGTTCATCCAGCCACATACAGTGGGCACGGAAAGTATTCAGACCCCCTTCAGTTTTTCACTCTTTGTTATATTGCAGCCATTTGCTAAAATCATTTAAATTTAATTTTTTTCCTCATTAATGTACACACAGCACCCCATATTGACAGACAAAAAAAAGAATTTTTGAAATTGTTGCAGATTTATTAAAAAAGAAAAACTGAAATATCACATGGTCCTAAGTATTCAGACCCTTTGCTGTGACACTCATATATTTATATTTGTGTGGAGTTTACTTGTTCATCCTTGAGATCACCTTCATTTGAGTCCAGGTGTGTTTGATTATACTGATTGGACTTGATTAGGAAAGCCACACACCTGTCTATATAAGACCTTACAGCTCACAATGCATGTCAGAGCAAATGAGAATCATGAGGTCAAAGGAATTGCCTGAAGAGCTCAGAAACAGAATTGTGGCAAGGCACGGATCTGGCCAAGGTTACAAAAAAATTTCTGGTTCACTTAAGGTTCCCAAGAGCACAGTGGCCTCCATAATCCTTAAATGGAAGACGTTTGGGACGACCAGAACCCTTCCTAGAGCTGGCCGTCCAGCCAAGCTGAGCTACCGGGGGAGAAGCGCCTTGGTGAGAGAGGTAAAGAAGAACCCAAAGATCACTTTGGCTGAGCTCCAGAGATGTATTCAGGAGATGGGAGAAAGTTGTAGAAAGTCAACCATCACTGCAGCCCTCCATCAGTCAGGGCTTTATGGCAGAGTGGCCTGTCGGAAGCCTCTCCTCAGTGCAAGACACATGACAGTCCGCATGGAGTTTGCTAAAAGACACCTGAAGATTCTCTGGTCTGATGAGACCAAGATAGAACTTTTTGGCCTTAATTCTAAGCGGTATGTGTGGAGACAACCAGGCAGTGCTCATTACTTGTCCAATACAGTCCCCACAGTGAAGCATGGCGGTGGCAGCATCATGCTGTGGGGGTGTTTTTCAGCTGCAGGGACAGGACGACTGGTTGCAATCGAGGGAAAGATGAATGCGGCCAAGTACAGGGATATCCTGGACAAAAACCTTCTCCAGAGTGCTAAGGACCTCAGACTGGGCCGAAGGTTTACCTTCCAACAAGACAATGACCCTAAGCACACAGCTAAAATAACGAAGGAGTGGCTTCACAACAACTCTGTGACTGTTCTTGAATGGCCCAGCCAGAGCCCTGACTTAAACCCAATTGAGCATCTCTGGAGATACCTAAAAATGGCTGTCCACCAACGTTTACCATCCAACCTGACAGAACTGGAGAGGATCTGCAAGGAGGAATGGCAGAGGATCCCCAAATCCAGGTGTGAAAAACTTTTTGCATCTTTCCCAAGAAGACTCATGGCTGTATTAGCTCAAAAGGGTGCTTCTACTAAATACTGAGCAAAGGGTCTGAATACTTAGGACCATGTGATATTTCAGTTTTTCTTTTTTAATAAATCTGCAACAATTTCAAAAATTATTTTTTTGTCTGTCAATATGGGGTGCTGTGTGTACATTAATGAGGAAAAAAATTAATTTAAATGATTTTAGCAAATGGCTGCAATATAACAAAGAGTGAAAAATTGAAGGGGGTCTGAATACTTTCCATACCCACTGTATATACAGCTGTACTTTCTCCATTCGGTACAATGCATATGGTACTGTTGCTGCTACTTTGATCTGCTGATCAATCTTACAGTCAACTCTGCATTCACTTGTTATTTCATCCATGTGCATTGCCACTAGAAGTCATTTTAATCACTGCACTGATTTCAGCAACAGAAACAGATGAAATACCGTCAGATTCCTGGTTACAAATTTCCAACCGAAACTGATGCATACCTCTGTCTTCCTGGGTGACATCTCAACTAAATGTCTCAAATCATTAGTTGTTATTTTAAAGCCTCTTTAATGCTTTTAAAAAGTCATTTCCTATGACCTCCCTAAATTACTCCCCTATCCAAGCAGTTTCACTTTGGCCACTGTCAAAGCTGTTACATTCTTAACATCTCAGTCAGATTCAGAGACCCACATAATAACACTGAAGGAATGATCTCCTTCTTTAACTTGATTTCCTTCACTGTTGCCAGGTACTGATTAGTTTTTGTGTAAAACTCATAAGGTGAGAGTTTAACTCATCCCAAGCATGCCTAGATTTCAGTAGTTTCATTTACTAGAGTACAACATATTTTGAATACTACTGTTATTGGTCTGTTTTCATTTGTATCACTTTTATGCTATTTAAAATTCAGAAAAAGTGATCTGTTTCAGTTTTGATTTTCTTTGGGAAATATGTATTTTCATAAATCTCTCTCCTTTCTCTTTTTTCGATTGTACTCATCTCAGAGATGTTGCAACTGTTGTCACATGGGAAAGGTTGCTCAGCAGCAAGGTATGAGCTGTGAACAGAACCTTCAGTTTGGGTACCAGTGTAGCTTGGTGTTTAGAGCCTGCTGTGTTGATGCCCTTGAGAACAACCCTTCCCTGCCTGGACAGAATGATACTACAGGTAAGATATGCTGTGCATGGTATATTTTGCAAGGATAAGTGATCTGTTTGCATTAATTGTGAGAATAAGCCTTTTTAAAGATAATTTCAGTAGTCTTTTCACGTGCACAGAATACAGTGAAATTTCTAATTGCTTGTGTGACCAACATGCAACATGTCATTACACTCAATATATAAAATTCTTTGTCTGGAGAAAGATATTACATTAAGATGAGAATGTCAGTGCCTAAACTCTTGTGTTGGAAAGAGTCATGCTTTCTTATATAAAGATGCAAAAGACATTGCAAAGAGCCTAACACGCAAATTGGGCTGAGTAAGACAATTCCACATGGTGCGTACAGTCAAAGAGCAACATGACAAAGATAACAAATGCACTCCACCTAAAGAAAACATTGTCAGTTGAACTATAAACAACAAGTAAATAGCTAGCCAAATGCCTATTGTTTCATGTTTTATTCTTACTGTACAACAAGCTCGTGAATAACTGTCAGGTAAAAGTCTATCTTTTACAAGCTTTTGACTAACTTGTAACTAAATGATGCCAGCATACAGAGTGTAGTTTTAAAGGTTTAGCCATCTGTAAACCATGGCGAGAAAAATGAGATAACTTTGATGTTATTCTAAGATTCCTAAAGCAAAACAATGAGCAAAAAAGGTTGTCAAAATCGTAACATTCCAGAAAACCTCTAAATGAAGAAAGAATGTCCTCCTCTGTCTTAAATGTAAGTAGTTGCCATATTTCTAAAACTCTTCAGTGTCTCTCTATTTTATATTACTGTTTATTTTAAAAATTGTACGTTTCAGTTTCCTTATATTAAGTCTAAAAGGTGGAGATCCCAGAATAAATGTAAGGGCAATAAACTGGAAGCCTTACTAAAATTACATTTATTTATTTAGCATATTTTTTATACAAAAAGTGTAGATCAAAATGCTTTACAGGAAGTAAAAGAAAAAAGAATTATAACAATACAAATAAATAATTAATAGAAATGGAACCCTAGGCATGGCTTAAATTACTATTAACTAAACTCGGATTCTAAATTCCTAATGGTTATAAATGGTAAATAATAGATTTCAATGCTATGGTCAGATTGCTAGGGAGGAGGGGAAAAAAAAAGTCCAGGCAACAAACTGCTGTAAAAATAAACCTGTACAGGTTCCAAGGCCAGAAGACTGACCATCCTCCACTGGGCATTCTACAAAACAAATTTTATAAAGGAATTTATTATTGTTATAAGGCATCATCTTAAATGATTGGATGCAGTGTATCTTGTCAAAAGTTGGAGCATCCACAACACTTTCAATATTAAAGGCAGGTACAGAGTAAGTTTATCAGATGGCCGTGTGCAGAAAACCGGAAAAGGAATCAAATACTAATATTGCTTAGTAATGAGTGCAGATCTTTTAAGTATGTGTACATATTAATCTATTAGAAATGGCACCAAAAATAAAGGAATTATAAAAATATTCAAATTTAAAAAGTGGGCCTTTATAAGTTTTGATGGTGCCCATAGCAGGCGAACCACAAATACTGTATCTTTTGATAACATTTCTAGAAGATATTTCCACAAAAATTTAACAGTATAGTATTGAAAGGGGGTATAGTATTGAAAGCCCTTCTACTGCATGGCATATTAACCTATATACTAAGCTATAGTGTCTTGAGTGGAGTATTATACAGATAGCTAAAATAAAAGCAGTTACAAAATTGAATTTTAAGTACAGTTTTAATAGTGACATGAACTTTGAATCAATATTTTGCTACTAAGTGAATTTATTAATATAAAAAATTGTGCTCTTTTCAACAGACAGCAACAGGCAACTTTCCCTTGAAGTAGAAACAGAAGACCATTATCTCAATGATCAGTGCAGGGGTATGAAAATAACATTTTTGAAACTCTTTCTGTGTACTTCATTTTGTTAATCTTGTACTTTATATTACTTCTGTTCATTTATAATTAACACACTCCTATAAGAAAGTATTTTTTTATAAAGATGTGTGCTCTCTTTTGAATACTTTTCCAGGCTGTGACAAAATAATAGCTTAGCAAGCAACAAAAAGGGTGATTAAACAATATTCACTCACATAATTTAAAGTAGTTTTCACATATTAATATTTGGTAGTATGGAATTAAATACTTAGCTATTTGGATATCTCTTTGGATATTGATGTTGATTGAGCAAAAAATGTGGCAGAAGGCAGGAGCTATCAAATGCACTCTGTATTTTCAAAGGGGCTGAAAGGACTTTGCTTCGAGTTGCTGGAAATGCAAACAAATTCTGGAAATGAATTTGCCAAGCCAGTGGTAAATAGTTGAGGTGTGACTGCTTGAGTGTAATCCTTCTAGTGAAACACACATTCAGAAATTCATCAGTATTTATAATTAGTTCTTTATAGTAATAATTTTAATGTTATTTTCTAGTGTTTATGAATTAATGTGTAGCTACAACAGAATATCATGTTGTGTACATGTTATTTTTCTTTTTTTGTAGTTTCATGATTGTATGTTTGAATGACAGTTACATTTAATTCTGCATGGTACTACATAGCCAACTGTGACATTTATATTGTACTTTTGAGATGGCACTCGTTTGATCTCTGGATAAAGTGGTAACTTATACCACAAGTTCTCATCCAAGTTTCACTTGTCTTTAAAATATTATGTACTTATTGATTGTAGATATGGTTTCAGTAACTGATATAGGTAAGATGTTCTACATTTCTCTAAGTAGATCGCCATAGAACCCAAATACCCTGTGTTTAAATGATAGACAAGTAGGTAGAATAAAAATAATTACTCCATTCTATGATGAAAATTCCAGGAATTTGCCATTGAGATAAAAATGTATCTTATGCTCAAATCCAAAATAAAATGCCTGTGGCATGATGTTATCACATTAGAAAACAGAATCACAATAATGATGCAAGAGAATCCAGGAAAGGCACCAAGGCTATCACTAATTACAGGACAACACCACCCACCTGTGACAGTGACGCCTCCCTTCTAGATATGCTGAATAAATTCTATGCACAGTTTGAAGCACAGAACAACATGGTGATGAGGAAGACCACCTCTCCACCTAACGACCAAGCATTAAATCTGACTGTGGCCAGTGTGAGAAATACTCTACGAAGAGTTTTTACTGACATCTTCAACATCTCCCTGAGCACCGCCATTTTCCCAACCTGCTTCAAAACCACCACCATAGTTCCCGTGCCAAAAAAGCCACAAGTCTCCAACCTCAATGACTACTGTCCCATTGCACTCACTCCCATTATCATGAAGTGCTTCGAGAAGCTTGTCATGAAGCACATCAAAACCCTACTGCCCCCCTCACTGGACCCCCTGCAGTTTGCTTATCGCCAGAACCGTTCAACAGATGATGCAATAGCCACCACTGTCCATCTAGCTGTTGCTCATCTGGACAATAAGGACACATACGTTCGAATGCTGTTTATCAGCTTCAGCTCAGCATTTAACACAATCATTCCTCAGCAGCTGATGGAGAAGCTGAGCCTTCTGGGACTGAACACCTCCCTCTGTAACTGGATTGGAAACAACATCTCCAGAACCACCACACTGTGCACTGGAGCCCCACAAGGCTGTGTGCTCAGCCCATTATTGTTCACACTGCTGACTCATGACTGTACAGCAATGCACAGGTCAAATTACATTATAAAATTCGCCGATGACATGATTGTGGTGGGTCTCATCAGCAACAAAGAGTCAGCATACAGAGAGGAGGTGCAGTGGTTAACGGACTGGTGTAAAGTCAATAACCTGTCTTTGAATGTAGACAAAACAAAGGAGATGATTGTTGACTTTAGGAAGACTAAGAGTGATCATCTGCCACTGAACATTGACGGCTCCACTGTGGAGGTCGTCAATAGCACCAAATTTCTGGGTGTCCACCTGGCAGAGAACCTCACCTGGTCCTACGACACCAGCTCATTAGCCAGGAAAGCCCAGCAGCGGCTCTGCTTCCTGCGTAGGCTGAGGAAAGCCCATCTTCCACCAGCTACTCTAACAACATTCTACAGTGGAACCATAGAGAGCATCCTGAGCAACTGCATCACTGTCTGGTTTGGAAATTGCATGGTCAGGGATCATAAAGCCCTACAACAGGTATTGAAGATAGCTTAGAAGATCATCGGTGTCTCTCTTCCTTCCATCATGGACATTTACAACAACACGCTGCATCCGCAAAGCCACCAGCATTGTGAATGACCCAACACACCCTTCACACTCACTGTTTACACTATTGCCGTTGGGAAAAAGGTACCGAAGCATTCGGGCCCTTACCACCAGAATATGTAACAGTTTTTTCCCCCAAGCAGTCAGATTCCTAAACAGTCATGGACCGATCTGATATCTGATATATGTGTTCTGCTCTGCAATGTTGCACATGTTTGTACACTTGACTCACATGCTTGTTGTTATATATTATGTGTCTCTGTGTTATGTGTCGTGGATTCTTTGTTGTCCTGTGTTCTATGTAGCACCATGGTCCTGGAAGAACATTGTTTCGTTTCACTGTATGCTGTACTACTGTATATGGATGAAATGACAATAAATAATCTTGAATCTTGAATATCAACTATATGAGGAAGCACAAGTTTTGGACTAATATAATATTAGATAAATACTGTTTCAAGATCATTACCCATTCTATAGTATTATTTATTTATTTATTCTATAATATAAAATTTACCCTAGATGTGCCTACTAGAAGCTACCACCCCCTTACTCGTATATTTATTCACAGAGCAGGACATTAACAAATATTATTAAAAAAAATTCTCACTGTCCTGGAGAGATCCATCTCATTGTTGTCTTAGCAACAAAGCTAAAAAGAAATTATTTGAAGCTGGTCAGTAGCACTGCCATGCTGCCACCTAGCAGCTGCAAAATTTAATGTGTCTGAGTAAGTAAAAAATACATGGTAACAAGGCTTATACATTTAGGCAGCAGGTCCACTAGATCCATCTCACTTGAGTGTTTTTAAGGGACTTAAATAAAAAAGAGTGCATACATTTTACAGATCATGCAAATCTCATGGTAGAATTTCTCCAGCTATTGAATACAGTACATTTCAAGATAGGCTGGTTTGAATTCACCATTGCTTGTCTTTATTTTAGTGGATAGTATGTTATTAGTATTTTCATGAGTGATTCGTTTTTTCACAAAAATATGATCTTCACCACCAACATCATGTTATCATTTGACTCAATGCTCATTTCCTGGAATGTGACTGAATATTATTCCATTCCTCTGGCAATTCATTTTTTTACTTGCTTTTAACAAGTACAAGGCAGGAGGGAGTCAGGTGCTTTCTAGGCAAGAACTGCTCCCGGATGAAATATTTGACACACTGATGTTACTTCCAACTATACAAAACCAATAAAAATATCAAATTCCTGCTTGCACTCTAGAACTTGTTATATTATGGTGTGGCACATGTTCTTGCTCCTTGGCATATTTCTGAAAAGCATTAACCAGAATAAGCAATCCTCATTATTTTTATTATGTGTCCATCATCAGAAATTATTCATTAACATTCTAACACTGGTATATTTTAGAACCTCTAGCCTAGGGATGCTGGCACAAGTACTGACTTGTATGTGTCCCATTCCTTCTATGTCAGATGATTTATGGACTGCATTACATCTCCTTTCTTATGTTTTTTTTCTGCATGTGACCATACATAAAAGTCTGCACAATGTGGCTTTGGGTTGAAGATGTGAAAGAAAACAGACCATTTTGTTTAACAATCTTTTGTCATTTTCATTGCCAACTTATAGCTACAGTGTATAGTATATAGAAATGTATGAGCTCTTGAGGTGCTCATTTGGTGTCAAGGTCACTTAAATATTAGCAACACTAATAACACTTTCACTTATATTTTGTGATTAAATGTATTAATATTTAGCCATATTTTCTTTTTTATTATTATATACAAGATTGTCTTTAATACCTTTTTTTTGTTTCAGGAGCGGGACAATGTTCACAGCGATGCTTGATTACAGAATCTGGAGCATCCTGCTCTTGTTTTGAAGGATACAAACTCAAACCAGATGGGCGCAGTTGTGAAGGTGAGAATGAATTAGTTTTTTTTTCCTGGGACCTTCTAGTCATTATTAACTATACTGTACTTTTAGTTTTCATAAGCATATGGCAATATGGAATATAATATAGGTGACTTACAAGGCTTAAGGCAATGTAAATACTGTAACCTCTTTTATCAATGCTGTTTAGTGGTGTTTTTAGATGAGATGCAAATTCCTGAACTCAAATAAACATATTAATTTTTTTATTCAGATATAAATGAATGCTTATTGGGTTCCCATCATTGCCTGCCTGGTGAGGGCTGCATCAATACACTTGGATCCTATCGCTGTCAGCGGGTAGTCAGCTGTGGAACAGGGTATGAACTAACTGACAGCAATAAATGCCAAGGTTGGTTTTGTCAAGTCTTTGTTGTTTCCTTTAAATAAGGCAGTTTATGGCATGTTGTTTTTGTTCAGTAAAGGTTAGCAAATGTGGCTGTAATTATTAATATTTGACTTATGATAAAGATTGCAGTGTAGATCAATATAGTAATTGGGAAGTAATGTAGAAACCTAAATTCAAGACATGCTTTTTATCATAGAGAGCATATGTTTCAGGAAAGTACCTCCTGAGACTTGTATGCTTTTTAAAACTTTCCTATAAAATATAAATTGTAAATTACATTTTTGTATTGTGGTCCCCGGCCGGGGCTGGAGCCCGGCCGGGACGCCCAGGAGGGCGAGAGGAGGGCTTGTGCCTCCTCCAGACCGCGAGGGGGCGTTCGTCCTCCTCCACGGTATATAAGAAATATATACAATATGTACACAAATGTATAAGAAATATATGTACATGACAAGAGCCACTGTAGTGCAGTCAGATAAGAATGTGCAGTATATTTCCTAAACAGCAAGCACGTATTTAAATCCAAATATGTATATTGTCATTTGAGTAGGTAATGTATTTATTGAATAATAAGTGTTTTTTTTATTTAAATGCCAGAGAAGTCTGTCTGCTCAAATAACAAAATTAATGATGTGCTTCATTTTTGATATAAAATGCTTTAAAATAATAATTATCATGGTTGGCTCATCTTAGGTTTTATGTGCTAACTACTCTATCTTAATGCTGAAATTGTATAAATAAATTAGGTTCTTATTTTTTAGCTTGGCTTTGAATGTATGAAAGTACTGTTAAGGGTGAAAAATATTTATAAATTTTGAAATGTTTATGTAAATCATGAAATTAGGTCCTATATTTGTATATCCTACCTTTTCAGTTTTTCCATAAGTTGATAGTATTACTTAACCACAACTCCAGTTACAGTTAATTGAAAATTTCAGAATTGATGTATTATAAAGTGCATAGTCATTTTACATTTACTGCTTAAATGGAGAAGCTCACCAGATAATCTATATTGTTCAAGTGATTCTGTAGTCATATCACATGTAAATATATAGTACTTTACGCTAGTACTCTGCCACTGTAAGCCTGTATTGCTGATATTTAGCAGGCTGGATACATTGTTACATAGAATTTTCATTATATCCTGGTCCTTTCATCACCATTAATCAGTGAGAACCTGGATTAATCAAGCCAAATATTATTCCCAGTCCTCCAGTGGCAAATATTTTTCCTCTGTAGCCAACCAGCAACTGTTTTTACTAACAGGAATGGAACTTCTTTGGGTTGTTAGCTACGAATGTCCTAGGACAATGAATTACACTGTCTGATATACTGTCATCACCGTTGCTACTCAGCTGTTAATATACTCACTGTATGTGTTGTGTTATTCTCTATCAGTTGTGTGAGTCCTCTTTAGCCTGTTTCATTTGTAAGATATAATTTGGATGGTGATCCATTCTGTATTTACTCCAGAGTGTAAAAAGTCCAGTAGGGCTGTTGTATTTGATACACTTAACTGATTCGGTGCACAATGCAATATAATGTTTAAAACCACTTGAACTTTTATTCTTGCCTATTCTTTCTCTTAAATGCATACACTATCCATTGGTGCTTATCTGCTTTAGGTATCATTGTCTACAGATATGACCTCTCTTGCTTTAGTTCTGAAGTTAAGTTATGTGGGAAGATCTGAAGGGTGTCAAACTAAAGCCACTAAATGTAAATTACATAGTAAGCCAGAGATGGAAATAGTGAATACACACCCCTGTATGCTACTGGTCTACACATCAGTAGAATACATTTTGTTTCTGGGTAATCAATGACTACACTATTTGATTTATTTTTCATATACGTAATTTTAAAAGAAAAGCCTCCACATACAGAATGGTAGACATTTGAGGTTCTGCCATTAACATATTAACCTCAAAAATGTTATGTTTTTATCAGACATCGATGAATGTGAGATAGGAACTCACAACTGTGCACCAGACTTTGTGTGTCAGAACACACAAGGTTCTTTTCGTTGTCGGCCAAAGACGCAATGTGGAAATGGTTTCATTCAAGATGCATTAGGAAACTGCATTGGTAAGTAGTGCATTAATAAAACCACCTTTAAAAAGATTATTTTCCGGTTATACATAATACTGAAATCTATCTGAACCAAATTCTGCCAAGAAATAAATTATTGTTTCAGAGTATTCAATGGCCAAGTACGCTGTTGTATGAAAGATAACATGAATAGACTATTTAGCTGGCTAATGCTTTTGTGGTTTATGTAACATCTAAGGATTTCTTTGATTATTTTGATCCACAGCAATATTCAGTTAATATTTGAGTACATTATGATTGTTGTTCAGTTTGATTAAACATATTACTACAATGACCATTGTGAAACTACAGTAGAAATTGAAGATATAATACAGTTTCACATAGTGGTGTAATCAACAATATAGTTTTCAATAAATGATGAAATGTCTATGATATGGTGGAAGAAACATTTTGTATTTTTACATGGGACTTTATCTTACTTAATATTTACAAATATAGCTATATTTTTTGTGTCTATTTAGATATCAATGAGTGTGTTGGCTCCAGTAACCCTTGTCCTACTGGGCAGAGTTGCCTTAACACAGTTGGTTCCTTCTCATGCCATCGTAATGCACTCAACTGTGGAAGAGGCTATCATCTCAAAGAGGATGGGACTCGCTGTGTGGGTATGTAGCTTCCCACTTTAAACTGAAACTGTGTAAAAGATTTTATAATCTACTAGCTGAAATACCCAGCGTTGCCCGGGAGGAAAATAAAGTGTTTTATTTTTTTAATTGTATGAGAAAAATATAATTAAAAAAACACTTTAAAAATAAAAAAATGAACAAAAATTGAAGACTTACTAATGTGCTTATGCTGTTTACTGAAGTGCCTTGTTATATACAGTGTTTTTGGTTTTTCTGTCTTTAGCCAATATATAAATGTTCTTAGGGCTTCCTACGTTTGAACATGCCACATAAAGTTGTCCATGTGAGAAACAGGCTGTGTCCAAATTGATCCCAGCAATTTTGAATGATTGTCCAAACGTTCCGAGCATCAAGTGGATGATAACAGACATACAAGACCGAATCTCCAATAAGTCTCTTCAAGTTTAAATTGTTTTACAATCAATTAAACGTTAAATATTTTACCTATATAAATAAATATTATAAGTTAAATATCATATGTATATTTGGATTATACTTTACCTTCGATTTTGATAAGTAAATTAAATTTGTTTTTTGATTATGAATGTATTAAAAAAAAATTCCTATTTCTTTTTTACAAAAAATTGTAACACCAACACATTAGCTACGATGTTGCGAAACAAATGACATTTAGTTCATTAATGAATAAACAAAAATCACAAAGAAAGCCGCTGATCCCACAAAATAAATATAGGATGTTTATGGTAGATAAAAAGAAAATTGCTTACTTGTATATAATACAATAGATAGCCTATTTTAATCAAAATATAATCACAGAATACGTTCAAAGTAGTGTAAAAATGATGGGAAAAGCGAAGCCTTTTTTAATGTTTTTTGACGGATTAATTTTTGTTTTGTGGTGTAATAATAAGTTTTTACATGCACAATTTTTGATGACGTAAAAAAAGTCAATTGAATTAATATTATTATTAGGTTGATTTAATACCATTACCACTACAACATTGTTACAATAAGAATAACGCAAGATGAAAATACAGTTAACAAAAACAAACATTAAATGACAAACAAATAATACTACATATTTTTCATGATAAAACTGTTGGTTGCTTTTATGGAGCACACCAGAAACATTCCAAAACTGGATGATAACATACATACAAGACCACAAGATTGTTACAGTCTGCTTTATATATAAGATATATATGACGGCTCGAGTCACAAAGACAGAATGAGTCCCAAAAATAGTTGGGATGCCAACCCGGCCAACTCTATTTAATTTCAAAAGCAAGTGATGCTCAAACATAAAGAATGCTCGCAGTCACCTCCAGTTCGCCCTCTGGTGGTCGTTCCGAGTGTCAACTGGATGATAACATGCATACAAGATTGCAAGATCACCCCCCACCCTACCCAGAAGGGGGTGGGTTAGGGTTGATTTCACCCTACAGTATTTTAGTTGACCAATGAGAAACATGTGTACCAATTTTTCATGAAAATCGCTCCAGCCATTCGGAAATGATTCTGGAACATACATACACACATATATATACACTAGCTGAAATACGCAGCGTTTCCCAGAAGGAAAATAAAGGTTTTTTTTAATTGTTTGAGAAAAACATAATTAAAAAAAACACAACTTTAAAAATAAAAATAAATTAACAAACAATAAACCTGGGTTCGCTTCCTGGGTCCTTCCTGCATGGAGTTTGCATGTTCTCCCCGTGTGTGTGTGGGTTTTCTGTGGTGCGCTGGCCCCCTACCCGGAGTTTGTTTCCTCCCTTGCGCCCTGTGTTGGCAGGGATTGGCTCCAGCAGACCCCCGTGACACTGAAGTTAGGATAAAGCAGGTTGGATAATGGTTGGATGGATAAAGACTCACTAATGTGCTTGTCTTGGTGTGTTGTATGTATGTTATCATCCAGTTGACGCTCGGTACCGGCCAACTGTATTTAATTTGAGAAGCAACAGGGCCGCGGTGGTGGCACAAACATAAAGAATACTCGCAGTCGCCTCCAGGTGGTCGTTCCGAGTGTCAACTGGATGATAACATGCATACAAAACCGCAAGATCACCCCCCACCCTACCCAGAAGGGGGTGGGTTACGGCTGATTTCACCCTACAGTATTTTTAGCCGACCAATGAGGAACATGTGTACCAAGTTTCATGAAAATCGCTCCAGCCATTCGGATGTGATACTGGAACATACATACACACATTGACTTTTATATATATACATATATAGATAAAATATTGCTTCTGAATGTATAGTTCAAGACAAAAAAATATTAAATTTACAATATTTCTTTACAAGTTTGTTACTATGTGAAAATGTATTCTTCCAGTTCTTCTCACCTTGCTAAATTTTATGTTTCAATCCTACATCTCATTTCTGTGTTGGCTAGTGATGAAAAAAACAAAAAAAACAAAATAGCTGTATCAATGTTGTGTTTTCCCAATCTCACAGCCTTGCAGTAACTTCTTTTATATCAGTAAATGTTATTCAAAAATTTTATACTGCAGAAGTTCATTGCTGCCAGTGCAAGTCATTTTATTTAATGTAACTGATGTTTTACATTATTAAAATTTTAATTAGTAAATAATTAAGTATTAAAATTTTTTGTTTGTAAAAATGCAAGTATAGTGAAAAACATACAAGTAATTCTCTTTTCACTTTTACATTTAAACTTTTTAATTTAAATGGGAAAAAAATCTGAATTAGATATGAAAAGACTGAATACTGTAATACAATAATATGTGAAAAAGTTGACAAAAATAAATATTTTGACTAAGTACTGAATATATACACACATTATGTGCTACATACAGTATTTGCTAAGTGAATATGGCATTTCATCAATGAACCTCTTGGTTATTACTCATTTGTTTTTTCATCTCCATACAATTCTGTCAATTCTTTTCATATCAGATATTGATGAGTGTTCAGACCCAACACAGCCTTGTGGGGAAGGCCACATTTGTATCAATTCTCCAGGGACATATCGCTGTGAGTGCAGTGTTGGCTATTATTTTGATAGCATCAGCCGAACTTGCCTTGGTGAGTCATTTTTTCACATCAAAAACACACCTTTGGTTTATCCTTTTTCTAAGAAATAACTTTAACCACAAAAAGTTTGACGTTTGCAGTTAAATGTTTTTGACATTTTTCATTAGAAGAAAAAAGAGAAGACAGTTGTAACTGTGTGAGTAGAATTATTTTACAAAAGCCTGTGGTGAAAATGAGAATAGGTTTAAGTTTATGCCTAAAAATTTCAGTAAGGCAGATCTCTTTAATGGTTTTATTAGTATTTTACAAGTTATTTTTCATTTTTTGCTTTGCCTCTTGTACTTACCTAATTACCATAGTTTCATTTTCATGCATATTCATTGCTGTAGACATGCCTTAGGGAAAAAGGGTGGCACTACATGTTTTGCTTTTTAATTGCAGCTGGCATATTTTGTGTATAAAATACGTGATCAATTCGCCACACTAGTGTTTAGATCTGGCAGCGACGTGCTGATGGTGTAGAAATAATAATAATAATAATAATAGCAGCTCACTACTCAAAATGCAGAGCACCCAGTCTCGAATTTGGGACCTTTGGGTTATAAGGCAACAGCTCTTACCTCTGCACCATTCAAGAACACGTATAAGCTTCCTGTCAATTGACATTTGAGCTTGAGTTTTTAACTCATTGACAGCCACATGTATATCAAATGCTTTTATTTTTTTCTTCATTTATATTCTTGAATAAAAGCTCACATGTTTATCTGATATTTGGACTAAAGTCTTCACACATTATACACTTCACGTCATTATTAGTATAACATGGAAGAATTTTCTGCTTTAGGTATGTGTTCAGCATTTCTTGCATTTCTCACATTTCCTTTCAGCCTACACTTACCCAGATCTTTGTAGACGCGTAACACACATGAAATGCATGTATTCCAAATAACAATATACTGTATTTACCCTATAAGACATTTAAAAGTGAAGGAATCAATAATATCATTATATTTACATGAATGTTTGTTATTTAGAATACAATTCCAAAAGAGTAATTGCTTTTTAAAATTTAAATAAAAATAATGCATTTATTTATTTTGCAATTTTAAATAGGTGGCAAAAGCCGAATAAAAATAATATAGCTTCTTTAGGTCCCTGCCTTCCCCAGAACGCTAGATGGCAGCTCCCTTGGATTGCAGTGGTGCCCCGGATTCCCACAGGGCACCATGGGACTTGGAGTTCTTTATTTTAGCCCTGTTGGTTACTGGGAGTGCTGTGAAAATGTAGGAGCCGTATGGCATGGGGTTTCTACCTAACCCGGAAGTTCTTGCACACTACTTGCACGAAAGAGCAGAAGCACTTCCAGGTTGGCCAATATAAAAGGACTTACCAGCCACACATGGAAGAGCCAGAGTCAGGTGGAAGGTGGTCAAAGCTTGCCGGAAGGAGCGGAGGAGAAAGAGACCAAGAGACAGAGAGACAATAATAACTGTGTGCTGTGCCAATTATATACCTGTGGCTGTGGGAAGCACTCGGGGAAGAGTTTTCCAAAATAAATAACCTCTTGGTGCTTTTAACTTGTGCTCTGTGTCTGTTGTGTTGGGTTTGGGGAGCTGGAGCGCCCTGTATTGTCCACAACATTTATTTATTTTGCAATTTAAATGGGAGGCAAAAGTCAAATAAAAATAATAAATCCTCAGCAAATGTTATTCATAAATTAATATTTTTATTTTTTTCTTTTAGATATAAATGAATGCAGACGCTACCCTGGACGACTCTGTGCTCATAAATGTGAAAACTTACCAGGATCTTACTATTGTAGTTGTACTACTGGCTTCAAACTTGGCACAGATAAAAGAAATTGTGAAGGTAATTTACATGGCATTATGAAAGTATAAATGATTTTCTGTTAGTGCGGGCTGAATATTGGGAAAGTATAGTTTTAGTATTTAAATTAATAATAATAATAATAATCTTTTACAGTACATGCCCGTTACAATGTCTTTTCTTTTGCATCTGTCTGCAGTTGTCACTTGCATTTTTCTGATGGCCATATATATCGCCTGCATCTGCAATTACATAGCAGTAACCTGGTGCCATTTAGTCTATTTAGGCTCCTAAGTTTTTTGGTCAATCATCATTTGTGTATTTGGTTTCACTGCATTTCTTTGTCTTATTGTTTCTGTGTGTTTGCATTTTTTATTTGACTTATTCTTCCATTACATATTGATTAAACATTTTTACTCATGTTATTCAGATTTGCCCAGGACATTTTCTAAGACGATAGGCCTCAGCTATAGTGCTGTTGGTTAGTCAAATGTATTAGGATATACTATGTAGCTAACTACTTTTTTGTATAGGATATTTGTATTTTTTATACCAGTGACTAATATTTTTCCTATAGTTTACTGAAGCTGCTTAATCTTGAACATGTTACATAAAATTGCCTTGAGTTAAAGATTCCTGCTGTAGATCAATTCCAGATTTTGACTTTGGTTGATAATCAATGTGAAACACAATTTTACAGGAAACTGTATTCTTTTGAATTGAAATGGGTCAGTAGTAGTAATAATGGGATTTTTTTTTTATTTTTGTCAGCCTGCCTCCCCTTCAAGCCTGCTCAGGATAAAGCAGATTTAGAAAATGAATGGGTGGATGGATTACTGTTATGATGATGATAATTATATGTTAATGATTGTCTTTTGTTTACTTCATTCATTTAAGCATTGTTTTTTTTTGTTTTTTGGCAGTTGTGTAATCAAGCTTCATTTTTTTCCCATAGCCAAACAACAAAATTGTAACACTGAATTTGTGTTTTACTTTAACTTATTACAAAAGGCAGTGATATTTACATACTGCACATTTAGGCAGTCCACGCAATGAATGAAATGTTTGAAATACTTATACACTAAAATGGCATACTTAAATGCACACCCCACACCTCTTGAGCCAGGAATTAGATTAAGTGCTTTTGAGAATGGAATTACATTTTAAAAAGCAATGGAATATAAATCCATGTTTAATGGAACCTATATGTAAAATACCAAGAGAAAGATTTTTCTGTGTTATAAGGAAAATAACATGTGTCATGAGATTTAAACTACAACATCATACCACAGTGTGAGTCAGAGTAATGCTCACACGTAGCTGGTGCTTGGCAGGAAATTTTCAGTATAAAACATGCAAATTCACAGTCTTCTCGATTTTTTTTTTTTTTAGCTTATGAGCGTATGAGGCAAAATATAAATGTACATTGTATAATGTGTATGGGATAAAACCTCACTATATAATGTTTGTGTTTCAGTATACAGTGTTTGTGTTTTGCTATATAGTGTATTCATTTCAGTACACAGTGTAAGCGTTTCAGAATTTTTTGTAGGTACTGAGAAGAATAAATTTAGTCACAAACAGCACCTTATAGAAAATAAATAATATTGTTAACTGTATGTGCAATCAGTGTAAGCACTCGCATTTTATGTACCATTGGTAAATGTGTAAATATTTCGCCCTTACATGGGAGTTTTCATGGCAATGTTCCATGGCTGCAGAACCTGGAAGGGGTGGGGTGCATGCATACAGATTAGGGTAAACTGAATTGAAGGCGGAGGGCTGGGTCCCCCTTGGTGTAACACACAAATGTTAGAACTCCCCTATGTTGCCTAATGGGTTGACCAGCACTGTGTAGATTGTCCATCACCTCTCTTTTCTTTTAGCTCAACTCAGGCATTGGTAATGGCTAATTGTATTGGCTGCAAGGAATCCAACTCTTCCTGTATTTCTTTCTCCGTAGAAGCTGGACTCTGGGTGTATTGTGCACTTTGAGTGTGTAACCACATCTTTCTTTAGCTTCAATGAACCTTCCTTCCTTCTGCCACATATCATCCTGTCTTTTTTCCTTTCTGTCAACACTTCCACTTGTTCACTTATACTGTCAAGCTATTGATTAGTGGTGCTGCTGTGCTGACAGTGTTCAACTGGCAGCCACACTTGTCTGAACTAGGTGGAAAGAAAGATGGCGTGCCTTAAAATAGCCCACTTGCTGCAGCATTATAATTGACAAATATAAAAACTAATTTTGGATAATTTTCTTTTTTTATAACATCGCTGAATTTCAATCAAATCAGTCAAAAGTGTTTTTAAAATTTTGGGGTATTTTTCTATTGTATTTTTATGGAAATGCACCCAGTTTAATTCTTAGTGTTTCGTGAAATCAAGGCATAAAACAAATAAACAATGGCAAATGAAAAAAATAAGTCAAGGAATCATTAAGTGTACAAAATTTTATTCACATTTTTTATTCATCAGAGTACCCACCTTTTTCTGATATAACAGCCAAAGCTATGGTAACCCTTTAGATTCAGAATGCTAGCCACTCTGTGCAAGTCACCAACTTTGCCTCTAGCAAAAGAACCCTGGACGATCATGCTTCCTACTTCATGTTTGACAGTTGGTGTCACACACTGAGGAAACTCAGACACAAACGGCATACAAACATCCAGCATAATAAACGAAAGATTTCAAATTTTGATTCACCGGTCCATAAGACTTTCTTCTAGTCTGCAGCAGTCCACAGCCGGTATGTTTTAAGTACATAACAGAAGTTGGGACAACTGTGCAAATTGTTTGCTTCAACTTGCAAGGCTTAATCTACTTTAATTGCCACAGAACATTTGTAGCTTTTGCTAACCTAAAGTTTAAATTTGCATCTCTGGAAGTTTACAGCTTACTTTTTCACCATTTTAGGTCATTCACTGCATTTCAACAGATTAAATTTGAAGGATTCTAAAACTTCTGACCGGTAGTGTATATATACTATAGATGTTAGTACCTCAAGTCACTCATTCATTCAGATATATTTTTACCGCTTATCCAGAACTGGATCGCAGGGGCAACAGTCTATTCAGTGAGAACCATATGTCCCTTTCACCATCCACACTTGTCAATTCACTTACGAACTCATGCTGTGAGTTCCCAAGGTGTTACCAGGCCATGTGGGATATAGAATCCTTCCAGAGTGCCCTGTTTCTTCCTTGGAGTCTCCTCCCAGCTAGTCATGTCTGTAAAACCTCAGGGACACATCTGGGAGGCATCCATATCAGAGACCTGAGCCACCTCAATTAGCTCCTCTTAATTCAGAGGTTCCTCAGCTGTTCCTCCTAATTGTTTGTTTTTGTAGATTAACAATATTTGTACCATGTTGCTACTTCTGGTTGGGGTAACTTCTGTGTAAGGTTTTTATGTTCTGTCTGTGCTTTTATACATTTCCTTTTGTTGCTCTGTTTTTTCCATAGTCATAAACGGCTAAGTGGATTTGCAACATATTTAAAAATCATCTGCTATGGAAAAAAGGAGGGTGATAAAACTGGATGCCATCATGAAAAATCCCCTCTCTTACAGCACTTTTAGCCACAGGCTCATTCCACTTCCAGAGGTCTTTTCTGCCCACTGCTATAAGGCAATTCATTGCTTCTTCTTGATGTCCCAAACTAAATGCCTTTACTATTTAAGTTCACTTTGCAATTTCTGCACAATATACATTTATTTATTGATTAATTGATTGATTGATTGTATTATTTATCCTCTTAGTCTTTATTTTTGTTTTTAATATTTCTGCTGCCCACGTCCTTTTCCTAACACCCCCCAGGGTGTGCTACGCGCCACCAAGTTCACATCTCTGCCTCATGCGTTGTGAAGAGGGGGGCTGAACGCACGCTAAGGAGATGCGGTTGCTCCTCCGAAACCCCCTCTTAAATGGTGATACAATAGGAAAAAAATAAATTTTTTTACCTCCTCTATGCTCGATCAGTTGGCTTGCTGCTGCTTGTGCTGTGCTGTGCTGTGTGATCTGCATGTTGCACAGTGCTTTGAACATTTAAAAGCCTCTACAGCAGCTGTCCATTTGTCTCACTGCCTTGTCTCACAGGACGTTAAAGTGTCTCCGAGAACTAGAGAGATTATCTAATTATAAAGATTATCTATTCTAATCTAATCTAATCCAATCCAATATGAATGTTTTCTGTTTTACACCATTTGTATAAATCATGATTTGGCTTAAAGTAGCAGCCTCTGTCATTTCACTTTTTAATTGCAGTATTTGTTTAAATTTAGAAAAGAAAATTCCACAACAATATGAGCTATACAACAAGGGAAATTTATACTCAATATAAAGTATCGTCATCTATTGATGGGTCGGTTTACTTATTTACCTAACATGTATGTCATAGCCTACCTGTACATTGAGGTTATGCTGTACAGGCTTATTAAAACATATTTTTATCTTATTAATATGAAAAAACACGTATTGTTTGATATCAGCAAAATGTGTATTATACATTTTCTATCATTTCTAAATATTTGTTACTCTGTGAGTACTCTTTGAGTTGCAGGAAAAAGACAATGTTTTTACGGTACATGGTGCTATAAATAAAGTCATCTTAGAGCGTTAGTGGTGGATAAACAGGTATCTCAAGCTCCATTATTTCTTAATCTCAGTGTATCAATGTATTTGAAAATAGCAGTCACATTTAAAAAAACACCCAAAATAAGGCACCACCTGAACATTTTCAGATAAGTTAGTGTATAGTTAGTGTAAATGTTTGTATCTGTTGACTCCGTAACCAATAGTTCCACATTTTTACCTGTCATCTCATCTGACTCATCTGGTCAATAAGATACACAGTATATGTTTTATTTTTCTAGAGGTATTAAAAGCTGTCTGTCCTCATATTCACCCATTTTTAATTGTATTTTACTTTTCTTAGATGTGAATGAATGTGATACCAATCCCTGTAGCCAGGAATGTGCTAATGTTTATGGCTCATACCAGTGTTACTGTCGCCGTGGATACCAGTTGAGTGATGTGGATGGAATTACTTGCGAAGGTAAAAGAAAAGTCTTTTTTTATTTTAAATAAAAAAATGGAAATAATATTAAAATTTTGGTGTCTCACAGTATTCCACCATTAGGTTCAAACTAATGCTGGAGTTCTTTTGCTTTCAGCTAAATTTCTAAAGTCTTTCTAAAGACTAAAGATATAGCAGAATAATTTGAGAAAATGTACTTCATTTCCTTTTTATGTGAGTTTTTTTTTGCATGTTGTGAATAATTGGCTCCAGTCAATTGTAATGTTTAGATTTGCACACATTGCTGCTTTCTGTTGCATTTTACAACTGATGTTGCAAATAATGCTTATTTAACATGCTTTAATGGTTTTAAATATAATTGCATTTTTTAAACTACAAAAATCTAATTGTTGTGATTTTTATTTTTAAATCACTTAATGGTTTAAGTTTTACTTGTGCATCTGCCCCACTCTTCCATTTAGTTAAACAACAAAAAGTCAAAAGCGTGTAGCTCCAAATTACTCAGTTTATTGAAGTTTCTGTCCTTAGTATTATTTTTCCTTTGAAAAAACAGGCACAAAGTTTTGGTGACAAAGAAACTTGTTTAAGAATTTAAATGAATTGGATCGTTTTGATATTTTGATTGTTTACTGAAATGTGTATTGAGACACTTCTTTATAACAATGAATACACATGAATTACTTAAAATAATTTGTCTTCCTTTTGAACTAGATATTGATGAATGTGCTCTTCCAAATGGTGGTCATATCTGTACTTACCGATGCATCAATGTTCCTGGCAGTTTCCAGTGCACATGCCCACCAACAGGATATACTCTTGCTTCAGGTGGACGTAGCTGTCAAGGTAAAGAATCTGGAAGGTTGTCTGCTGGTTTTGAAAAACTTTTGGTTCAGCTAAAAGATTTCTAGATACTAAAGTACTCTGAGATAATAAATATTAGGTTAAAGGTCTATATGACCAAGTTTGTAAGAAAACCATACTAGAGGAATGAAAACCCATCAGGAAATATTGCAGGTTATAGTAGGATAACAGATATAATTTGTTTCATTATGTACTAGGGGGCCCTGCCCCCTGTTAGTTTCGCTCGCCAATCCCCGTGCGGGTTCTACACGCTAGTCATTTCCCGGATCTGCAGCTTGCAACGAATCGTGCTGTGCTTTTGGATAAACACAAATATCAACTCTGTCTTTGATACTTATAACCAATGCACAATACTCAACATTAATATGACAATCCGTCTTTCAAAACTATTATTCGTCACATGTTGGTTTATTCTATATACGAGCGTGATCTTTTGGATTTATATAGAAATCCACGAAAAATTCTTTGTCCATGTTTTTCAGATAAATTTAATGTAAAGTGCAACACTTTTGGACGTATGGATTATTGGCTGTAGAATTTCTAATACGTCCGGTCTTTTAACTCTTTCGATTCTATGTTGCATCGCTTCTCCGTGATCATAAATATAAACCTGACCGAATTGTGGTTTCTTTGAAATTTAACTTGTAGTAGCTTTAATTATTGCAGGACCACAGATTCTCACAGCATATGGTTCTGAATCGTGTAAATCTATGTTTTGAGCATTGTATGATGCGAACGTGAACAGATTATTGTAGATTCAGATATTTTGTCTGTAGTGTTTCTGGATCTCACTTGCACCAAATAAGAAATCTTTTATTTCTCGTGGATACACCTCTTCATTGGGAAGAAACGCTACTTTTCCCTAATGGCAACATGAATTAGATGATCTACAAGTCTCTGACTTAAACTTTAAAGCTGACTAATATCTACATACTTCTGTCATATCACCCATGTCCAGATATTCAATCTCTTTTTGCTGTTCCGTTATTTCACCGAGTAATATATTCCGTTTGTTTGTGCTAATGCGATCTTTGCTATCATTTTTTTGAGACTTTCAAATTTTAGTACTTTGATAATCTCTAACCTGATCTGCATGTGTATTGCACCAACATTTTTGAACCCTTTTACGATGTTCTACTTTGCCTTCTACTCTTTGTCTTTTCTTCTTCTACTGTTTGTCTTTTATTCGTCTTGCGGGACATGAAATTATCTCTCTGAAAAGGCCTCTTCTTGTCTCTCTTAAAAAGTCTTGTCTCGTCCCAAGATTTTTTTATATAATATAGAGACATGTTCCACTTTAACATTTATCTGGAGCTCTGGAATGCAATTTATTATTATCCTCCTAGATGTACTGTATTTTCAATATGCAGGTATACTACACTGAAGCTACTAGGATGCAACTCTTTATGATTGTAGACACATCCTTTATGACTAAGTTGTTCCTTATGGAAAATGTTAAAATTTGTGAAAAGTAATTTTAACTTGAAAAATATGTAAAAAAAATGTATTTGCATGGTATAATGTTTAATATGAATTATTTTACACATTATACTCATTTTGTATAAGTTATGTTTTCTCAAACTGTTCAAATTTTACCCAATTTAAATTTTAAGCGATCAACTTTCATTTAAGCTTTGAACAATATTCATATTATAAATATAGCTGCAAATAGCACTGACCAGAAGCTATGCCACCTCAAATAATCAATCTATTCCACTTTGTATTGCATTCATTCTAGTAGACTACCTAAAAGATTTACTTACAAACAAGGTTCAGTTTTTAAGTCTCAAAGGTAATTCTGTCCACTTGTTTCCACTTATTGTGTAATACTAATCTTTTTGGATGGCCAATTTATAAAACTAAAAAGTTTGTGCCAGTGAATAGGTAAGGAATTTCACTTACTTGTAATGGGGATCCATTTTGGCATTAGGAGCAGATGTTGGATGTGTAAAAAGAGGGAAATATATTAAATATATAGGCTGAAGTGACCCCTCTCAAAGTAAATTTGAACCCATAAACTAATCCATAATTTAAGTCACACAGAATTTTTTTTCTTAATGTAGACAAGTTCACAAATTCCTCAATGCTTTTCAGTAAGAGATTTTAGAAAAATTGGTAGAGCAGACAGTATTTGAGATGTCTATATCAAATTTAACTTCCTGACAAATTCCCTTGAAGGATATGTGTGCCACATTTCACCATGTCGTCCCACTGAGAGCCTAATTATTTCATGTGGACAGACAGACAGACAACCAGAAGTGGCAACCACAGTAGGTGCTATTCGCAGTTTATGCAAATGCCCCTAAAACTGACTTCTATATATTCAAATGATATGTGTGTCTACTAAATCTACTAAAAAAAATATTAGTGTGATACATACTTCGAAAATCTATGTACTAGACAAATTTATAAAATCTTCATAACTTTTTCTAACCTGAAATATATATATATATATATATATATATATATATATAATATATATAAAATTCAATGTATTTTTATTCTATAGATATTGATGAATGTGTGACTGGAACTCACAACTGCACTGCTGATGAAACATGTTTCAACATCCAGGGTTCCTTTAAGTGCTTGATGTTTGAGTGTCCCAAAAACTACCGTCAATCAGGAAGAGAGTGAGTAATGACTAAGTTTCATAAACATGAACATTATATTTTACAATGGATAAACAAAGGTACATTTTGCCTTACTAAGCCAATGTTTTCTATCATGCAGAAATAAGATCTTGCTGATCATTATTATGTTTGTTAAAAGTTATCTTGAAAATGTATTGTTTTATAAAAAAAAGAAACAAAGTAAGAAAGAAAGGGGCATGTAAAAGCATGGCAGTCCATTAGACCTAGTTTTATTTTTATTTTAAGTTTAATTTTTGCTGGCAGTATTTTTTACACAAGCAGTGGTTTAAATCAAGAAAACAATTATATGGTGATAAAGTAAACCTGCCTGTTCTGGTATTTTAAGTATTGCATGCTTTCTTTATAGAATATATTAAGGTGATTAATGCTGTTAGTAATATATACATTTTTAATAATGCATGTAAAGTTGTATTTCCTATATAGCATGACATAAAAATGTATAAATACTTTTAGTTTTTTTATACAAAATTTTACCTTAATTATTGTATAAATTGTCAAATACCAAAAACAATATATTGGTAAAAGAATAGAGTATGAGGTAACAGCCTACTATATATATTATGGCCTTATTTCACTCATCTTTGTTTTTACATAGTAATAGTTCTATAATTATTTTAGTGGGTTATGGGATCTGCTGTGTACTTAGTATCAAATATAAACAAGACGCATGTGTTTTGTACATCAGCTGTTGTAAAATGTGTAGGTTACTTTTCAATCAGGTCTGAGTATGAAATAACAATTTGTGCAAAAATCCTCTACAAAAATATTAGGAAATGATATTGTGCTGCCTGTTTTTTGACTTTCTTTTTCCAATACAATCCCTTTGTCCAGAATATTAGCATGTATTTAATTAATCTGGAAGTATTCAGTTCTCAAAACCACCATCTTGTTATAAAAAGGAGAATAATTTGGTGTTTGAATAAATAATATGTTGAGCTGCAGAAAGTGTTATTTTTAAACTGATGATAACTTTATAACTTTATAATGAGCATTTATATACAAACTGGTACAAGCATAATTGTGCTTATATTTCAAATCACTAGTTTTTATGTTTTATTTCTTTCAAATACTCTAGTTTTCCTCTGAAATCACAGAACGATTGAGTGAGAGTGGTTGTGTATGACTGTTCCTTGCTATAGACTAGCACCCAAACTAGGATTGCTTCTGGCTTAGCCCCTACTTTTTCTGCATATGTTCCAGTTCCACAATAATTTCAAAAGGATTGAGGAGGTTTTATAAATGGATGGACAGATTTATATCTCTAGTCACAAATAACCTGTTTTCTTTGGCTTTTGTAATGGGTCTCAGTAACCGTGTTGCAGGAAAAGCAGTCCTTTTTTCCAAACAGCCTGAAAGTCAAATTTGGTTGTTGTCTGTTCTGGCATCAAATCTGTAAGGTTTAGGGACATGTAATCCCTGTCAGCATGCCAAGGTCAAAATCCTAGGAAAGGTGTCTCTGTATTTATAATTGTGTTTCCGCTTGTATGTCTATTCATACAGTGTAATACTAATCAAAATGTAATTTTAACTAAAGTAGACTGTGTTTTAAATAAGGAAGTCCAGTAAACTTGCATTTTCCAACATATCAAACATGTACTCTATCAGTGAACCACTCAATAGTTAAGAGGCAATGCAGGTGTAATTTGTAATATTAAGACATGAATTATGATAATGTATTTGAAGAGTTATTTTGGCTCTCTTTAAATATTGTAGTGGTTGTCTTTTTACATTCTTTCTCTGCAGCTGTGGTAGTGATGCATAAATGAACAGCACAAATATATATAAAAAGACTTGGGAAATTCAAGAGTTTTTCAGAATTCAACACACAGACAAACTTGCGTTGCTTTGCTTTTTTTGTATTTCAATGGCATTTTGCATTTGAAGTATAACTGCATATAAAGCTCCTTGGAAGAAAAAGTGCTGGTTCGCAATGTACCAATTAATGAATGCATAACTTATTTTTTATAGAGCTGTGCTTTAATGCTTACTTTGCATGCTTTTACTGATGTCCTGTCTATTTTTTTTGTCTATCTTCTCACTTTTCTTTCAGTCGTTGTGAACGTTTGCCTTGTGGTCTGAATATGGAGTGCCATGGCCTACCCTTGAGAATAACCCACTATTACCTGACTTTCCCTATCAATATTCCTGTTCCCACCAATATCTTCCGCATGGGCCCCGTTAACACAGTTCCTGTGGAGGATGTTCATTTCACCATCACAGGTGGCAATGATGATGCCATCTTCAGTGTGCATAAAGTCAACAGTGATGGATTTGTGGCTGTGGAGAAGCCTCTTCTACATCCTAAGGATTTTACTCTCACTGTTGAGATGAAACTCTTCCGCCATGGAACTATTACAACATTTTTAGCTAAAATCTTTGTTTTTGCAACTGCTGAACTTACAAATGTTGATTTCTAGATAGTCAAATTGAACATGCCCAAGGCTAAAGGAATATACTGCTTTTGAAAATATTCATTTAAATTCCTTTTTCTTGTTTGCTTTACATTATGGATTTGTTATTTTTGCTGCCACAGAGAGGCAGTGTTGGATAAATAATAGGGTATAAAAAGTTGTAGAACAATCTTTTTTATGCCTCTGGCATTAATTAGGTTTTCTTTTATTTGGTTTCTCAGTGTTTTAAATACTTTTCCACAGTTGTGCCATTTTTTTCTTGTACGTATATATATTTTTTTGGTAATAAAACAGTAAGATTGATAAACTGTATGTGTTTTTATGTCCTCTGTAGCCGTGGCATTGTTAAACGAGAGACAAAAGAATAAATCAAATATTCATAGAAATACATGTGCAACAATAGTACTGAACTTAGAAGAATATCTTTATTTTCAGTATAGATTAACTTACTATTTTGGAATCTAAACATAACAATATTTGGCTTTGAACAGTGGGAAAAAATAAGGAGATATTTACTTGGGTTAGATACAAGACTAAATTCAGTGTTGCTTTGAGGTCACTTTGAGAGGAAGTTAGAACTTGTGCTAACACCGGGAGAACATAAAAATGAATCTGGAATAGGATCTAACAGATCCCATGAAGGTACTGTGCATGCATTGTTTGAACAATTTACATTATTTTTTTTTAATTAAAAGTGATTTGAATTTCATTTTGGCTAAAGTTAAAGCAGACCACTAAAAAAAGATTCAAATGATTTACCTGGTCTTGATGCAGCTGTTGTTTTGTTCAGCCACTGCAACAGAATTCTAAAAGATACAACAAAGGGCCTGGTGATACCCTAGTCATTCCATGAAATATTGTTAGTCAAGTCATGTCATGTCATGTGACTTCATTGTCATACCATCCATACAAAGTACTGCAGCATACAGTGATACAAAATAACTTTTCCCAGGACCTCGATGCAACATATGCCAGTGTAAGACAGGTAAAGAACCATACTTTACTATAAATAGATAAATAAGTAGATACATAATAAAAACAGGTAAGTAAATAGATAGTACTCCTTTGTAATAGATAGTAACAACAACTAATAGCAAAAAACAACCGCAGTAACAAGTATATCAAATGTACTGCAAATAAATAAGCTACTAAGAGCAGATTTGAGAACATGGGGGGCAGCACAGAGTTCAGAGTCCAGGTATCCTGTTGCAGAACCTGGAAGAACTGGTTTGGATGCTATAGTACCTTCTGCCAGATGGAGGTGGGACAAAAAGTCTGTAGGAGAGCTGGGAGCAGTCCTTCACAATGCTATATATAGGGATGTCTTTAATGGGGTGGCAGAGAGGTCCCAATGATCTTATCTGCTGTGCGAACTATGCAGCTGGTCAAAACGCTCTTGATGATGCCACTGTATAATGTGGTAAAAATGGGGGAGGTAGACTTGCCTACTTCAGCCACTGAAAGAAGTGGAGATGCTACTGTGCCTTCTTGGCTATGGAGGTGACGTTAATTGACCAAGTAAGATCAGCTGCAGGGTGCACACCAAGGAAATCTGTGCTCTTTAACAATTCCACCGAGAGCCCTCGATGTGTAGTAAGGTAGGAACAGTATTGGCCTTCATGAAGTTAACAATCGTCTCATTTGTTTTGCCCACGTTAAGAGACAGATTGTTCCACTTGCACCAGTCTGCCAATCTTCATATATCCCTTGTGAAAGCTGACTCATCCTTATTTCTGATGAGACCCACCACTGTTGAGTCATCTGCAAACTTAATCGTGGTGTTACAGCTGTATCCAGCCATACAATTGTGAGTCCGCAGGATGAACAGAAGTGAGCTGGGTATGCCATGTTCGGGGGACACTAGTGGTAAGTAAAGTGGTACTGGAGACTGTTTCCAACTTGAACTTTCTAGGATCTCTATGTCAGGAAGTATCCAGTTATATAGGGAAGTGTTGTAGCCTAACAGATCCAACTTCCCTGTGAGTTTTTGAGGAATTAGGGTGTTGAAAGCTGAACTGAAGTCAATGAAAAGTATTCTAGCATAAATGTCTCTTTTGTCCAGATAGGACAGGACCAGATAAAGAGCAGATGATATGGCATCTTCAGTGGAATCGTTTGGATGATAGGCAAACTGGAGGGGGTCAGGTGATGTGGGTAGTCTAACTTTCAAGAGGCCCAAGACTAGCCTCACAAAGCACTTCATGATGGCAGGTGTGAGTGCTATAGAGCAATCATTAACACAAGAGACAAAGGACTTCTTCAGCATGGGTATGATGGTGGTAGTTTTGAAACACTTGGTGATGACTGCCTGCCTCAGGGAAATGTTAAAGATATCTGTAAAGATATCTGTCAGCTGGTTTTCACATTCTCTGAACACTCAGCCAGGTATGTAGTCTGGTGCAGCAGCTTTGCATGAGTTTACCTTCAACAAAGTTCTCATATCAGCAGTGCACAAGCACAGTACATGTTCGTCCTGAGGAGGGATGGACTTCCTTGCAGGTATGTTGTTCAGGGCATCAAACCATGCATACAAGTTATTTAGAAAATCTGGAAGAGAGACATTACCATTGAAGACCGGTGGATTGATCTTACACTCTGTGATGGCTTGAATTCCCTGCCACATGTGTCGTGTATCTCTGGTGAACATGACAGTGGATTTTCTTCCCATAATATTGCTTAGCTGCTTTAATGCCCCGAAGGCTACCTTGACACCTACTCTAAAGTCCGCATTAGGGGCTTCTAACAGTGCATATACTTCCAGTGTCACCCACGGCTTCTGATTTGCACACATTCTAAAGGTTTTTGATACAGTTACATTATCTGTGCACTTATTAATGTAGTTAGTGAATGATGATGTATCCTCCTCAAAGTTGAATGGATGGCCATAGCTGACAGCTGCTTTAAACATGGCCCAGAACATGTAATCAAAACAGTCCTGCAGGGCTGACACCGCTTCCTCTGGCCACATCCTGATTTGTTTGAGAATTGGTTTGGGCCATTTAAGCAGTGTTCTGCATGCAGGCATTAGCACAGCAGAAACATGATCAGAGCTAGCAAGATGAGGATGGGTTTCAACTTTGTAAGCATCATGAGAGTTCGTAAATACAAGTTCAAGTTTGTTCTCTCCCTTGTTTGGAAAGTTCACTTGTTGATAGAAGTTAGAGAGAACTGTCTTCAAGTTCCAATGATTAAAATCTCCGGAAACAAAAATAAAACCACTGGGATGCACAGTTTGCAGCTCTGTAACAGTTCTGTAAAATACATTCAGCACTTCCTTCGAATTAACTCTCAGAGGGATGTAAATAGCTAGAATAAAAATAATGGTAAACTTCCGTGGCAAGTAAAAAGAAGGCATTTTACAGTTCAACATTCTAGCACTGGAGAGCAGTGGCTTGACTCTTCTACAGCGTTTCTGAACCATTCGTTGCCCACATGAACACACAGACCTCATCTGTGCAATTTACCAGTTACTTAAGCAACTCTGTCTATAGTCAGTCCATCCAGCTTAATGGCTGTGTTAGGGATGTTATTATGCAGCCACATTTCAGTAAAGATAAAAATGGAACAGTCCCTCATCTCTTGCTGGTTTATCCATACAGGTCTGAGGTTATCCAGCTTGTTGTCCACTGAGTAAACATTTGAAAGCAGAATAGAAGAGAGCACCAGTCTGATCTGATTTTTGTTCTATCCTCATGTGGAGACTAATTCATTTAACCTCGCTTTTGTTTCTATTCACGTCATTTACAGTAGTGGCAGATCATTCTTTTAAATGCTGAATCGTGTGAAGCCATATTTTTGCATCCTGATTTCTGCAGAATGCCAAGGCTGGTCAACTGCTCCCTTAACGCCAGGGTAATGTTGTACACTGAGCAGCGATTACTGATGTAAAGCATTGTATTGTGACGGTGGGTTTTCTACATAATATACACACCGCAATACTCACGAGTGACAACATTTAACACAATCTGCACCAAATTCTTCAGACCTGGAACAGGCACAGTATCTGCACACGATGCCATTTTGCTGGAAAATTAGAACCTGTAAGACAGCTTTAGCTATTGCATCACCATGCATCCTGACTCTTGTATATACATTAGAGAAGTTAAATTAGCAAAAATTAGCCTCTTTTAATTATATCTTAAAGCTTATGTAGTCAGTTGTTACCTTGTCTCATAACCCCATGATGGTTTTATCTTTAAAATGCAGCATAAGAAATGGGAGATATTAAAAACCACATATTACTCTAGGACTTATTGGAAAGCCACCGCAGAACTTTAAATGTTTTAAATTTAATTTGTACACAATACACTTTTTTTAAAAAAGACTAGTGAAAGCATAAATAACAAGTGAACCAAACCCATGTAAAGTGTTATGGGTAGTAATATTGTACAGTTCAACAAAAATAATACTACCATTCAACCAACTATCTCTGCTGAAGGGACATAAAGTTTCAATCAAACATGCAGGTCTTTAGGATGAGGGAGGAAACAACCAGTGAAACCAGAGCAAGACCACACAAACAAAAGTAGAACATGGACGGTGGCTCGGTTAGTTTTAAAAACGAGGTCCTTATAACCTGTGAGACAGCAATAGTTACTGTGTCACTATGCAGCCTGGCTCTTGTAAATCAATGATAGTAGTGAAAATTTTGGAAAATGCAGACTTTCAAAAGTAATCTTAGAAATGATGTTTCTTCCTGCTGGAAGCCAACTGAATTATGTCTTACATATACTTACAATATATACTGTAGTTATCTTATGTATTGGTCTCTGTCTGTCAGACATGGTAGTTAATCTATTTGTCACATTACCACACTCAGTCACTTCATTTTGCATTTCTCATTTTCACATATGCCCTAGTGCCTCTTCCTCCAACCAGATAGGTAGGCCTTACCCAACATTTCTCCCAGATTCACACTCTAATAGGATTGCATCAGTATGGTTTGTAAAGCTTCTGAACCTGATGGACAAGCTCTCTATAGTGGAAACAGAGCCAGAAGCTGGTGGGAGATCAGTGCCCATTTCCCTGAGGGAGGTCACTGAGGTAGTTAAACAACTCCACAGTGGCAAAACCCCAAGGATGGATGAGATCCATCCAGAAATTGCTGAAGGCTCTGGACATTGTTGGGCTGTCATGGCTGACATGCCTTTTTAATGTGGCATGGTCATCGGGAGCTGTGCCTTTGGAGTGGCAGACCAGGGTGGTGTTCCCCATTTTTAAGAAGGGGGACAAGAGGGTCTGCTCCAACTATCAGGTGGGGCTCCGTGAGGGCTGTGCTTTGTCTCCAATCCTGTCTGAGATTTTTCTGGACAGGATATCAAGGCGTAGCCAGTGAGGGGAGGGGGTCCTGTTCAGTGTCTTTAGAATCGGCTCAGTGCATTTTTCTCATAATGTAGCCCTGTTGGCTTCATCCAGATGTGAACTCCAGCATACATTGGCATGTTTTGCAACCAAGTGTGAAGTGGCAGGGATGAGGATCATCACATCCAAATCTCAGGCCATGGTCTTTAGTAGGAAAAATGTGGACTATCCTCTCCAAGTGAGAGGTGAGTTACTGCCTCAGGTGGAGGAGTTTAAGTACCTTGGGGTCTTTTTCACGAGTGAGAGGAATAGGGATGCTGAGATCAATAGATGGATTGGGGCGCGAGTGATGTTATGCAGTCACTATACTGATCTGTAGTGGTGAAGAAGGAGCTGAATCAGAAGGTGAAGCTCTTGATTTGCCAATCAATCTATGTCCTTATCCTCACCTATTGTGCATGTGGCTGAAATGAGCTTTCTCTGCAGGGTGGCTGGCTGTCCCTTAGAGATAGGGTGAGAAGTGCAGGCATCTGGCACCTGACCCTCTGCATCAGGAAGGACTAAATGAGGTGGTTTGGGCCTTTGAGAAGGATTCCATCCCGGGGAGATTTTACAGGCACAACCAGCTGAAAAGAGAAAAATGGTGATGAACCAGTGCTCACTGGGAGGATTATATCTTCCACATGGCCTAGGAATGTCTTGGGATCCCACTGTATGAGATGACAAGTGTTGCTGGAGAAAAGGACATATGGGCTTCACTAAGACTGTTGCCCCTGTGACCCAGCTTTGGATAAGCAGTGGAAAATGGATAAATGAACAGTGTTTGAATCTTCTCCTAGGGTCATTTACAGCAAGACCCTGAATTACTGCTGAAGATTCAATATAGTGTAGCGGTTGTCAGACCACAATGCCCCTTAGAGGGCTCTAAGATCATTGCTGCCATAAAGAGCCATTATTCTAAGACAACCTCTGAGCTATTTCCCAGGACAATGTGCTGCTACGTGTTATCCAGGAGATGTTCTATCTTCCTACTAACACTGGAACGCTCCTTTCTCACTTTCAGAGAGTCGAGCATTCATGTAAGTTGCGGGATTGTTTGTTATCCCTGAAGGATATGGTGTAATTTATCCCAGCTCTACACTTTCTCTCTCTCTATTTAATTTGTGCACCTCCTCCTTGCTCTTCAAGGACTATCTGTCCACACCTATGGAATGTCATGCCTTGGGTGTGCCTGTTTTCCTGTATTGGCATGTTGAGAATAGCCCACATGAAATACTACTGCCAGTCCTTTTCATCTCTCTTTCTCTCTGGACTTTGCTGAACCTTATTCCCATCCTCTGTGACAACTAAAATAAAGTGGCTGGGCTCAAAATAATATGTGTATCGTTTTGGGGGAATTTTATTACCACTTGAAATTTAAAAAAGATTTTGCTTTGCCCCAGCTGCTGCTTCTACCTGCTAAGTGTGTCTTTCAACCATCATTTTTCTTTGAGCATTGGAATGGTGCTATATAAATAAAATGTATTATTATTATTATTAATATTATTACTATTATTATTACTATTAGCAGCCTGGTACGCTGGGACATCTTCTGGTGCCTAGAGATTATAATTATGGAAGCTTGGTGGTGCTGCATGTCATAGCTGTACTCTTTCAGTGCTTGTTGTATGTTCAAAGGTGTAATAAAGGAGATAATAGGTTTTCGCGTTCTAGACCAATCATAATGGCTCTGTATAGATCTGTGCAGCTCAGTTTACTATGTCTTGAGAAACACCCAACAAAAGTATGGTTGTGCACAAAATGAATGTGTATGCCTTTGAAACCAAATTAATATAGAGTGTAAACTGCTGCCCATTTATGGCCATTCAAATGTGAAGGCACATTGCCCAACTAAGGGATATACTCTATCTGACTACACTGCTATAATTTAGAGTCATTGAAATTATGAAATTAGGATTACCGCCTAATTTTGTATGATTAGCAATTTTTATAGTGAGATTTGTCTCCGACAAGACTTTTTCTATTTTGTTAGATGCTAATTAAGGGCTGTGGAATAATAGGGATAGTTCTGATTGTTTTGTCAGGTCTGGTCAGGTTGGGGAGCATGCACTGGTACTGCCGTTGGCACACCCACCTCACGATGAAACAGCTCGGAATCCTAGTTGTCAACCCCCTAAGCAGACACGATGTTCAGTTCCACTCTCCGGAAATGACTATCTGCCCCAGCCAGGTGTTACATGGGCATCCCCTTGGCCTGCTCCAGCCACTTATTGTTTTGTCTAATTTTGTAAATTCCTCCATCAGCTTTCAACTATATTGAAAAGGAAAAAAAAATATTGATATCTGAAATTTGTCAAAAAATAAAAAATATAAAACAATAACAATTTAGACCAGGGTGCCCACACTTTTTCGGCTTGCGAGCTACTTTTAAAATGACCAGGTCAAAATGATCTACCTACATTAAAAATTTTATATATATATATATATATATGTATATGTATATGTATCTATACTAATAAAAGGCAAAGCCCTCACTCACTCACTGACTGAC
>JANRMT010062796.1:7580119-7624700 GCA_026402145.1 Polypterus bichir lapradei | reverse complement strand
CAATATGAACATGCTGCATAACAAAACCTGGAAATATAAATAAAATGTGTTCTTTTCAGCAATAACAAATCAAATCATTCAGTTGTCTTTGCTCATATGTCATTTTAGAGCTGGACGCCTGGTATCTTTTTTTGGCAACAAGTTCGTTTATGTTTGGTGTGAGGTTCTGTGTTGTGGAGATTCTCAAGATGGACTGCAGGTGCTCATCAGTGAGGCGACTCCTGTGTGCTGTTTTGTTAGTCTTCATCACTGAGAAGAGCTTCTCACACAGATATGTGCTACCAAACATGCACAAGGTTCGAGCCGCATGTAGATGGAGCTGGAGCATTTCTGCGGTAATGGAGTGAATAAACTGTGCGGGCCCTGCAGTATCGTACTTTGCCTTTAGTGTGCCATTACACTGCAGCTCAATCACCTCTATCTGAATCTGCACAAGTGCAGTTTCCACATCGACGGGGGTTGCGAAACAACTCAAAATTCTTTTTTTGTTCTTCAAAGTCACCAAAGCGCCGTGCGAACTCATTGCGCAGTGCGCTCAGTTTATCAGCAAAGTGCGTATTTGGGAACACCGTTGTGCCGAATTGGTTCAACATTAATTGGCAACAGGGAAAGTGGGGCAAGTTGCACTGGTGCATTTGTGTCTCCCATAAAAGCAGCTTCACTTGAAATCACTTTGTGATTGTGCACGGGTAAAAACGTCTGCTGAAGTGTCAGATTCTTCTTTAACTCTTCTGCTTTCTGTATCTTCTGCATTGCATTCAGGTCTTTCAGGTTATCCTGATGTTTTGTCTCATAGTGCCGTCTTAGATTAAATTCTGTAATTACAGCCACATTAGCTCCACAAATGAGAGACACGGGTTTACCGGCAATGTCAGTAAACATATACAAAGCCTCCCATCGGTTTTTAAAGGCTCTATTTTCAGAATCAACTTTTCTCTTCAGCATCGTGTGGGCTAGCTTCGCAATAACTTGCAGCATCATAAGCTAGACTTGATTAACGCGGTAAGTGTTCGGCAAGGCAGCTGAAGCGCTGCATTATGGGATCTGTAGTTTATTGTGTTACCAGCGCTTCATATACTCGGGCCATTAATAACAATAATACAGTATATAAAATGATCTCGCGGGCCGGATATAATTACACGCCGGGCCGGATGTGGCCCGTGGGCCTTGAGTTTGACTCATATGGACTAAATAGAATTTGAAAAGAAATATTTTTTGGAATGTGATCGCGCAAGTCAGATCTAGTTGATGCGCACTACAGTACATCGAGCCCGCGTGCTATTGTGGTTTTGCCTGCATGCCTCAATAAGTCACCCTCCCCTCGCTCTTACTTTTTTACCGTTCATCTAATGAATACACTGAGTATGGCTTTACCAAAACAATCATTGATGGCGAATAAAGTATCCATTATTCGAGTATGTAGATCGGGGTATATATACATATATATATACCCGCGTATCGCAGCGGAGAAGTAGTGTGTTAAAGAAGCTATGAAAAAGAAAAGGGAACATTTTAAAAATAACGTAAAATGACTGTCAATATACAGTAATTATTTTGTGAGTGTTATTGAGTGTTGCTGTCATCAAGGACTTGATTATCATTATTTCTTTCAATCAGATTCGTATTTGTAGGATGTGTTGTGTTCAAGTTACATTCCGTGTTTGTCAATCGTTGTAAAGATAACAGGTTTCATTCATCGATTCGTTTCTTACTGCATCAATAAACAGCTCGTCTTCTTCTTTATCTGAGACCTGACACACTGCATGCACGGGTTTTTTTTTTACACTGTCTTCCTTTGTTTCCGCAGTAGCTGCACTTATGAATATGCTTGTATGTATCAGACGCTTCATATTTTTTTGCTGCCTTTTCAATTGTGTAATTCGGTTTTTGTTCAGCGCTCTTTGGAACTGTTGCTTTTTGTCTGTGCACTGCGTCAGTTCACGTGAGCCGCTCGGTGTTCTTGCATCGAAGTTTCCCAGCTGTGCTGGTGCCATGTCGTGCTATGTCCATGGCTGTATTTAAAGTTACCGAAGTCCCGGCACTTAAAACTTTCTCTCGCAGTTTCGCTGAGTTTGTGCCAAACACCACCCTGACCATCTCATCTTCCTCTGCATAAGCACAGTCCTTCACCCGTGAATATTTAGTGGCAGTGTTTCTATTGGATTGCCGCTGACGGACGGCCTTATATGGGCAGGCACTAAATTACAAACGGCAGCGGCAGCCTGTCTATGAACTTAATTTAAAGTTTAGGTTTACACCGTGCTTTGTTTCCGTAGTAGCATCACTCATGAATATGGTTGTATGTCACTCGCTCGCTTCTTATTGTTTCGCTGCCTTCTCAATTATATAATGCATGTTTTCTTCAGCGCTTTTTGGAGGTCTTCCTGGTTTTCTACGTACTGCGTGATTACGTGGGAGGCGTGATGATGTCACACGAAACTCCGCCCCCACGGCTTTTGCGCTCATCTCCATTACAGTAAATGGAGAAAAACAGCTTCCAGTTATGACCATTACGTGTAGAATTTCGAAATGAAACCTGCTTAACTGACTCACTCACTGACTCACTCACTCACTCATCAGTGAGTGAGTGAGTCAGTCAGTGAGGGCTTTGCCTTTTATTAGTATATATCTATACTAATAAAAGGCAAAGCCCTCACTGACTGACTGACTGACTGACTGACTGACTGACTGACTGACTGACTCACTCACTCACTCACTCACTCACTCACTCACTCACTCATCACTAATTCTCCAACTTCCCGTGTAGGTAGAAGGCTGAAATTTGACAGGCTTATTCCTTACAGCTTACTTACAAAAGTTAAGCAGGTTTCATTTCGAAATTCTACATGTAACGGTCATAACGGTCGACAACGTCCGCCATGTTGAACTTTCTTATTTATGGCCCCATCTTCACGAAATTTGGTAGGCGGCTTCCCTGCGCTAACTGTAACCGATGTACTTACTTATTTCGATGGTATGACGCCACTGTCGGCCGCCATATTGAACTTTCCAACGTCACTAATTCTCCAACTTCCCGTGTAGGTAGAAGGCTGAAATTTGGTACTTATTTCGGTGGTATGATGCCACTGTCGGCCGCCATATTAAACTTTTAACGGACACCGATGTACATACTTATTTCGTTGGTATGACACCACTGTCGGCCGCCATATTGAACTTTCCAACGTCACTAATTCTCAAACTTCCCGTGCAGGTAGAAGGCTGAAATTTGGCAGGCTCATTCCTTACAGCTTACTTACAAAAGTTTAGCAGGTTTCATTTTGAAATTCTACGCGTAACGGTCATAACGGTCATAACGGTCAACAACGTCCGCCATGTTGAACTTTCTTATTTAAAGGCCCCATCTTCACGAAATTTGGTAGGTGGCTTCCCTGAGCTAACCGAAACCAATGTTCGTACTTATTTCGGTGGTATGACGCCACTGTCAGCCGCCATATTGAACTTTCCAACGTCACTAATTCTCCATCTTCCCGTGTAGGTAGAAGGCTGAAATTTGGCAGGCTCATTCCTTACAGCTTACTTACAAAAGTTAAGCAGGTTTCATTTCGAAATTCTACGCGTAATGATCGTAACAGTCAACAACGTCCGCCATGTTGAACTTTCTTATTTATGGCCCGATCTTCTCGAAATTTTATAGGCGGCTTCCCTGCACTAACCGAAACCAATGTACGTACTTATTTCGGTGGTATGATGCCACTGTCGGCCGCCATATTGAACTTTTGAACAGTCTTTGTTACTTATGGGCCCATCTTCAAGAAATTTGGTACACGGGTTCCCAACGCTAACTGAATCCTACTTACGTACATATATACGTCCATAGCCTGCAGCTCGGTCACCGTGTGAGGTGGCGTTGGGTCCCCCATCCCAACGCCCCCCACATTGTTGGCTGCCTGCCTATATAAGACCGTCCGTCGCTCCGGTCTCTACATTCCCTTCCTTGCTTCACCACGGGATTCACGTCTCCCTACTGATAACTACAGCCTTTTTGTTTAATCCACGGCTTCTCCGCTGTTTTATTGTTTGTTTATTACAATTATAGTTATTGTATAGGTATTTTAGACTTACTTTACATTGCTCAGGTACCCATTTCCTTTATCATTCCAACCCCCATTAATATGTCTATCGAGGTGATCACTATCGATCAAAGAACTGTCACTTACTGAGTGGTTTCCATGCCCGGAGATGGCACCTACCTTTTCCATTCTTTTTGTTACATATTGCACGGCCATATCAGGCTCACTCTTGATATCCGGAGGAACATTGTGTCTTATGTATTGAATGACTGGGACATGTTCAAGGTGTGGACTGATGACGGTACAGGAGATAATTATACTACACAGGAGCACTATAAGAGTGAAATGCTTAAGCCCTTCACCTATGGTTCTGCATGTGAGTGGATGGCTGCCGCTGAATTGTTCGGTTGTCGCTTTCAAGTGTACTGAAATGGCCAAATATTTTACACCTTTCGACAACCGCCAATGCCTCTTAAACATCTTAGATTCACAGGTGACAATTTCAGTAGTGGACACTTTGATGTTTATGAGTGTTTAAACTCTCAAAAGCTGGATGTGATTTTATTGATGAAACCGGTTGTGTGCTTACAACGCTTGACAGATGCCGAATGTCACTTCAACACAACAAATCCTGCAAATACTGTCGTAATTGAAACAAACCATGAAACTCAAACCAATTATGACAGCAGCAATCCAAGCTGTGAGATTTGAAACAAGATTACTGTTCACATGGCCAACTGTAAGTTACATGCTCAAGAGTAAGCTCAGCGCACAGCTTGGTAATGTTACAACCGGAGGGCCGAGCTGACAACATGGTATACAAAGAGATTCTTAACAAATAATTATTGGCATATTTTCCCTCAGTTTAAAAAGGTTAAATTGTCTTCTTAATAAAAATTTTAAGGCAGTACTTCGCCGCTGCGAAGCGCGGGTATCTTGCTAGTATATATATGAGTATACTTTATACATAAAATATATGTTGTCGTACCTTGCATAACTGAATAACCTTTATGGCACAATAACAATTCAATACATTTATGGTCACTACAGTGTTTGGATTTAATAATCGTCATGTGGGAAAAGGCTGACTCGCATAAATAAGTAGAGCCGAATAATGCAGTTGAGGAGCTTTTGAATTCAGCCAAGTCAAAAATGACGGCTGTCCGATTAACTGTGATTTTAGTTCCCTGTCCTTTCTCTTTCTCAGATCGCTTTTTGGAAGGAAGTCAGTTTCGTAGTTTTTCTGAAAAGTGCCTTTCTATATTTTCCTTCTTTGGAATAGCAATGATAGATTGACAGATCAGACAAACGCACTTCGATTGTGACATTGTGAGAGAAAAAAAATCCTCTTCCAATTCCACATTCAGCCCATAACCAACAATTTTTTTTTTAAATCCCTTCTTTAGTCGATATAAATTGGAAGGCTAACTAGATCACAGTCGGAGTTTTGCAATAGCTAGCACATTTGATCGTGCGCGTGGGATGACCAGTGTGTTAGACGAGAAGAGATCTCAGACTGGCCGCCCTGTATGTCAATCAAGTGGCAGATGCCATAGGCAGGATATATGACAGACTAACGTTTAAAAAAAATTTTCTGAACGCAACGCGATCTACCTGCACTACCTTTGCGATCTAACGGTCGATTGCAATTGACGCATTGGGCACCCCTGATTTAGACTGTCTATTGTAAAGAAATGTTCCCTACGTTAAGCAATCTAACTGTTTATCCTCAGTGGAGGTTTAATGCAATTTATCCACAGAAAGACAATACATTGCTTGTCTTTATTTTTTATTATTTCTTCATGAATTATTTGTTGCTCTGGTGTCATGCTGACTCTTTGTGCAGTGTTATGTTGAAATCTCTAAGGATTTCCAGGTTTGACACATGAATTACCCTTGTAGTGTGTTTTTCTGCACCCTTTAAGTTTGCCTTTTTGGATTGCTGGATTGTATATTTTTCTTTTGGATTTAGATTTTGGCTTTTTTAGCATATTTTGACAGTAGGTATTATTTCCTGTTTCTTTCAATTTTAGATCTTTTTTGATTTGTTTTTTAATATTGTATTTTTCTTTTGTAGTTCGATTTTTTTTTATGTTGTATTTTGTATAATCCATCAGTAGACCTTTGGAATCGCTTTTTTTGCTAAATACATGTCTTTAATTTTTACAATCAAGTCTTGAGAAATGTGACAATGTTTTTGAAAAATCCCTCCCTTATTGGCATCTGTTTGATGGCTCAGTCACAACATATGGTGTTTCACCGTTGTAAATGGATGTCACAAAAATACCAAAAAGTTCCACAAAACAGGCCAGGGCCATCACTTACCTGCCCAGATCTAGTCTCACCCTTAGACAGCCAGCCCCCTGATTCCTCAGGCAGGCCCAAGAATGGGAAGCTGGCTTTAAAAGTTCAAAATATCACAAATATTCATGAAATATGAAAAAATGTACCTCAAGAGAGAAGAAATGTTTGCCTAAAAATGTAATCAAAAGTGAATAAATCTGAACACAAAATCCAAAAATCATTAATCCAGGAACAGAATCAAATATCATAAAAATAGAAGTATCGAAGGGAAACAATACTTGGAATAATACCTCCAACAAACTCAATGAATGACCTCAATATAAAGGCTGAAGGAGGTCCTAGCAACTGTGGTATCAGGGATGCACAGCCTCTTGGGGCTCCACTCACAAAGTACAATGAATGTCAGAACATTTAAAGACATAGTAATATCAAAGACTAAATAAACAGATATTACATAAAAACATGGAAAATAATAATTCAAAAAAGACAAAATATATAAGCCAGGGAAAATCCCCTGGCTGTAACATAACATTCACGACAGAAGAACAGCCATGAACTAAGAGGGAGTACATTTTGTGGATTGTCACTTTTGGTCAGTGGTTGGCAATAGACGAGTGGGAAATCATTGTTTTCATGGGCATTTAAAATAAAGACATTACTTTTGTACAGTATATCCCAATGCTGACAAATGTTTTGGGGAATATTTAATGAATAATTGGAATTTCATCTTACACACTGTATAAATTCACATTTCTTTAATGTGATTTTCTTTTCTTTGTGTACAGTTAAAAAGTAACAAGCAAAAATAATTTTAATTTGATATTTATTTTCATATAAATAATTTTTACATTTATTAACAATAAATACCTGTGTGCACATGACAGTACTATTACTACGACCACTACAAATCTTTACATATTACATTAACTAACATGTGAAAGTTTCAACTTCAACTTAAAATGCATGTCCCTTGGTTAAACTCCCTTACAAATTTCTAGTTCATTTTGGAATAAACCAAAGAAGGTTAGAAGATTTAAGAGGACTCTTGACTAAACAATATAAATGCTGTTTTGTTCAGCAACTAAAATAGCTGCATCCTGTACACAACCCACAGCCTTCTGCAGGACACATCTGCCATGACCCAGACTGAAACACAAACAGTCTGAAGCCTTGACTGTCTGAGGTAGCATGAGGAATAATTTGTAGAATTCCCACATAAAGGAGATGAGTTGACCACATGGCTCAGAACTGTACACCAGCCTGATTTTGTTCTGGTAATTATGCAAAGCCATACGGTAAGCAGGCTATTGTCACTTTCGAGGGAGAAGTTTATTTTCTTAACTCTTTTACAAGAAATTGTTGCTGATGGAAAAAAATAATCACCCTTTGGAATTAAGGAAATGTATTCTCAATAATGGCAGCACAGTGGCGCAGTGAGTAGTGCTGCTTCCTCGCAGTTAGGAGACCTGGGTTCGCTTCCCGGGTCCTCCCTGCGTAGAGTTTCCATGTTCCTCCTGTGTCTGCGTGGGTTTCCTCCCAAAGTCCAAAGACATGCAGGTTAGGTGGATTGGCGATCCTAAAATTGTCCCTAGTGTGTGCTTGGTGTGTGTCTGTGTGTGTGTGTCCTGCGGTTGGCTGACACCCTGCGCGGAATCTGTTCCTACCTTGTGCCCTGTGTTGGCTGGGATTGACTCCAGTGGACCCCTGTGACCCTGTGTTAGGATATAGCAGGTTGGGTAATGACTGACTGACTGACTATTCTCAATAATAAAACAAAGCTTCATTAAATTAAAATAAATTAGTAATTGTGAATGTTAGTCTGGTGTGAAAATTTTATATATGCCTTTATATTCTGGCACCTTGATGGCACAGTGATTAGCACTGCTGCCTAAACGGTTTCAAAGACATGCAGGCAATTTCTAGCCCCGACAGTTTGGACATTGAACACTCTGTCCACGCCCATTTGAATTTCCAAACACATGTTGTGGATGTGCATGTTAGGCTAACTGGTGACACCACATAGGCTTAGTGTTAGAGACATTGTGTGTGCGCCTTGTGATGTGGCTAACTTCTTTCTGGTTTCTGAGATTCCTATTGGTCACTAATGGAAGAGGCAGATTCATAAAATGTAAGTATGATTCCTCTATAACTATTCCTAAACATAACACCAAGCATTAAATAAAAAATTTTATATGTGATAAAATATATTTTTGACAATGGCAGCAGCCTTGGATTAAGCAAAATAAGCATATGTGTAGGGCACCAAGGCAAGAAAGGCACCAATACAGTTTTCCCCTAACTACTGTGCCCTTAACTCTTTCACTTGACTTTAGTCAACTTTTTGTCCTTATCTGCCATGTTTGAATCTGATCTGCATTGTTAAAAAATGTCTTTGTCATAGTAAGTGACTAAAGTTTAAAAGTGTGGTTTGAAGGTGTCATCAGATATTACATTAAATGGGACAAGGTAGGCTGGATGCCTTTTCTCTGCTAAATTATGCCAGATTTGTTTTTAGATTTTGATCTAAGACTTTGCAATCAAAAAGTATTAAAAAAACTTTTGACAGGATAATTAAACTGATAATCAGGTAGCAATAGCCATTAGTTTGGATCTTTTTATCCATGGATGTTGAAATGCTATATATCGTCAAGTTTAGAAAGCAGTGTATGTAAGATGTTTTGTTTTCTCCAATTGAATGGTTTTTTTTTTAGTTTTTTTTTTAAATTGCCCAAAAGCATTGACTTCTGTAGAAACAGGATTTTCAAAATTGAAAATGATGCTCTTGGGAACATCAAATCTTATTTTAATTTATAATCTTTGGGAGGGTGATTGAAAATAGTTTTCAATACATTTTTGTATTTGCATTGTTTGTCTATTTTATTTAAAAATACATAAAGTGTTCAAAACTGGCATTTTCCTGCTGCTCTAATTATAAGTAAACAATTTGATTATATAGCTTATAATAAATAAAATGTTAAAAAGCGAATATTTAATATAGTATATATATATATATATATATATATATATATATATATATATATAAGCCAGTAGATAGAAAACTGAATTTTAATCTCTTCACCTTCAATACTTATTGATTCTTAATGTCTTGTCACCTAGGGCTGAGGGGGCACCATTGTTGGGCTGTGCTTAGGGCAGTAGTTAGCTTTAATCTGGCCCTGAATGGCAGGCACCCAACAGGGTCAACAAAAATTTACTGGGTAATATTTATCCTAGAGTGCTCAGGGAAGTTAGTGATTACACACTATTCATCTGTTTTGTTGAGGAAAGACAGTGCCCACTTGAAAATCCAAAAGATACCACCACTCACTTGACCATCCCGCAAAGTCTGCATATTGAAGGAGTGATTCCATTGTGGAACAACATTAGAACTGTTGCTGTCTGCATCATGAAAGGCTACAACAGTGAAGAAGACGATCTTGCAGAGTCTAGGCAGGATGCCTCAGGTATGCAATTAAGGGATAGTAACCTCCAGTCCTACACAACAAATACAACACAACTCATTAACATATACTGGGATAATTCAGGAAAGATAAAGACAGGAAACTAGCAAGTGTTGTCAGATTATATAAAATGTAATTAAGTCAATACTAGTAACTAGAAGTCAGTGAGATTAATGTAAGCTTAAAGTACTGTATATTAAGGGAAGTACTTATTAAAGAAACAGTTGAGCAACACATGTGAAGAATAGTGCAATACTGAACAACTAACATGCTTCAGATGGGGAGACTATCTTCAGTATTATGCTGGAGTTCCTTGAAGAAACAATAAAAATATAGGATCAGAGGTGGATATGATATTATTTATGTTGACGTTAAAAAAGCATTTAATAATATAACAACATGACAGGCTTCTGATCAACCTAAAAGTTCAAATGACAAATGTTTAGATGGGTGGAAAACTGGTAAAACAAGGAAAGCAAGGAGTTATGGTAAGCAAACATTTCTAAATTAGTTGAAGCTAAGAGTAGTATCACTCAGGCGTTAGTGCTGGTGCCAATGTTCTTTTTAAATTGATATAAATATAACATATAAGCTGGTTAAGTTTATGGTGAACTTTACATTGAGCAGGGCTGATAGTAATCAAACCTAGTTGTGTTTAATGAGAGTCAGCTAATTGTTACTTTAATTAAATTGATTTAATTGGGGACATTTGTGTTTTACACAGTCCCAGTTTGTGTTGGATAACTCTATTTAATAGAAAAATTAAATGACCTAAAAGGAAATGTAATATTTTTCACTCAAGTGTGATTTGTCTAATTTAGATTTTGTTTGAAAACCTAAAAAAATTCAGTGTTTATAATTGCAATAATAGCAGAAACAAGAAGTCAAATCATTTTTTATATCACTGTACATGTGTCAGATCACAAGAACAGAAAAACTGTTTAAAAAAGCAGGATATGGAATCTTGAGGTCAGTAGTCTGGCAAAAGATGTTAAACTGTGGAATCAAAAATAAAAGTCTATGTTGTCAGAAGGTTGTTATACTAAAGATCTTTGAAACAAACAGGATCACACAAGAAAGGATTAAAAATAAAATCCACAATTATGGACATGACACAACTTGTGACATGCCTCTCGCAATCCATTATATCCCACAAAATGGCAGCACCCACAAAAAACAAAACAGTATTGTGGATAAATTTAAAACACAACATACAAAACATAACTTGTTGAGATTCTTTGACATTCAAAATCTCAGAAAAGATTAAGCAGGAGTTGAAAAAAGGCATTCAATACAGAAACACTTCTCTTTTATTATAAACTAGCAAAATACCCACGCTTCGCAGTGGAGAAGTAGTGTGTTAAAGAAGTTATGAAAAAGAAAAGGAAACATTTTAAAAATAACATAACCTGATTGTCAATGTAATTGTTTTGTCACTGTTATGAGTGTTGCTGTTATCAAGGATTTGATTATCATTATTTCTTTCAATCAGGTTCGTATTTGGAGGACGTGTTGTTTTGAAGTTACATTCCATGTTTGTCAACCGTTGTAAAGATAACAGGTTTCATTCATCAAAGTGTTCACTACGCACATCGCTACTTGTGAATGTAAGATGTTTAACAGGCATTCCTGGTATTAACTTGTGCTAAACATACCATGGTGTGACGTAAGGGGAGCTGACTGTAAAAAGGCAAGGAGACGCAATTGTGACCGAAAAGGGAGAAGACAGCGAAGGAGTGGAAAAGTGAGAAGGAAAACTATTTAAATAAGGAGCTAGGAAGGTGAATGGAAAGAAGCAGCCAGCGGTAAAGCAAGGAAGACTTCATAATAAGGATGGTTGGGTGCACGTAGAAGGTGTAACAATAAGATTGTTAAGCCTTATGATAATGTTCCAGCACGGAGGATTTAGAGAGACGCACTGGGAGAAGTATAATCTGAACCTCTCTACAGTTTCGTTTATTTTCGGGTTGTAATGTTCATCAATATTTACGTATCATCTGGTCCAGTGGCGGACCATGCATTTCACACCTAGGCCTTCAGTAGTGCTCCGTCTGAATCAACCCGCCCCTCAAAAACTAATTTATGGTTATAGAAACCATCTTAATATGCAGAAATACAGTAAAGAGCCGCTGCATCGCAGATAGATAACTCCTGTAGCCACAATAAATGCCTTTATTGAATAGACAAACCAGGGGTGAACAAGTTCCTTTCTACTGTAGCTACAGCCGCGACACACATAAAAAACATCAATAATAACTCATAAACTTGCAATATTATTTAGGAAAATCGCAACATTTTACTCACCAAAAATTCGGATTATCTGTAAACAAAATCCATCCTCCTCTCTTTCCTCAAGAACAGTTCAATTACTCTGTCGTACAGATTATCCATGCGCTTCAGTTCCATCAAAAAGTCCCTTTCTATCGCCATCAAAGCTAATGCTGAAAGTCGAACCTGCCCTGTCGTATTTCTGGCATAAGTTTTAATTCGCTTTAGGGCTGAAAATGTCCGCTCGACAGAAGCAGTGGACACGGAAATGGTCACCACCAAACATACCAATGTGTACAGCTGCCCCATGCTCTCATTCAAATTTTTCTGATGAAGGAAGTCAAGGAGATCAGTGGGAAATTTTCCTGCAAAATCATCCATGGCATACATTACTGTTTTTAGCCGAGACAGATCAAAAAGTGCTCCGTGGCTCTGTGTTAAACTGGAGAAGGCTGCATGCGGGAAATTTTTCTTGTATTCCCAAAACTTCTGGGGGTCGAGGAGCGTGACAAACATCAGTTTTTCGTGGTCTTGAAATCTGGTCTGTGTCTGGCAAATAATATTGTCCAGAATCCTGCCATGGAGTTGGCGGTAGTGCGCGCGAGGATCTTGCGCTTGACCTCTTCGTGCGCTTGGAGCGCCTGCGCGGCGTTCAGTGGCCTCGTAGAGTTCCTCATATCGGCTTCTATCCAATCAATGGGTCTGAATACGGTGACGTTGCTGTACGCCTGCTAGAGGGCCCTACTGACACCAACTCAAAATCTGATTTTAAACTTGGCTCTAAACTTAATTGGAAGCCAGTGAAGTAGTGTAATAATTGCAGTTATTGTATATGGTCATAGCTCTTAGTTTTAGTTATGATCCTTGCTGCACTGCTTTGAAAGAATTCAAATGTCCTTCCCTTAAAGGATCACAATGTTGACAATGTTGAAGCAAATGAATGAATGTGCTTATAAATTTCTACAGTTGAAGAAACTGCCTTCATTTTGCACTTTTTGTAAGCTGGAGGTGGTGTCAAAGGGTGAATATTTCACTAACTAAGTTTCAACATATACCTGAAGCAAAATTTCAACATGACAATAAAGTATCTTAAGGGTTGTGGACATGTCCCAAATGGAACTCAAAAGGAACTCAAATTCAAAAGTGTGTTGATAGTTATTATTATCAAATGTTTTTTTCCAGTGTATTTGGGGTAGGTGTGGCACCAATACAATAATAAAGAAATTAGTTCAGTATGACCAGCAAAACTAAAATGGAAAACAGCTCATAAATTTCATTCTGTGGAGCATTCTTCCAAGCCATTTTACAATACATCAGCACCAGCAGATGTCCTTGAGCTGCCACGTAAAAGGAAAGTCCTCCTGAGTCTAGAGTCACCTTAAAAAAACATTTCACTTTTAATACGCAGCTTAAGATATGTGAGTCAATGTAATACTTTACTGGACATTATGATCATCAAAACTGTGTTGTAAAGATCTGCATTCTCACATCTGAGAGCTTGGAATCCAATCCATCCATTCCAATCATTTTGTGAACTTGTTTTTCCACTATGGTCTTGAAGGTAGCCAGATTACTTAACACTGTATGGTGGAAACACAAGATTAAAGTTGCATAGAGTTGAGATTTTTTTGAAGTGTAAACATCTTAAAAGACATTACCTGAACATTTTCCCCAAATCTTTATTATTTTACTCTGAACCCTTAGTTGGTACTGTATTTGGCATGCGTTTTTAGTTGGGGTTTGGCCATCATGAGAAGATGGTAAATGTTCTTTGGGTAATATAACTGTGCTACTTGTAAACACTTGTTTACAATTGTATGTCGTACATCAACTGTCTTGAGGCAAATGGAATGTTTATTTTATGATATCCACTCATCCATACGTCTAGTCCAACATACGGATACAGAAACCATATTATATTCATTGAACACCTACCGTTAATCTAATTATAACGCCTTCAACTTCCTAGTGCACAGACTGAACTCCTGTTTCTTTTTTCTAGTATCAACAGACACCCAAAGGGTCAACTCTGTGCTACTCTCACAGAGAATAAAATTCTCCAAATAAGCCTAAATGTATTAAAAATAATGTATTTATTATAAAAAGTAGGAATAATTAGAAGGAGAAAATTCCCTTAATAACCTGCTGCAGTAGATTACCCTAACCAACATAACAAGTAGGCTGTCCTGGTATATATTTCAAAGTTTCATTCAAAATTTAATGAAATACTGAACTACATTTACCTAGGACCATGGGGTGCAAAGCAGGAATCAACCCTGTAAGGAGATCCATTTCATTGCAGGACATGCTGCTAATTTTATCTCTAATCCTAAGCGAATACACTTTACAGACTCCAGGCCATTTTAGAGTCGCCATTCATCCTAATGTGCAAGTCTTTGAAACACAGAAGAAAAGATGGACTTCCTGAATTATAATCCAAATAGACAGTTACCAAATTAACATGCAATTTATAACTGGGCCAAAAATCAGAACTAAATGCTTAAGTTATTGTAAAAAATGGAAGGGGAAAAGGGAACAATACAAGGTTCCACAGTCCAACTAGGGCTCTCTTCAAAAACTTGATAGAAAAAAGGTGGTATTATGATGCTATATTGTTGTATTGTGTGTGCTAGAATCGAAAATACAGTTTAACACTGTGGCTATATTATGGGATGGCATGTTTGCATTTCTAATTAGTCAGTAATATTAACTTCCTTTAGTTATTCTTTAGACGTGCAGTCAGAAGGTGGATGTTGTGCAGCCTACTACTGATTTCATACAGGACATTTATTGATCTGAGTGTGTTGAGTACTGAAATCTGCATCTCCTGTGGCTCTTCATTATCAGCTCTCTCAATGGAAGTCCTCTTTACTTACTTATGACAAGGTGTAACACAGCTTTTACTTCAGATGCATATTTTACAATTCACATTTTCACAAACAAAGCTGCCAGTTCTTTCAACCTTACATCAACTCCTACACTGTTATCGTAACTGTGAACAACATAGAGTACACACAGCAGCTATGACAACATATTCTTCACTTTTACCACTAGTCCATTGATGTCTTTGAATGCTAATGTATAATCTGATGTTACAGAAAGGTTTTTCCTGTAAAATAGGTTGTCTATTTTTAACACATGCAATGTGCTTTCTGCAGATGCAACACACATTTATATGTTTAATAGGAGTCTTTTAGGAGACTTTTCAACTGCAGACAGTTTATTGTAATCAGATGCTTGCTCTCTGTCAGGCCAGGTTAACAACAGCACCATTATTCATTGCAGTTTGAAATCTTAGTCCCTGCTTTGAGCACTGCCTTCATGCGACATAGATTGGTTTAGAACTGTGACACTCGATGAGCCGTCTAATTGTCCCCACTGAGTTTTAAGCAAAATTCATTCATGGATGTCTTCAGACATGTACATTACAAATCTGGCTCAGCAAAACCTTTGTGCTAGTAATATTCTCAGCCAACTCCACAATGTAATGCACTGTGCACACATAGAAGTTGGTGAGCAGAGATCAGGTTTGTAGCCTGCTAATTGCCTACATGTTCTCTCTATTTTTTTTTTTACTAAGAATGCTGCATTTTACCATAATATAAAGGTACAGGTTAGGTGTTTTAGTGAATCTAAACAGAGTAAGTCAGAATCTGCTCTGTGATAGACTGTTGCCCAATTGAGTGGCTTGACGTGATGTGGTTGACGTTTCCAGAATAGGATGCATCTCCCTGGCATCCTGAATTGGAAAAGAAAGTAAACTAATAAAATTGAAACCATGAAATTTACAAGGATACTAAATTTTGTAATAATACAAAAGGAACAAGATAAAGGGTTTGGGGGATCCACCCCGTATATTGTAATTCTCTGCTGCAAGGAAAAATACTTGATTAGGAACGAGAGTAACCTCTTCAAACTGAGTCATATATTAGACTGCAGACCAGGGGGATCACTGGGATTATATAGTGAAGAGGGAGGAAGAGGTGGGTCATCGGGGGGGAAGTGACGTCATCATAGGCCAGTCTTTATGCTGAAAGAGGAAGTGAAAGCACTTAAGTGGTCCTGCAAGGAATGAGAGAAGGCATTAATGCACATAATCAGTCCCCTGCTGCACTTCAACAAGAACTAGACCCTGTTGCTGACTCCCATGCACACGTGTGTGACAATATATATAAGGTTCAAGAGACTAATACTCCTAAATGAATAACTTTAGGGCAAAGTAGTGCCACTACATTTCATAGACATGAACCCAACTCACACTACTTTCATTTCTGAGTCTAAAAAATTAAATGTAATTGGATGAGGTTGAATTTGAATTACACGTTAGCAGTAAGAGTGAGACCCTTTTGATGTTCTCTATTCAAACTGACAATTCATTTACAGTTCTCACACTTGGGATTCCTCCACTTCCACCCTATATGACTGTCCTTTACCCAGGAAGACTAAGGACAGCACAGAGCCAGAGCTAACAATCAAAACCCTTTTCAAACATATCAGTGGTCACAGAAATGAAATCAGTAAAAAAAAAAGTTTTTAGGGCCCTGTCCTGCGAGAGCAGATGAAATAAAAGCACATTGTGAACACTTTCAACTTTAAAATGGCTGTCTGTGCTATTTACTGAGAGGAAACCACAGGAATGATGTTTGCTTTGTGACGTCAGGGACTTCTTTTGCAAATGCCATCACTCGATCAACATTTGGCACTTCACCAGAAACAACTTGAGAATAATCACATTCTTATGTTGTAGCTCACATACCCAAGGATGCAAGATATTTGGGATTCGTAATGTTGTCTTTATCCAGACTATGCATTGATAGTTGTTTTAAAAGGATAATTGTTGTTGTTTTTGTAACACATTCATCATTTTCTCTCAAATATATTAGACCAAATACACAGTTCTCTCGTGGAGATATTGTGCATCCCCAATGACTGCTTTCTAAAGAAAATTAGGATCTAAACTGGTCAGCCTCTTGTGTTTTTTGCACACTTTCAGAGCTTTTTCTACATTATATGTGGTAGCCTTGGCAATTCTAGAGATAGAAATGGTCATCTCAAATTCTCTGTACTCTACTACAAACAGACAATTGCAAATAGAAATAGCAAATGGAATAGCAAATAGAAATAGCAAATTGACAATTTCCATGTTATATTGGCAGTGGCTAAAACAACCTTTCCCCAATCAGCAAAGTGAAATAAGGCTGGCGTACTGACACACTGTGAGCTGCCAAAGTGTGCTATAGGGCATGGGACTGGCTGTGTCATTTTTAATATACTGTAACATAAAGAGAACAGCAGTGGAAGAAGGAGTCATAGCAGTTAATAAAATAAATAGATGCAAGAAACAAAGTGTGGAATGTGAATGGCAGAAATAAGGATGCAATTTATTATTGGCCAACAGTGATGTACAGAAAGCAGGCATTTGATCTAGGTTTACTTTAATTGATCCAAAATGTATCAGGAAAAAAAATTCCAATCTGTCAATCCACATTGTAAAAGGGAACAAGAACACACATTAAAGGCTGGGACTTCTTCAGGCAAACCCTGTTTAGTGTGTAAAAAAATAAACATGATTAACGTGTAACATGAGCAGTGTCTTTGCAGACACAAGTCTAACATTAGACTGGTGGAAGATGGCAGTGGTGCCAGTTATGAAGGTGGTGAGGTGGAAGGGGCCCTGGAACCAGAAGTGTTATCATTTGCCCTTGATTTGTTGGGGGAAGGTGAAGAGAAACGGTATAAGGCAATGCCAACCCATGGTTCGGGGTGGAATTACAAGTCGACACACCCTGAAATTTTGTGACAACCTATATAACCTTAATCAATTTCTTTAAGTTATGGAGAGCTGAATCACGTATTGGTAGGAAAGAAGCAAAGGCCTGGTTATGACTTAAGTTTAGGGGTGTTGAGAAAGTACAAGTATCATAATTCCACCTTTAAACACAAATCAAGCTACACCTACGATAGCAAGTCACTGTCATAAACACACACCTATATTTACTCAGAGTGGGACCATTTATTCTCACCGGTTTATATAACCTGCAGATCTTTGAGATGTGAGGTGAAAAGGATAATTTGGAGAAAAAACGATGCAGACATGGAGAAAACATGCAATCTCTATATGGACAGTAAGATACTGGGTCAGGTTTGCACTGTGTCATGCCATAACATCTTTAAACCATCTTAAACCAATTCATATGGGACTATGGCCTTGTCCAGGGGTTCTCAAACCCGGTCCTGAGGACCCACTGTTGGCTGCAGGTTTTTGTTCCAACCATCTTCTGTTTTTAATTGGACTCCTGGGCTGATTAAGTGATGTGTTATTTCCCAGATTGTGTGGTTTGGGAACAATAAAGAAATTAGAAAACTAAGTTTGGTAAACAAAAAAAATATATATATTAAAATGTAATCAGCAGTTATATGGGAATAATGTATTTTTTTTCTTTTTAACAATATTTTCATCTTGATTTTCATTCTACTTTTCCAGGAGTTCTAATTGTTTAATTATTTACTAATTAGTGGGTCTGACTAAAATAGGTATAGCTTTTCAGGATTTGGTGTTGTTTTCCTAGGTGTCTGCTTTGCTCGTTTTTAATTGTCATTATTAAGATACAATGAAAGGAGCAAACTACACAGAAAAAGGGCAAGATATAATAAAATCAACAAAACAGAGTAGCATTTAAATCTGTAGCAAAAAACAGAAATATTTCTAAATGTCTTATAAATGTAAAAGTCATGCTGCTGTGCTTTTCTGAATATAGAACAGAAGAGAAAAACAATAGCAGCTAATTAAATGAGATCAGTGTTATCAGGTGTTGTCACTGATTGTGAATCTGGTTGGAACAAAAACCTGAAGCCACAGTGGGCACCCAGGACTGACTTTAAGAACCCCCTGGCCTAGTCTGGTCAGGACACATGGCTGGAGATGGCTCTGAATGGAACACCAGTACATTGTATTGGCGAACTTAGAGTCACCAATAGGATGTGTTAGTAAAATTGGTGTATGCTGAGGAAAACCTCCACAGACACAGGAAGGACATATAAATTCCACATAGTCAATGACCAGACAAGGAATTAAACTGAGGCTGCTGGAGGTGTGACATGGCATCATTAACCACTGTGCCTGTATGTGTAGAATTCATCCAAGCAGGGTTAATAAATTGATAGGTTTGGTAATCCAACATGGAATGATTGTGGTAATGTGGAAATTATGATGACAGCATATTTCAAAAATATTATATGCAAACTGAAATCTGCAAAAGCCAAGGAATCCTAGAAAGACACTGCTTAACTAGCAAAAGTACATGAAGGATTCCCTTTGGTGAAATAAATTTGACATTTATTTCTTTATTAACTTTCTGCTCTGCCCTAAGTCTGGTCCAACATTTGAAGGTCTGATGACTCCTACAATAGTTCTAGCTATGATACTATACCCAGACCACACAAGAATATATTAAAATAGCTGAAATTTTAAAAGTTGCACTTTAAATAAGTTACAAATCAGTGCTTATTTTCATACCTCTGGCATTACATTGCTCTGGGCTTTAGTGGTGATGCCCTTGAAATGTTATCTTTTCTGGTTACGCCTGGGGTTACCAAGAGTCTTGGTCTGGCTGGTGGTCTGAACAAATTGTGGTCAAGTATCAGCAGGATCCAGAAAATTAATAGTCTTTTGAAAAGTTTATTTTTGTACATTAACAAAATATAGGCTATAAATAAATCCACAAGTATGTAATGAGTGCCTTTTTCTAAGTAAGAAAAAAAAAACCTGGAGAAAAAGTTTTTTCTTCCCATTAGACAAAATTAGGATTGGCTTATTTTATCACTAAGGGGTGTCTAATCATTACAAGGTGAGAAATGTCCGGTCAGTTCTTTCAATAAAGGTTCTGCCATTGTGATGATTTTGTAAAAGAGAGAAAATGTTTACTGGCATAAACCAGAACAAACTGGAGCAGTCGAATGGGTGTCACAGTACAGTATATGGTTTGCATCTTACTGAAGGACCCCTGTTAGGACAGTTCCTGGTCTTCACTCTGGGAGGCGTGTGGCACACTCTAACATAAATACATGGGTCTTGCCTTCTGGGTTTATGTCGTGTATGCTCCTTGTGGGTTCGATTGTGTCTGTGTGTGTGTGTGCATGTGTATGTGTGGGTTTACTTTCATGGTGGTCGCACAACTGCTTGACACAATTCCAGGATTCCAGAACTAGCGAAGCGAGCGACAGAATAAAGAGACGTCTGTCTCTGGCTGGTTTATAAAGAACCATTTCAGCTACTCACATCTCAAATCCATCTTACAGTATTTTTAAAGATGGTTCTTTTTCTTTAATGAAGTTGTTAAAACTTTGAAATATGTCAGTTAATACTGTGATTTACATCTTGCTGTTAAAGGAGAATGTGACTTCAGAAGAAAGTCTATATAGAAAGAAATACACCCGTAGAAGAAGCTGGCATCTGAAATCACACAATGTCTTTAATGTCTTTAAGTACTGCCTATTAAAGTTTTGAATTTACGCACAAGGGTTTTAGTTCCAAAGCTACTGCCTTTCCTAACCTACTGCTAGCATACTGAAGATATGAAGATACATTTACATTGAACTAAAGATACATTTAGTCATTTGTTTTCTGAGCTTCTTTTTACATTACTGTAATTCAGGCTGAAGTTTATTCAGGCAGCATGGAACAAAAAGCAGGAACCAAACCATGAACAGTTTCCAATTTAATTAAAATAGTTGTTTTTTTTAAATTAACCAATAGGCACTGCAGAAATAAAATATTCAGTGTTACTAAGTTCAGCACATCTACAGAAATCTACACAATACTAATTGGACTTGATGTTTTCTGCCTTGAGATGACATGTTTGTTACATTCAAAGAGACTGTGGATACTGTAGCACCAGCAGACTGAAGCACTTATTGACAGGTGGGTCAGCCACCTGTAGTTTTACTGACAGAGTGCAACCAACTACAGTACCTGATTGGCAGTAAACTCTCTGGAGGCATCCCTTCTCTTCCACACTATTCTAAGGTGTACTGTGCAGTGGTTGACTGCTTTAAAATAAGCACCACAATGACTTGATGGCCTGATCTTTCTGGTAGCAGAAGGTGAGTGCCAAGAGCACACTAGATGAGAATGACTACTGGGTGGATGACGGGAGTTGAAGGTTCAGCTGTGCAACAGGAGGGAGTTAAAAGAAACTGCAGGCAGCGGGGCAGTTTTGAAAGCAGGAGGTGGAAGCCCTGATGATTCAAGTGTGAGATAAAGGATTGTGAGGAGCTGGCCTCAGGTACAGAATATGATGGAGTATGGCCTGTGATGAGCCTAAGTGCACTTGAAGAGTGAGCATGGCGAGGTGAGTGTAATTCATCCCAGTGCTTGTGAGCATGCTTGCTGGTTTGGTAACATTCCCTATGGCCCTTAAAAGTGGGTAAGTTTGCAATTGGATTTTGATATACTTATTAATCCCCAAGGGAAAACTGTCTTTTTGCATGACCTTTGGAGGTCAGAGTGCAGGGTCAGCCATTGTACAGAGCCACTTTTGCTCCTTTTGTGTGCAATTATCTATCTTTCCGTATTTCTGTGATTTCAGTGATCGTTACAATGCTTTCCCTTCAGGGCCTGGGGTTTTCAGATCAGGATATGTCCAACTTAATAGCCGTCTGTAACAGTTTATAGTAACACATGGGCAAATGTCATTTTTAGATTTTTTGCAATTGGTTGCATGTAATGTGGTAGTATCAATTACCTAGTATTTTTTTGTAATTTAAATACTTTTGTGTTGTCTCTTTAAGTGTGTAAGGTGTTTCTTTTCCAGTCAGGGGTGGGGTGTTAAATAATGCCACCTGAGTCAAAGTACAACTGCACACATTTCTTCTCTGCTTATTTGTCACTGCATTCTTCAGTCACCGTCTTTTGTATTGCTCACTTCTGTTGGGCCTTTGATGTAGACAGATAATCACAGCAGTCTGAGAATGTTCTAAGAGTTTGATTTTGTCAGTTGCTTTATTTACTTATTTTGAAAGGTGAAAGATTATAATTTAAAAATCGTCTTTAAGAAACAGTAGTGCTGTTCAAACTTCTAAACCAGCATATTTCTCAGATCCCACTGCAAAGTTAATCTCTGCTTCTATTGTAGCCATGTCCCCTACTCAGGTTATGCATTTTCAGTGCTTATTTGACCACTTCTAATATCCCCATCACAAAATTTTGCTGGCATCTATTTCAAGTTTCCATAAATCTTTACATTGTATGAAGGTATTGAGCTATTCAACAGGATTTTAACCATATCAATTATACTAGAAATGAGATACTTGGAAAAACAAAGCATTTATACACTTAATAAATATTCTTCTGATGTTGCTCTTTTTCACAGACTGCAAAATGGAAAGGTTGAATCGATTCGTTGCATCAAGTCATGCCAGCCTCATGATATCAGCTGTATTATGAATAATGTCCACACAATCTCTTACACGGTCATCTCCCTACCAACATACAGAGACTTCTTCAGACCTGAAGGTAAGTAAAGTACAAATAATGTACACTTGCAAGCTTCTATAGCTGCAGAGGGGAGTCCATCCTCACTTGCCTCTCAATATCCAGGTTTGGCATCTGCTCAGCTCAAGAGATCAAAGCACTATAGTGGGCGGTGAAGTTAGTACAAAGTATTATTATAACACAGGACATAGCCAACAGATGCTATCTTAGAAAGGCTAATAGTATCATTAAAGTCCTCAGCTGTCCTGCATTGACAGTTTTGTTCTTACTCCCTTCTGACAAACAATCACTTGCAACACTAGATTCAGAGGCAGTTTTTACCCACATGTCATTAAGTTTCTCAATTTGTTCTCTCAGAGCAAGTAACTAATCAAAGATTTTAACTAAGATTTTAACATCATCATAAAAGTCATTTACCCTAAGTCTCAGTTTGAAAAGCGATTTCATTAAATATAGTTCAGTCTTCTTGATGTAAAGAAAACCATAATAAGAATACCAAATGATGGTATGAGCAAGTTGTGCTACCAGCAAAAAATGTAATTGTGATCATTGTTAAAGAACAATGGTTTAATATCAAATGTCATAGTCTAGTCTAGTATTGGGTTTATGTTTGGAGCGTGAATACTTTGCTGCTCTTTTCCTTCTGTAACAGTGTGACAGTGGCAGTTGGGAGTGAACAGTTAACATAGAGCAAAAATAGTAAGCCCCACACCAGCCTTTGGGCAAATCTGAATATATATGTTATTTACACACAACCTAAATACCATTGAAGAACAACTGGGGTTATGCCCAGTGCGAAAAGACTCCTCATCAGAGCTCGGGCAGGTCTGGGAGAGCTTGTAAAAATGTAAGAGTTGTTTGTAATGCAGTTATATTAACATAGGTTGAAACTAATCACCTTAACTATGACTTGAAGTTGACCTCATTTTCTACTTTAACCCTGTCTGCTTCTAATTGTATAATCATATATGTGACAGTGGTATTAATTACATTTTCCCTTCTGTAAATCTCAGACATGTGTCCCATAATGTAAGAAATTCTAAATACAGAATGGCAATTTAACATTGTCATCAACTACCTGAACAATGTTATATTTTCTTCTAGTTTTAAAATAACTGTTTAATTTCCTTCTTATCCAAAAAATATTAACCTTACTAGTTTTTAAAAAATATACCTAGTCCTGTATTTGTATGTGACCAGACCACTTAATATTAAAGTTGGTAGTGATACAGACAGCTGTAGTATTTATTTCAAAAACTTCAAAACTTACTAGTTTATGTTGCTAATGACATGTACAAGAATAACCAGAGCTTGTGTCCTCATATAAACAGCTATGCTCAAAACCTCAAGTTTGCATCCACAAGTTTGCACTGATTTAAAATCGTCCGTGGTCTATATAAGGTTCACACCACAGTTTTCCACAAAAGACAGAAAATATCCGTGCTGAACAGTAGGTGCCAACCCTCCTTTCAGAAGACATCTTCACTAATCCTACTAAACAGCCATGCTCTAGGGAACTGTACTGTTCACATGGCATGGCTCCACTGGCCAGGTGTAACAAAAAGATGTCTATATTGATGGCTCAAATTTCTCCTTTATTTGTTCAGTATTTTGCACAACAAGCTACTTATGAGATACTTTTACTATCAACTAAATAAGTGTTTCCGGCGTATAGTTTCTGCTGTTCTGTTGTTTGTATTATTGTATATTATTGTCACTAGTCTGTGGAAGACAAAGAGGTTTATTGTACTTTGTAAACATGGCAATACATTTAAAGTTGAACTTGAAGAGCTTTCTTGACAATATTTATTTTGAGCAATTATGCTTCTTTCATACAAATGAACTGCATTATCCAACATGAGTCTCAATACAGTACATTATGAATGCTGTTCCAGTTTCTAATTGTAAAGAACATAAAAAGGTAAATAGGAAGCAAAGTAATTTTGAAAAAAAGGTAACATATGGCTGTATCATCAAGAAAATGTATATTATCATATTATTCTTAACAGAACTCTAAATAGTCATTGGATCATAGTTGTATGACTAGGATAATGAAAACTGTAAGGAATCTGAAAAGAATATGGAACTTGTATATGATAAAAAGCCACTAATAGTTTTATGGGAGACACATTATTATGTTAACACTATTACTCAAAATCCTAAATTCAAAGCAAATAAGAAAAAGTAAAAACTAAAAAGGAGAACACTAAGTAGCTGTGCCATGCAGAAACTAAAACCACAGCACCTCAGACCTACACCTAATTGTATAATATTATACCATCTAACTATGGTAATGTCTGAGAAAATAGATGTACAAATTCATGTTTTTAAACCAAATAAACTTTTTCCTAGTAAAATAACCTCAGTGGTTTTTGAATAAAAATATGGAAAGTACAGAAAAATTATCATTACAAGCTCACAATTTATGAATTACTTTTATATTTTACTTAGATTAATTGTGCAATTATTCACATGAAACTACAACATTGAAATTGCAAATTCAGCAGTCAAGGAAGTTACAGTAATTTAACTACAGAGGAGCTCCTGACCAGATCAAAATTACAAGGGGCTCCTTCGACATCAAAGTCCTGTACAATGTTAGAGATGTTCCAGCATCGCTTTTTAAAAATACCTTCTCCTCAAACATGACAGATAGCAATTAATCTTTTTTTTTATTAAATAGATTAATATGACTGTACTAGTTTAAGGTCTAAGCCATGTGCAAGGCTCTATCTACAGTGTGCATTATACAGATATATATTTGGAAGACTAGGGGACACCCCAGAGCCCCAGATTCCTGACACAAGTGCGTCCTGGGTCCTCCCTGCATGCAGCAGGAAGTGCTTTAATTAGTGAGAAAAGCGCTATATAAATGTAAAGAATTATTATCGTTATTACTATTATTATTATTACAAGTGCACAATCACAGTCAACGGTGCAAAGTATATTTTTTTATTACATTAAGTTCCTTTTCAAGGCTCTTCCTCTGAAGCACAAGTACAATCACAAGCAAGGCCAGTTATTTTCCTTTAGTGTTCACTACCTCTCAACTCCAGTCCCTCCAAGTGAGGTGAGGTAACCTCTTTTCTCCTGGACCAGAGTACTCTTCTGTACTCTTCTGGTGCTATGACATTGCAATTCTGGGTCAGGTGGAAGTCTCCTAAAGTGGAGATATTCTTTCCCTGATGACACCCATGGAAAATAGCAGGACTATCCAATGGGACTACGGTTACCTGTATGCTCTGTGGGCAAGGGTATTTGTGCACCAGTCCCGGAGCACTGCCACCTAGAGTGTTGGGAGAGAATACAGCCTTGACAGACTGTCTCCCCTGCCGCTTCCATTACACTGGCCCTCTGGCCAGGTAAGGATCTTCTATTTAACCCAGCCAGAATTCCATTCCATACATGTTGGCACACCATGCCATCCTTCTGGCTTAGACAGGGTATGGGGTTCATCCTGGACAGGATGCATGTCTATCCATGTTATCTTTCACAGTGCAACTCCTTCAGCTGTGCCCCTGTTGGCTAAGTAAGTCCTCTTAACAGGTGGTGGGTGTGTGTGTGTGTGTGTGTGTGTGTGCCATACTGTATATTTCGCATGACCCTCCTCTATTGGGGAGAAAAGGCCACAGTTAGCTTACACAAAAGGTGGAAGGTAATTACCACAGCTCTCAGTTTATACAGGTTCAGGCTGGATGTATAGTTCTTGAGTCTCCTGAAAAAGCCAAAGAGGGAATTGCATCCATGTCCACTTTTCTGGCATTCAAAACATATTATTGCTAATCTTTATATAAATATGTAGTGTTTTTAATATTAACTAGGGGGCTCGGCCTTACCTGCTCGCTTCTCTTCCCAACTCCCGAGAGTGGGTGCTAGGTGCCTGCTGTCTCGCGGTTGAGCCACTCAAAGGGTGTCGGAGCACTCTTCAATTAGAGAAAGCGATTGTATTTAAAGAGGTGGTATATTGAAAGATATGCAGGGTGCGGGATGAAGACAGTTTGCTCCTTAGTTATTACAGATAGACAATCAGTTACTTGAGTATTTCAATACAATTGTCTATTTACAACACCAATGAATAATAAAATGTTAGTAAAAAGTAAAAGTAGAATTAAAAAGGTGAAATGTAATAAAATTAATAAAAAGTAAATAAAAAATTAAATTACATTAATGCCTTGTCAAAAATAATATTATGAATTACCCTATCCGGTATCACTTTACATTAAGTGTCCATAATTACACTGTAAAGTGTTGCACTTTATCCTCTAACATGTTCTATGAACATTGCTTTTTTGCACTTCTGTTTGCATATTGTTCAGGATATTTTTCTCTTTGTCATTTATTGGACGATTTTCTTTATTCTTGATTTTTATTATATGTAGCTGTTTTTTGTTCATTTTCTTTTTTTCGATGTTCATTATCAGCTCTTGTAACTCTTTTTCCTATCTCAATTTAAATTTCAATCTTAGCTTTTCTACCTTGCCATTATAATCGACTGCATTGAAGCACAAGTTAGCACTGAGGGTGGTAAGGAGCGAGGATGTGCACAGTAGGAGTAATGATTGGGTGGGCAGTGTGGAGGGGAGTGGTCAAGGCTGAATAACACAGACACAATGGAAAACGTTTTTAATATAATAGAGAGACAATATTTGTTGTTATGATTAGTTGTTCATTAACTTAATGAACTATGGATAGAAATTATCCCTGAAGCTACTTGTGGGAGTGGAAACAGTTCTGTACCGTTTTCAAGAAAGACAGAGTGAGAAAAACAGCTCGGCAGGATGGCTGATGTTTTAATTATACTCTTTATACTGTTGCCTTTCTAAGGCAGCAAGTATTTTACCTGTCCTAACAGAAAGAAGCTGGGTGCTGGTAATATTATGTGCTGCCTTCAGCATCATCTTTAGGACTTGGACTGTGTACCTACAGTAATTAATAAGAACAAACAGATAATCTGAGCTTTCCTTAGGAAGCAGAGACACTGGTGAACCTTTCTGACAAGGGCTGGCGCCCTGCCCAGGGTTTGTTTCCTGCCTTGCGCCCTGTGTTGGCTGGGATTGGTTCCAGCAGACCCCCGTGTAGTTAGGATATAGCGGGTTGGATAATGGATGGATGGATGTTCTTATAGTGTTTGTCTGAGATTTTGTCTGGGCACTTCAGTTTATTTCAACATCCCTAAGATGTTTATGTGTGTTAACATATAGGTGAGAGTCCCTAAGAACTTTTTTTTTTTGTATATGACCATTTTCATTGTGCCATACCCCTAGGCTATGAGTAGGCTTTAGGACGTGACATTTCGGGGTTTCAGTACACAGGGAATGAATCATGACTTGTTTTTCTGCTACTCTTCAGTTTCTAATCCTGAGAAATAAAAACAGGTAGCTGAAACTGGAAAAAAAAAGTTCCTTAGTGTAAATACGTAGCATTGGCCCAATTTAAAGAGAACTAAAATACAGTCTGTAGATCACATTACTGTAATTACTTTGGAGCTTTGATATGTTTGTCACATCAATGCATATTACAATAACGGCTTGGTTATATGAATTATTATACATGCGAGTTGTCATTTAGCTGGTTTGGCTGCATTTCCCTACTTGATCAAGGTTGTCATCATTTTCTAGTTTCTCTAAAATGTTGCATATGGATGGGTCAAAGTGACTGTAAATATACGCAAGTTCTTCTGTCAAGATTTCTTTTATAAATGAGGATTTTTGTATTTCTGCATGCATACACAAATTTCAAGCCTCTTTTTGTGCATATGCTAAGGTTTATAAATCTGACCTCAGGGGCCTCATGTATAATAACAGCAACAGAGCTACCAGGCAATATTGAGATTTAGCACATAAAGTACTGGAATCTGAACCTACATCAGAATGTGTTCCTGAAGGATTTTTATTTCCAGAAACAGCTCTAGTCTGCATGATTCATTGTTGTTAGGATATCTAGGGATTTTAAAAACAAAAGGATTTATTTTAAGGCATTTTTGAAGGCCAACTATTTATGAATCGGCAGAAAATACTTTGCCTATGGAAAACAATTGAACTTCGTAAAAAATCCTAATAAATCCTCCATCCTAAAATAAAGTATTTTATTAGAATAAGCAAAGCCATGCCTGTTCTTCTTTTGATTGCTTAATACAAAGCAACACATGGTTTAATTTTATTACAGATTTTGATGAATACAGTTGAATAGAGTGTACCAAAGTCCACTTCTAACTATTGCTTCAAATATTAACTCAATATGAACCTTGTTATGTTGCATTGTATATCTGTTCCTAAAAAAGCTTGCTACAGAATGCATACATTTTACAAATTCATAATGATGTTGCTCTAGTTATCGAATGTAGATTTGACTATTTATTAAAAGTACTATATTTGCTTGTTGATCATTTAGTCATAAATACAAGCAAGTAATGCTGCCACCTCCCATCATATGGGTGCAGGTTCAGTTTAAGGCCGTAGAGATTGCATTCTAACCACATGTTGATGTCTTTTTCTTTTGGAAAGTTTTCAAACACACTTAATCCAATTATAGGGTTCAAGGAGGTCACTAAAATGATATTATATGAACTATGTGAAATTATTATGAATATTATGTTAAAACCTATTTTTTTATTTTACAGAGATCATATTTCTTAGATTATCACCCAGTCACCTGCCAATGCCATCAGAGATTGTGTTTAATATTGTGGAAGGAGACGAAGGCAACTTTTTTGATGTCATCAAGCGAGTGGAAAACAACATCATAATGGGTAAGCTCTCTAATGTGTCTTTATCTAATTAAAAAATAATTACACTGCCGTGTAAAGAACAGTTGCAGCAGCCTTAGAAATAACCTGGTACTCTTTAAAAAAACAGCATATATAGTATCTATCGAAAAGCTGGCAGCTTTCTCTTTAAAAAAATCTAATAAAGCAGCTTATTTGTTGTCAAGGCTGATTCACAGCTTCAGGGACCTAAATGTTATTTCTAGTATAGCCACTACATAAACCTTGATGCCTTCTTCATGACCATAATGGTCATCTAGGTACTATGAGTTCCTCCTACATCTCAAAAACACTCCTGCTAACAGTTATCTATCATTTAGCTGCATGTGAGTTAGTGTAAGTGTGCCTTGACATGGACTGGTTTGTTGTTGGTTCCTTCCCTGTGCCCAAGGCTATGAGAATAGACTCTAACATGTCCAGATACTTTAACGGGAAAAGCAAAACCTAGAAAATGAACAAATTCAAGTCACAAGATGTCATGGTGGCATTCAGTGAGTGTTTCTCTAATGCAATGCATCACACTCCTTGGGTGCCAGCATGAAACTTGTGTTACAGTCCAGTGTTAAAGTACATTTAGATTTCCCACTCTGTAAGGATAACTGTTTTTGTCCTTTTGGCACTGAGCAAGTGTATGCTTTTTGTAATGGACTGCTAAAGAGGAAATGCTGTCTTGTGCAACTATGACATTATTTGGGAATTTTCTATTAATATTTTGCTGTTAATTTTTTTAGGTGACGTTATTTGTACTTAATAAAATACTTAGAGTTACCTGAAATAAATTAGATAAATATCTTGTGCATTCTGTAAGTGTGTTTGTGTTACTTTTGTGATGGGTTGCTTATCCCAGGCAATACATGTGTCAAGCTCTTTTCTCTTTGTAATAATGCATTATGAAAGTAGAACCTATGGATACATGTTCTTTTTTTACACGCTTTAGCATCTAAATAGTTCCACTTTTTACACTAACCTCAATATACTGGTAGGCAAGGTGCCTTGACTTCAAGAGGTAAAAATACATATTAAACAATAGATGCATCATATATTTGAAATATTAAAATGTGTGTTTCAATTTAAATATTTAAAAGTCTATTCACAATGGTAATATAAATTTGTTATTTTTCACCTTTTAATAAAGGTCCATTGATGGCTATATCCCCAATAAAGGATCAAAAATTCAAAAATAACATAACATATATCATTTATATACATTTCATCATATTCATCACCATTGACTTTGAAATAGTCTAAAAATATACCCTACATCCTTATGTTTGAAATTTGTCATTTGGGAGTGGCTTTTCAAGGGCTAGGAATCAAATATCAAAAAATGTTATTATATTTATGATCATTAACTTCAAAATAGAATAAAACACTCTACATCTCTATATTACTGATTGCCATTTTTGAAGTTTTGTGAAAAGGAATAAGTTTGACCCCTTGTATTGCCGGTATCAAACTCCTAGGGTCGGTTGAGGTTGCATACACAACTTCAAGTCCTTCTGATCATTGCTGCTGAGACACCAATTAGTTTACTCTTTATCATAAGGGTGTAATTTATGGCAGAAAACATGGTCCAAAAATGGCCTGTTTTTCAGGTCTATACGGCCAAAATAGGGGGGACCACAAAAAAATTGACATTTTGCATAACTAAACATCAAAATGAGACGAACAGTACTTTATAACTGAGGGTACTGGCAAGTCAGGAGGTGACAGACAAAAACAATGAAACTATTTTTGTAGAGCTCATAAGTAATTCTACTGAACACAATAAGGAGTTTCTGTGATAATGTCATTCAAGGATAAAACTGAGGCAAAACTGTCAGCACTTCATACTCTATCTGTGTCTATATCTGTTTTTTTCATAAACGCCAGTTGCATTGTCCCAAAATTAACCCATTAATTTAACCAGTGATTCAGAAGCAGTATGAGACAACAAAGAATTGTTCTTGAATGTTATCTGTGGTGGACTCTGGTCTCCCAACCAGTGTTGGTTTTGGCTTGTACCTAATATCACTGGTTCCCAGTGACCTTGTAATGGAACTGTATATATGAATTTTGTTATGTGAGCTTCTTTGGACATGTTTGTGATTATAGATATGAATGACAGCAAAGTAAAAGATGGTAGAAATTGTGTTTTTCTTTGACACTGAATATGGGTATTGTCACTTCTTCTTCATCAGGGTTCAGGTAGGGTGGAGTAAAAATAGCAGGAGTGATTTCCATTGCCATGAACAGGATTTATCTGTTTGCAAAGCACTGAGAAGAAATGTCACCACTCTGCTACAGAAAACAAGTTGATGACAGCCTGTATAAACATTGTAATTCTTTACCCTCATGTTAATTTAAAAATGTGATTCCAGCAAATTCCTTTGGCATTCTGCAACTTTTGGCTTTTCTCCAGTTTTAAATACAGTACTAAGATAAGGTGAAGTGAGAACTAAGCATTCAACTTATATAACTGGAGCTATATAAATGGCTTTGGGGGCTGTTTTGAATTAAACATTGTTTACTATAGTATATATAACAAGTACAAAAAAATGTCATGGATCCATCCCTGTATGTGTACTGAGTTTTGAGGAAGCAAACATCATGAATGCCATCCACCTCTTTGTTTTTGAAACTGACTAATCCAGCTCAGGGTCAAAGCGCTGATTCCAGCCATGTTTAGGGCACCATTCCTCTGCATTCACCGTGAAGGGTTCAATATAAAAAGATTGACTCAAATATAATTAAAATAAACCTTAAAATAGAATTAGGAGGACAGGGTGAGTATTCGAGCGGGGCTCTAAGTATGAAGGAGGTTGTGTGTGTTAAAGGGAAAACCATCTCTTTTTTACATATGGACTGCTCAAACACTTAGACATTTAACTTAGACTTTTAACAATATATCAAAATTTTTCAAATCTGTTTCTTGTGCAAAAAGATGGCTATACCCATCCACCATAGAACAGGGGACAGCAAGTTAAGGTATTTTTGGTGGCACCCATAAGATTGATAGTCACACCTCTACAAAATGATTTGATATTTCTCATTAAAACATAACTGTAGTAAAGTTTGCTAAATATTATCTATTCTGTAGTGTCATGAAAGTTTATTATAGTAATTCGAAAAAGTAAATAATCAGTAAATAAAAGTAATGCTTTAGAAAAGTATTTTGCATGTATGCACTTCTTATTGCACGCACAACAGCAGCAGATTACCAAAACTACCTAATTGACATGGCCTGGTGTTAAGATGGTGCAAAATGGTTAAGTGGAGCAGTCAATTTCTGAAACGGCAGAAAAATTTTATTTCCAGGACTCAGTTGCTCTGACAGACGCACAAGTCTCAGTGTGGCTGTGGACGAAAGTGTCACATCAATGATATCTCATGTTTAGTTGTTGTTATAAGATACTGTGAAGGAATTGGTATAAGAGAGGAACTTTACTGCCTTAGGTTGAAGTATGGCACTAATCAAGGAGAAGATTCTATTTCTATTCTATTTTCCTATTCTGTTTCTGTTCTCGGTACTCAAATGTGGCAATTGGTGCCACGGCCCACCTGCCAAGTTGTTTGCCTGCCTATGGTAAAGTCATCCCTGGTGGAGGATCACAGGAATCATGGGAAAGAGGGGCCCTTTCATCGGATTGGCTGGCCGAGCAACGTTTCAGCCGTGGAATGGCCAAATGGGGAGGCAGCTTGACGGATGAGGTCTCCAGCACTCTAAAAATATCAAAATCTTATTATATGATATCATCTACTGTTAAATTCTGCTCTGTACTTCTAAAATTTTTATTATTATGCTTTATTAAGGATTTGTTCTGTTCTGTGTATTGTATTGTATTGAACCCCTTCTTTTGACACCCACTGCACGCCCAACCTACCTGGAAAGGGGTCTCTCTTTGAACTGCCTTTCCCGAGGTTTCTTCCATTTTTCCCTACAAGGTTTTTTTGGGAGTTTTTCCTTGTCTTCTTAGAGAGTCAAGGCTGGGGGGTTGTCAAGAGGCAGGGCCTGTTAAAGCCCATTGTGGCACTTCCTGTGTGATTTTGGGCTATACAAAAATAAACTGTATTGTATTGTATTGTAAGATGTGGCAAGAGCTTTTACTACCAATTTTGAAGGAAGTGGTATAGACATGAAGAAAATATTTGTCAGTACAACTGATGGTGTCTCTGCTATGCTGTGGAAACTGAGGGAGTTTGTGAGTTTAATTGACAATGGGATCAGTAACTCATTCATGAAGTTTCATTACATTACTTACCAGGAAAATCTATGTGCCAACATATTGCAGTCTGATTTGACTGCTCATTAGGACACATCTATTAGAATGGTTATCTTTCTTATAATTTTGATCACTACTTGAGGAAATGGACAATGTTTACTAGCATTTAACTCTCCATTGCTCTGTGAGATGGCTCAAGTTGTAGAGTGGTTTTTCAAGTGCTTTGATGTGATCTGCCTGTTTTAGAAGAGAAGGGTTTGAACTATGCAGAGCTAGAGGACTAGTGATGGCTAAAAAAATGTATGCCTTTGATGGACATCTTTTTGATTATTTCAGAAAACTTTAAAGAGAAAAACCTGGTGTGAGTGGATGGGGATTGAGGCATTTCAAATGCAGCAGACTGAGCTCAAAACATTTTCACTGTGGACATACAAATTCACAGAACTCTACAAAACACTTCAAAACACTAACACTGACCAGGCCACTTCTACTGTGGCTTGTTGGGAGAGTTTGCCACAAAAAAAAATTCTAATTTTTGAAAAAGGTAGACTTTGCATTAATCTTGGCATTTGAATCAATTTATACTGTATGTGCAAACAGATTTTTTTACACCAAAGACAATGTTAAATTCATCTCACACCCAACATATAACATATCCTTCAGAAGGGTGTGTGAAGCTGAAATTAACATTCTACATGTCAGACATGGCACAACTAAGATGTGAAAGACAGGGACAGGGATCAGACTGAAACTAAGTCCAATTTGCTCTTCCGTGCACATTAATAGTAAATATGAATATGTGCCATGTGTGCCCCAGTAATATATAATAATAATTAATATGAGTTTAACTTGCCATTAACAGTACAGCTGGAATGCTAAAATTTAAAACAATCTATATACTATTGGCCATTGGCATGCTGTAAATTGACACTCAATATAGAAAAGGTTGCCGACCCCTGACATAGAAACTCAATATCATTACATTCCTTATGCACACAGCTGCATCCTACCTGTACTGTATGTGTATGGAGACAATAATTTTGTGAGTAAATAGAATCAGAAGATAGTTTGGATGGGTCAAAAATACAAGCCAACCGGGAAGCCAGGAAGACAATAATTAAGCAAACAGAGCTCAGGACATGTAGCAAATATCTATGTCAATAAATCATGCAGTCAACTAAAGCTAAAAGGATACATGTAACCAGAGCCAAATCACAAAACATACGTCAAACAAAGAGAGTTGTAACCAAAAGACTCAGGAAAATGTAAACAATAAACGTTAAAATTGTCATTTTGTAAAATCAATCTTAGACAACCAGGAATTGCACAAAGCTGACCTTTACACTGTTGTAGCAACAACATCACGTGTTAAACACTCCCTATGATCCAGTAAACAGATGGAATAGTAACTATCAAGAAAACTATACAAAATTGGCAGTGCCCATAACGAAAACAAGACTACTCTGTGGGAGAATGCTCACCAATGTTAAAAGTACATGAAAAAAATGACCTACAAAACCCTTAAAACTATGCTTGATTTTTTTTTGGTGGCAAAGGAACAGTTGGAAAAACAGTTAAAAACAAAAGCCAGATTATGATACTTTCCAAATACTTAGCAATTCTTACTCAGTAAAATGGATTTTGCACAAGTTTCTCTTATTTTTTCATTATTTCAAAGTTAACTTACTATTAATTTTAATTTGCTTAAAGGAGTATTCTACAGAAAAATTATATTTTTTTCATATCTAACTTATGCCGTGTAGTTTTAAGTGATGTCCAAGAAAAAAAATGTATCTCAAGTTTTCATTGAGAATGGGGATAACAAACTTTGATAGAATTGATTTCTATGGAGGCCAACTCTGGGCTATAGCAAACAACATAAATATATCCTTGCAAACAATCTGGTGGTGTGCAAATCACATGCTCCAGACATCAAGCCATCCAGTTGTATGCTCACAATAGGAAAAACACATGCATTTGTTTACAAAAATACTGTTTAGATTCTCCAAGAAAATCACAGCAGTACACGCAGAGCAAACTCATTCACACAGGTAGTTTAGACTGATTATTTATAAGCAGTGGTGTAGCGTAGTGGGGACGGCAGGGGCGTCCCGCCCCGGGCGGCAAAGAATTACTGTATATTTTAGTCTTTTAAATTGAAATACCTAATTAAGGGGGCGGCGAAATTTTCCTCCACCCCGGGTGGCTGACACCCACGCTACGCCACTGTTTATAAGTTGTCATCTCTTGCACACACACTCATGAGCTTGCCCCTAGAACTTTTGACAAAATTAAAAGTATTTGATTTTCTCCTGGCTAGTCACAGGAAATTATGACTGAGTTGCTGTGGATGTCACAGTGTGGTCACATTTGCTCACCACGGCTGCCCTTGACTCGCCAAGATTTTGTTTATAAATGCTATAAATGAATGCCACTGAAAAAGTAGTATGATGGTGATTTCACAAATAACTTGATGCAAAGTGTTTGTTTTTATATTTTTCCATGAAATTATAGATAACTGACTTTCTCAGCAAGCCATCTAAATTATTAGATTGTAAGGCATTGTGCTTGTTCTAGCAGCACAGGGCTGAAACAAGTCAGTATATTGCTGAGTACACTCACTCATACTTCTGCACGGTGGAAAATACTATGTATGTCTTTGAGGCGAGGGTGAAAAATAGACACAAAGAAAAAAGTTCAAAAAGTACACAAAAGCTGACCATAAGCTGGAACTGTGAGTTCACAGTGTTAGCTATTAAAGAAAGTGGAAAAAAAGCAAAACAGCTATAAGAATAGATGGGATTAATGAAAAGAAGGAGCCCTTCTTTTACTGTTGAATCTGAGTAAAAATACACTTTCAAACTATTACAGTACTTATATTCTGTTCCTTTTGATATATTAAAAGGATGTAATTCTGTTTAAGCCTGGAGTTCATTCTTAACAACATTTTATGTTTGTGTTCCCTCAGGTGTTGTTCGCCAGGTGAAGCAGATAGTTGGACCAGCTGAAATTGTTCTGAAACTTGCTACAAATTTCACTGACAGAGGAATCGTCTCTCATCGCAACATCGTCAACGTTCACATCTTTGTTTCAGAGCACTGGTTTTAATAAGAAAAAAATAGAATTGTGAAATTATTTACTGCAACTTTACAGTTACAGGAAAATAAACATGTAATTAACAGACTAACTTAAGGTTAGCTTGCTGCATTTTATTGAACATAATCATACCTTTGGATCACGTATGGTAAATGAGATATTGTAATGCGGAGAAGAAAATTGTGAAATTGTAATACTTCAAAATTCGTTTTAGATCTAGAGCTGCAGAAAATGTCTGAAATTTACAAGGTGGGCTCAGGCTTTGCTTTTCATAGGGTAATTATTTTTCTCTCTAAAACTCTCACATGCAGTCTATTAACAATCAGCTGAACATGCCTACTGTGACCTATCTGACAATCATATATCCAAAAGACAACTTTGAAAACTTCATAAATATGTGCTAAAATGGCATGATACAAATATGGCAGGTGCCAACCTAAGTAACCTTTCAATAACTAGCAAATGTTCTAACCATTCTACTCTCCTATAGTTTATTTTCCCAAAATCATATACAATATAAAATGTGCTTTTTTATACGCAATATTTACAGATTTAACATTTCTTCTTCTTTCGGCTGCTCCCGTTAGGGGTTGCCACAGCGGATCATCCAAAATTGTTGTCCACATATTGATTTGGCAAAATTTTTCACCGAACTAAAAATGAAAAAACAATGAAATTGCTTTTTACTTTCTATGCACACTCTATAGATGTTTATAATTTTTTTTCTTACTGTGCTTACATTTATGCCAAGACACAACTAATGACAAGCCAGGCAAAGCAATGTGCCGACCACTGTAGCTATTTATGACAAATCCGCGCATTGCTCTTTCTCAATCACTTTTACCGAAATTTCATATTACGAGGGACGTTCAAAAAGTTTCCGCACTTTTATATTTTCGTTGGAAACGGCGAAGGCGAGAGGAGTAGTAATTGGTCATTATGAAGTTAGTACGACGCTGCGAAAATTGCATCGCAAACGAAGGTGACTATGTAGAAAACGTATGTAATTAGTTTTTGAAACTCCTAATAAACAGAATTAGAAAAAAAGTGCGGAAACCTTCTGAACGTCCCTCGTACACGGAAATTGTCCTAAATTCCATCAGAGGTATCTGCAAGACTACATATCAAAAAAACTGACGAATACTGATGTCCTAAAAGGACATGAGCAAAAAAATGACATTGACAACATGTGAGCAGGCGAAACTTTCCCGTACACACGAAAAATAAGATTTTTTTTTGCGCATGTCCCTGTATGGGCTCCGAAAAAATGATACTTTGTACAACATTTGAACATATCGTAACGCCCCGATTGTAAGGAAGACTAATAACCATACACCAGTAATTATTAAATACTTTTTTTTTGCTGTGTGCCCCGCTGGATGCTAAATCATCGTCTCGAACTCCCGTTGTATGGCTATGGGAGATGCCGCCGCCACCGACAGTGGTTAAAAGCTTCAGTTCAGCATTGCAGAAGCAATCGCTTAATCTCTACTTCGCTGACGTTCTACAAAGTTCGACTCTAGGTAGCTGTCCCGGTCCTTTTCTATGTCATTCATCGATCACAGCTCCGCCACCTTTTTCAGCAGTTGTACGGACCTCACCTGTATGGTTTCCTCGAAGATCTTGCGCTACCACTATTGAAAGTATGGATAGATTTCAACCGGATAAAGTCAGAGTTTTGTAGTTTGCTTGATGATTTCAACTGAGTCGTGCTTTTAAATTGCAAAGGAAAATTAAAAAGAAATGAAGACTTGCACAGTGAAATGTAGTTAACTAACTTAAAAAAGATTTGTAATGATTTTAACTGTAGATAATAAAACAGTATCTCAGTTGTCTACCCATATACTGTATAGTACACCTGCCAAAACTCTAACTGCAGAAGACTTTAAAAAGAATGGCATCATATTGTTATGCAGGTCTACATTAACTCCAACAGATGTTTATAACTGAAAACAACCATGATTTTATTTTAAATTGCTGATAGAATTAAAAACAAACTATGATACAATTTCCACTTTAAATGTAACCATATTCATTGTCTAGGGTGACATAAACAGCCATCTGTCTGTGTGCAGTTACATCGCATCAAAACATTTACAGATGGAAAGAAAGAGCATTTTGAAGTGTAGAAACTGTGATGTAGCTTATGCTTGTTGAAACTGCTATGCGGTGTGTTTTTAAATAGTGGTTTCTTTTTCTGCACAACATCATATAAAGAATGTTATATTATTTTTTACAGGGTTTCAATGGCCTGTATTGCATAACCACTATCAAACAGATGTTGCAACTGTGTAATAATGATATCCTATGCAAATAGAATTTAGCAACAAACAACAAACCAGGTAATATTAAAATAAGTAACTGTATATTATGCTAACAAGTTAAATTGTAATACAGTAAATGTTATTATCTGCAGATTTTTGTCCAATAGAAGTAATTCCACCATTTTACAGTAAACTGTGATCTAAATGCATGTTCTGTTGCTCTGAACAAATTTTAAAAGCAATTTTTTTTATATATATTTTAAAGTTATGTCTTTCCATCATTTAACCCCCATTATAGATGTTAAGACATACTGAGCATTAAATTAAGAAGGAATGATGTTGAATGTACTAAAATAGACTGTGCCAAAAATATGACTGTTTGCTTTCTAGAAAAGTATTAAATCAAGTAATATGACTTTACCAAACCATCAATAAATAAAAAATAAAACAGATTTTATTATTAACCTCAGTATTATTGAAATGTCATAATTCCCACACAAGTTTTCTTCGTTTTATTGAATGTAGTTAAATGGTTTGTCTTGATCAGGACAGGATGATCAGCACTATGCTATATCTGAGCTCCATGGACCTGTTTAATTCCTGGCTTGGCCATGCTGTTAGTGGAGTCTAAAAATGGATCTAATTTTTGTGTCTTTTTTGAGTGGTGTCCCTTCAATTGCCATAGACATTTAGCTTAGCTGAGGTGGTATTACTAAACTGATCCAGCAAGACTGTGGGAACCCATCAATAGACTGACATCTCATCCAGAGCTGTTTCTGCCTTACATCTGATGCTGGTAGGATAGACATTCACTCCCTGTGCTCTGGGAAAATAAATGAGAGGTATATGATAAATTGATCGATATTAAAAAGGCAATTGATGTTTACAGTATTTAATTAATTTTTTGATAATGTCTTAACTATAATATCTGCCAAAAGTTATATAAAAAAGAAAATATCTAGAAATAACTCTTCTGTGTTCCTAATGATTAACATCAATATTTGTATATATATTTGTAAATTTCAATATTTGTATATATATTCTTAAAGAGTAGATAGTACCTTGACACAGAATGGCCCTGTTCCCATCTCAGCCGGAGTGGCCTCTGTGTGGAGTTTGCATGTTGCCATTTTGTGAACATGGCTCTCATTCATTCAGTAATTATTCTGTCTCACATGCACTAACTAAAGATATGCAACCAGTATGACTGAAAACTAAGCTAGCCAAATGTGACAGGCATCCCATTAAGACATGATAGTTTTTGGATAACATGTCCTAAATTGCCTGGCTGAGGAGTACATACAGTATTTTTAAATGGGCTTACTGCTGGGCCAAACCTTGCACATTCCTTCTCACATAAACAATGTCTGAGAGGAGCTTTTTTGATTTTTGCAAAGCAATGAAAGTTATTTAGTATTTTACTAATTACAACTTTATTGCAAGGCTATAAAGGCAAACAGTTCTTCATTTCTTTATCTTCCACTGTTTAAGTTTCCTGTGAGAGGCAAGCCAAAGCAATTCAGACATTTGTCCCATCCTTTGATTTTAAATAACAGGACCCAGGGACAGGGAAACGTTTTAAGTGACAAGTTTTCTCCATTCACGAAAACATAAAACCAAAAATAAAATATCTGCGCTAAGCCCATTTTTAGCCTATTTACTAACCTGGACAGTGCCCTTGACCAGCTTTCTCTGTACTTGAACAACTGCTGTTGTCTATTACTTTCCAGGGCTACACTCCTTAGAAAAATTGAAAGAGCACAGCAAAAAAAAAAAAAAAAAAAAAAACGTTATTAATATATATATATATATATATATATATATATTGTGGACGCTAGGGATTGCTGTTGCCCCGTGAAACCCACCAGACAGATGTCCAAGACACACTTGTAAAAAGCACCAAGAAGAATTTTAATATTTTTCTTCCAATACAGTGCACAAAGCACCACACTCGCCACAATTCTTCAATAACAATAATAATAATACCAACAATAATCAATAACAATCCTCCACTCCCAGTAGCTTTGTCACCCAACCTCCCAACTCTGGCTTCTTTGCTGGGTTTTCACCAGTCCTTTAAATAGTCCATGACCCGGAAGTGTTCCTTCTCTTCTTCCGGGTCAAATGCCACATCATCCGTCCTCAAGTAGCTCGGAAGTACTGCAGGCTTCCGTCCTTGTGACTCCGAAGTACTTCTGGGTTGTAGTAACAATAGGAGTCCCCAGGTTCTTTGTCAGCTTCCCCTGGCAGCACCCACGGCACCCAACAGGGCTGAGGAAATGGACTCCATGTCCCAGGATGCCCTGAGGGAATCTGGGGATTCGCTGCCATCCAGGTGAGCTGCTACCTAGCGTCCTGGGGGATGCAGTGCCCTGAAAAGGCTGCCTTCCTCCATTCTTTTTTTTTTTTTCAGGGACGTCCCGGCCGGACTGAACTGCCGGCCGTCCATCACAATATATATATATATATATATATATTGTCAGGGATGCCGGGGCAACGACCCGGCCGGGACGCCGTGAGGGACTGGAAGAGGGTCAAAGCCCACCCTGGATCACGTGGGAGCCGCCTTCCTGGTTGTTCTGGGGGCCACGAGTACAGGGCATGGAAGCTCCACCCTGTAGGGGCCCGTGGTCACCGCCAGGAGGCGCCCCAATGCCTTGGGGACCTGTTACCCCAGCACTTCCGCCACACCAGGAAGTGCTGGGGGGAAGATTTAGGACGGCACCCAGAGAGCTGCCGGGAGGACAGCCAGCACTTCCGCCACGCTGGGGCGTGGCCAAAGAAGGAATGCCGGGAACACCTGGGGCTCATCCGGGAACTGGATAAAAGGGGCCGTCTCCCTTCATTCGAGGCTGGAGTCGGGTGGAAGCAGGACGAGGCAGAAGAGAGTGTGGAGACGGCCCGAAGGAGAAGGCATTGTGTGTTGGCCAGGACTGTGTTGGGGTTCGTGTGTGCACTTTGACTTTGTAAATAGTTGTATAATAAACGTGTGGTGGTGATGAACAACATGTCCGCCTGTCTGTGTCCGGGCTGCGTCCACATCTGGCGTAGCCGGCAGGACGCTCCGCCTGTTTCAAGGCGGGGACCTGGTCATAACAAATTTGTTGTGGACGGCCCGGCGCAGCAGGGGATCCCACCCACGTACCGCGGGTGCTGCGTGCACACAGCCCCGCGGGGTAAAGGAACCCCACGGACCGCCAGGGGTCCGCAGGAGAGCCGTCTTCCCCTGTTGCGGGCTGGTGGTGTGCATGGCATGACTGCAGCGGTCTCCGACGAGCGCGCCGTTGTTGGAGGCGCCCGGGACAGCATTGCGTCCAGAGAGGCCACGCCGAGGACGTTTCCTCGGTTGGACGAGTCCGGGGAGGTGAGTGCCCTGCCTAACGGCAGCTGGCCCTTGGGGGCCGCGAGTGTTTTTGATTTTCCCGGCAGGGACTTCCCGGATTCACGTCAGTGGCGGGTGCATGCCGGTCTGCGGGGCTCTGGCAGCACGGCGGCAGCCGCGAGGGCTACGGAGAAGGGGATGCTGCAGCTCGAGGGGCGCCGGCAACAACAGGGCTGCTGGCAAGCACGTCGCCACCGCAGAAGGGGAGGCAAGATGGCCGCAGACCAGAAGTCCCTCCCCCTGACAGGCACGCGATTGGACGGTGTGTCTTGTGTGCCCGCCGATGACTGCAGAGAGGCGGGACCAAGGAATGTCCATCACGGGCAGGGGGGAGACCCGATTGGGCCAGAGGAGAAGGCCCACAGGAAGTGGCCGGCGTCGGAGGCTGACAGACAGGTAGGCTCCGCGTCGGTTAACTTCCTGTCTTTGCCGGCTGCTCTGGCGGAGCTGCAGGCGTGCCTTCAGCCCGTGGAGCAGCGTTTATTGCAGATGCTACGTGCCCTCCGGGCTGATGTGCAGGTACTGGAGAGGAAGGTGCTCACGGCGCTAAAGGCGTTTGCGACAACGAGACAGCGCGACGCTGGAATCTCCAGCCGGAGCGGTACGGTAGAGACGGTGAATACAGTCGACTCCGTACAGCATGCAGGAGGGTCTGCTGAACATGGCTGTGATACCAAAGATCAGCTTTGAGTATGCAGCCCTCCGACAGGAGGTGCGGTGCCGCGGGGTGTATGCGCGGCGAGGGGGGAGTCTGTGAGGACGCTGAATGGACACGGGCTGCTAAGTGCCCCGGGTCCTAGCGCCCTCCGCCCCGAGTCAGCTGCGGTCTCGCGCCGCACTGTAGGGACGCAGACGGGAAAGAGGCTCTTTCTTGGTGGTGATTACAACATGTCGGCCTGTTTGTGTCCGGGTTGGCTCCACAATATATATATATACTAGCAAAATACCCGTGCTTCGCAGCGGAGAAGTAGTGTGTTAAAGAAATAATGAAAAAGAAAAGGAAACATTTTAATAATAATGTAACATGATTAACAATGTAATTGTTTTGTCATTGTCGTGAGTGTTGCTGGCATATATATATATACATATATATATATATATACATACACACACACACACACACACATATAAACATATATATAATATACACACATATATATAATTTACATTATATATATATACATATACATATACATATATACACATATACACATATACACACATATACATATATATACACATATACATATATACACATATATATATATACACATATATATACATATATATACACACATATATATATATACACATATACATATATATATCCACATATACATATATATATCCACATATATATATACACACACATATATCCACATATATATACATACAGCAAAATACCCGCGCTTCGCAGCGGAGAAGTAGTGTGTTAAAGAAGTAATGAAAAAGAAAAGGAAACATTTTGAAAATAACGTATAATAATATAAATACAGGTATATATATATACATGCATATACACACACACACATATAAACATATATATATACATATCCATACATATATACATATACACATATACACATATACACACACACATATATACATACATATATATATATCTATACTAATAAAAGGCAAAGCCCTCACTCACTCACTCACTCACTCACTCATCACTAATTCTCCAACTTCCCGTGTAGGTAGAAGGCTGAAATTTGGCAGGCTCATTTCTTACAACTCACTTACAAAAGTTAAGCAGGTTTCATTTCGAAATTCTACGTGTAATGGTCATAACTGGAAGCTGTTTTTCTCCATTTACTGTAATGGAGATGAGCACGAAAGCCGTGGGGGCGGAGTTTCGTGTGACATCATCACGCCTCCCACATAATCACGCAGTACATAGAAAACCAGGAAGACCTCCAAAAAGCGCTGAAGAAAACATGCATTATATAATTGAGAAGGCAGCGAAACATTAAGAAGCGAGCGAGTGATATACAACCATATTCATGAGTGATGCTACTACGGAAACAAAGCACAGTGTAAACCTAAACTTTAAATTAAGTTCATAGACAGGCTGCCGATGGCGTTTGTAATTTAGTGCCTGCCCACATAAGGCCGTCCGTCAGCAGCAATCCAATAGAAACACTGCCACTAAATATTCACGGGTGCTTATGCAGAGGAAGATGAGATAGTCAGGGTGGTGTTTGGCACAAATTGAGCGAAACTGCGAGAGAAAGTTTTAAGTGCCGGGACTTCGGTAACATTAAATACAGCCATGGACATAGCACGACATGGCACCAGCATAGCTGGGAAACTTC
>JANRMT010062796.1:7557130-7569472 GCA_026402145.1 Polypterus bichir lapradei | reverse complement strand
TGTGTATATATATATATATATATATATATATATATAGAAATAGTTTTACTGTGAAATAATGCAAAGAGTACGCGACATGTGTTTCACCTTAATTTTGGGGTCATCAGGCGTACATACTCAGTGCACCCCCTCTCGGGAATCGAACCTCGGACGTCGGCGCTAGAGGCAAAGCCTCTTGCATTGCGCCATGGCGTGTGGTTTGTCTATTTGAGAGTATATATATATATATATATAGTGAAATAGAGCGGCCCGGACACAAACAGGTGGACACCGTTTTATCCATCACCACACGTTTATTTACAAATGTCAAGTGCACTGCCACCAAAACCCCCAGTTCCCCAAAGTCAATAGTCACTGTCTTCACACACAAATCACTCGGGCCTCTCCTCGCCTCCTCTGCCACGACCTCGTCTTCCTCCTCACCCGACACCTGCCTTGATTGCAGGGTGGCGGCTACTTAAGTAGGTGGCTGATTGGTGACCACACCCAGCCACCTGCGACAGTACTCCCCCGCTAGCTGGGACCTCCCGGGACCAGCGGACCATTCCGCGAGGATGAAGATGCCTCGGCGCCAAACCGACACATTGCAGGGTAGGGCCCGAACCTGTAAATAAAATAGAAAAACAAGGGGTGGGGACGTTGCCCTGATGCAGCCCCTCGGCTCGTCCTCTCAGCTGGGTCAACGTTCTCCGCTACGATCGGCCCTCTTTTGCTCCCTCTTTCGGCTTCCCCATGCGGTAAGTCCACCTCCCGTGCTGCGGGGTTCTCCTCTGCCTTCGCAGAGGCTGGCCCTTCATGTCGGAGGAACTGGCTTCCCCAAGCCGCTTCCTCCGCCTACTTTGGGATGCCGCGGCGGCTTGGATCTGCTCATTGTAAGAGCGCAGACCCGGCCCCACTGGCATCCGGAGCTTTACGGGGTTGGTCTCACCTACCTTCCCAGCTGTACCTCTCCGTCCAGGATCTCCTGCAGTGCGCCGATCCTTTCCCGCCTGCGGCGCTCGACTCAACGTCACTGCCATCCCTCCTGAGTCCAGTGTCTCCGCCCGGAGGGCACATCGCTTGGCCAGCGGCGACAGCACAAGGCGCAGTTCGTCTTGCAGCTCCTGTAACACAGCCGGCAAGGAGAGAGAAGCAGCCGGCGGTGGGCTTACCTTGTGCGGGGTTCCACCGATGGACTGCTCTCTATGGGCCTTTCCCTGCTGCCCACTCGGGTTTCCTGGGTGCACGGGACGGACTTTCCCTGCACTCGCCTTCGACCAACCGCTGGCGAGAGAACAGGACACGCTGTCCAATCCCGTGCCTGTATTGAGGAGGGACTTTTGGTCGGCCTCCACGCTCTCCTCTCTCACTGGAGAGCATCTCTCCGGGCAGCATCGCTGCTGCTGCGGCTTCCACAGCTCCAGCCTCACCTTCTCGGCAATCCCCTTTCTGGGCTCCGCGTCGGTGAGCCGCCCCTTAACTACGAAGTCCGTCAATGGACCCCCAATGGTCCATACAGCACTTCGTTGCTGCGGGGTTGGGTGCACGCCGCCCCTGCGGCACGTGGGTGGGCTCCCCTGTTGCGCCGGGCCTTTCACAGAACATTCCTGGAATGCAGGTCTCCACCTCGACCCAGGTGGAGCATCCTGCCGGCTACGCCACTGTGGAATGGGACTCGGACACAGACAGACAGACATCTGTTTTGCACCCAACACACTCATTTATTATATACACTATGTACAGTTACTTTACGTGCACCCCCAGCACCGATCCCCCAAAGTCCAGGCCTCACAGTCTAACTGCCTTTCTCCTGGCTGCCTCCAGTCCTCTCTCCAGCTCCGTCCTTCTTCCACCCGACTTCTGCTACTGAATGAAGGGAGGTGGCCCCTTATATAGGAACAGGATGGGCTCCAGCTGCTTCCCGGCATTCCTCTGCCGACACAGTGTGGCAGAAGTGCCGGCTGCGCACCCGGAAGCCCTTCGGGTGTCCCTGCTCCTCTTCCCCCCAGCACTTCCTGGTGTGTCGGAAGTGCTGAGGTCCAGGGTTGTTCAGGCACCGGGACGCCGCCTGGCGGTGGCCACGGGCCCCTACAGGGTTTGGCTTCCAAGCCCTCTACCCGTGGCCCCCAATACAACCAGGGCGGTCGCCCCCTCGCGGTCTGGAGGAGGTACAAGCCCTCCTCCGGTTGTCCTGGGCGTCCCGGCTGGGCTCCACCCCCAGCCGGATGCCACAGTGCCCCACTGCCAGCGAAGACATGTAGGTCCGAGCGGCACATCCCGAGAGGGCAGCACGTCCCCGGAGAGGGTCCTACTATGTACCCAGGGCCCACCACGGCACCCTGGGACACCCTATTTCGGCACCCCCTCCGAGGCCGACGCGCCCCTTTGGTCTGCGCCGCCCTCACCTCCACAGTCCCCGCCAGCCGGGGCACCATCCGCTCTCCAGTGGAGAGTCCTCCTATGGAGCAGCCCGTTCCAGGAGGGCAGGTTCCCAACGGCGCCGGTCCTAGTGCTCATCGGGGCTTCGGTCCTACAAAAAGACAAAAGGGAGGGCCAGAAGCACTGCCTGGACACTCGCACCGAGCGTCCCACCGGTCTCTGTACCGGCAGCGCTCTCCTCCCCTACCGACAGCCCGCGATTTGCCTGTTCGGCTCCTCTGCCGCAGGTTCCATGCCCGTCCGGTCGTCCTTGGCGGGACCGCTCTCACAGGCGGCTCCTCCACCCGCCCAGGGGTTTCCCTCTGCCTCCGCAGAGGACGGCCCTTCACTGGACGCGCGCACCCAGCGACACGTCCCATCCTATCGGAGGAACCGGCATTCACCCCTCGGTTCCTCCTTTTCCTCTTGGACGCTCTGACGGTCTGGGTCTGAGCATGGTGAAAGCTCAAATCCAGCCCTGTCTGCGTCCCTGCAGAGCGACAGGAGACTGCCGCGGGCTTGGAGCGCAGGGCGCTAGGACCCAGGGCACTCATCAGCCCCTGTCCTACCAACCCATGCGATCTCGCTCTCCTTGCTCCGCAGGCAGTCTACACTGCCGCGTCCGCTGTTGGAGAATTGCCTACTCTATGCCGGTTCCTCTTATTACAGTCACGGCCGTTTTAGGCGAATTCTCCCTCATGCTGTACGGGGAGGGCAAGACTCACCTTCCCCGCCGTACTCTCCCGGCCAAAGGCTCCAGCGGCGCGCCATTCCTCCGTATCACACGGTGTCTCCAATGACGCGACCGCCTTCCCCTCCAGCTTCTCCAGCTCGACAGCGAGAGCACGAAGCACCTGCAAGAAAGGTGACTCTGTGGGCCGAAGGGACTCCTCCGGCTCGCACAGAGCCACCGGCGAAAACAGGGAGACAGACGTCGGTGGGCTTACCTGTACATCAGCCCCACTCGTCGTCTGCCTCCTGTGGGCCACTCCCTCTGGCCCAATCGGGTCGCTTCCAGACACGAGACTGGCATTCCTTGGTCCCGCCTCTGTACAGTCATTGGCGGGCACACAAGACACACCGGCCAATCCCGTGCCTGTCAGTGGGTGGGACTTCCGGTCCGCGGCCATTTTGGCTCTTTCCTCCCCAGTGTGGCGGCATGCTGGCTCTTCAGGTTGCAGCGTCTCCCTCTCAGCAGCTCTCCCAGCTGCTGCTGCGTTAACGAGGCGCCGCGGTTCGACATGCTCCTTCCACCGACAAGGATCTGGGCAGCCCCTGCCTGTTGAGGACAAAACACACGCGGCCCCGCAGGGCCTTTTGCCAGCAAGTAGGGAACTTACCTTCTGGGTCCTGTCTGTCCGGGGAAATGTCCCCGGCATGGCCTCGCTAGGCGACATGCCGTCCCGGGCGCCTTCTGCCGCGACATGCTCGCAGGAACCCGCTGCACTCCAGCAATGCCCATTGTCCTTCCTCTGCACCCGGGGAGCTTGGCCTTTCTGCAGATCGACGGCGGTCCGCGGGATGAACCGCTCCCGCGGGGTTGTGCACATGCCGCTCCCGCGGCGAGTGTGTGGGGTCCACTGCAGCGCCGGGCCGTCCACAGAAAAATGTTTGTTTAATGCAGGTCCCCGTCTTGCACCAGACGGAGCATCCTGCCGACTACGCCACTGTGAAATACAGCGGCCCGGACACACACAGGCGGACACCGTTTTATCCATCACCACACATTTATTTACAAATGTCAAGTGCACCGCCACCAAAACCCCCAGTTCCCCAAAGTCAATAGTCACTGTCTTTACACACAAATCACTCGGGCCTCTCCTCGCCTCCTCTGTCACGACCTCGTCTTCCTCCTCACCCGACACCAGCCTTGATTGCAGGGCGGTGGCTCCTTAAGTAGGTGGCTGATTGGTGACCACACCCAGCCACCTGTGACAATATATATACTCGCGCTTCGCAGCGGAGAAGTAGTGTGTTAAAAAAGTTATGAAAAAGAAAAGGGAACATTTTAAAAATAACGTAACATGATTGTCAATATACAGTAATTGTTTTGTGAGTGTTATGAGTGTTGCTGTCATGAAGGATTTGATTATCATTATTTCTTTCAATCAGGTTCGTATTTGTAGGATGTGTTGTGTTCAAGTTACATTCCGTGTTTGTCAATTGTTGTAAAGATAACAGGTTTCATTCATCGATTCGTTTCTTATTGCATCAATAAACAGCTCGTCTTCCTCTTTATCTGAGACGTCACACACTGCATGCACGGGTTTTTTTTTACACTGTCTTCCTTTAGCGGGACATTGACTTTTTCCACCGTGTGCTTTGTTTCCGCAGTAGTTGCACTTATGAATATGCTTGTATGTGTCAGACGCTTCATATTTTTTTGCTGCCTTTTCAATTGTGTAATTCGGTTTTTGTTCAGCACTCTTAGGAACTGTTGCTTTTTGTCTGTGCACTGCGTCCGTTCACGTGAGCCGCTCGGTGTACATGCGTCGAAGGTTCCCAGCTGTGCTGGTGCCATCTCGTGCGATGTCCACGGCTGTACTTAATGTTAGCTAAGACCCGGCACTTAAAAGTTTCTCTCGCAGTTTCGCTGTGTTTGTGCCAAACACCACCCTGACCATCTCATCTTCGTCTGCATAAACACAGTCCTTCTACCGTGAATATTTAGCGGCAGTGTTTCTATTGGATTGCCGCTGATGGACGGCCTTATATGGGCAGGCATTAAATTACGTGGGAGGTGTAACTCTGCCTCCACAGCCATCGAGCAGACGTCTATTATAGTATATGGATGAAAAAATAGATTCCAGTTATGACCATTACGCGTAGAATTTCGAAATGAAACCTGCCAACTTTTGTAAACAAGCTGTAAGGAATGGGCCTGCCAAATTTTAGCCTTCTACCTACACGGGAAGTTGGAGATTAGTGATGAGTGAGTGAGTGAGTGAGTGAGTCAGTGAGGGCTTTGCCTTTTATTTGTTATATATATATATATATATATATATATATATATATATATATATATATACATACTGCGGTGGGTTGGCACCCTGCCCAGGATTGGTTCCTGCCTTGTACCCTGTGTTGGCTGGAATTGGCTCCAGCAGACCCCCGTGACCCTGTGTTCGGATTCAGTGGGTTGGATAATGGATGGATGGATATATATTTATAATATTTATATAAATTCAGCAAATTATTTGGCTTCAGTGAACCTGAAAATTGCTTAAGCAAGTTCAGTAGCTGGATGGACGGGTAACTGGATTAGGATTGAATGTAGCAGCTTCAAGGTGAATACTTTGAAAGACTGAGCTCCAATGTCAGTGTTTTTCTCAGCTTGTAATGGATGGTCTCCTTAGCTTAACAGATTAATTCTTATGAAATGCAATTCCTTATGGTAACATTGTTTTTCTCTTGACCACATCTGCATGGTTTCTGACATTTTAAATAAAAAATCATGACTATGTGCTATTCATTATTACCAAAAAGTATGTATCTTGTTTAACAGAATAATTATATTTATAAAGCATTCCTTCAACAACCAAAGAACTACATTGTTCATTGTGTATGAGTGTGTCCTGCAATGGACAGGAGCCTCATGTATAAATGGTGCTTATGCACAGAAATGTTGCGTAAGAACATTTCCACGTTCAAATCGTGATGTATAAAACCTAAACTTGGCATAAAGCCACACACATTTCCACGGTACCTCAAACCCTGTCGTACGCAAGTTCTCTGTTTGGTTTTGCAGACTGGCGGCACCCAGCGTCAAAACAGTGCTACTATTCCTGTGTGGTTTACCTTTCTTTTTCAGATCCACGTCCCTGACGCGGCTTTATAAATACACTAAAATTAACCGCATATTGTTTATTAGTTTAATGCACCTGATTGTAATTAACCAGTAACAATATAATGGTCCACGGAATGGTCAAACTATTCCAAATAGCATAACTGCTTTAACGTTGTTACTCTCACTGCACCTTCTTCTTCTTCTTTCAGCTGCTCCTGTTAGGGGTTGCCACAGCAGATTATCTTTTTCCATATTACTCTCACTGCACCACTCGGAGCAGCTGATCGGAAAGAGAATTATCAGTATACAGCATCAAGCACAAGCTGCATCAGCCATGCTTCCTATTTGAACAGCTTCTCACATGGCAAACGCTTCAAACCTTTCCTGTACGGACCTCGCGGTTCAGAAAGAGTTTCATCCCAAGAGCTCTAAATGCACTCAATCAGTCTCTCAACTGCTTCTTGTAGAACTGTTTGTACTTATAAGTACAATCACCTCACTGTAAACTTGCACTACAGTTATAATATTGCACAACCTGAGCCACTTTATAAAGCGCGTATTTACATATGATGACGATATCATTTTAAGATGAAATGCAGCAAAATATGTTTATTATATTATACAGATAAAACTTTAACTTCATTTAAATAAACTATATTGTTAATAATTAAAAGACACGGTGTTGCTACGCTAGCAAGGATCTGGTGCTCCGCTCACGGATTGTTCCTGCCTCGCACTGTATGCTTCACTGGGACTTGCGTGAAGGATAGAATAATTAAACATGTACTACGAAGGTATTTCAATGTTCCTTAAAAGTTTTAAAGAATCGGCATTATAAGCTTACAGATGGCTTAACGTCTATAACAGAGCTGATTGTGTGGCGATTGGGTATTTGGAGAAAGAAAAGGAAGGACAGGAATTGGAGGTTAGTACGCTTGAAAGAGACAGTACTGCAGAGGTGGCCTTAGGCATGTGCAAACTGTGCACCTGCACAGGGCCGCCAAATCCCAGGAGCCGCCACGCCAATATATATTGAATATAAAAAGGAAAGAGAAAATAATGACACAGCTAAAAACGCAGTGGCAAATTTCAGCAAAAGTTAAATGCTTGTGTCATGAGCACGAGGCGGCTATGCAGTGTCCGCAACAGACATGGCTGTCCGCCATGCATAAGATACCATATTGACATTGGTGGGCGAAGGGGCCACCGATCCTTTCTCTGCCCAGGGCCACCATGAGCCTAGAGCTGCCCCTGAGTACTGCTGCAATAAATTATTTCATCGAAGGTCGCGCACAATCACTGCGCCACCGTGTTCCCATGTTTAATAACGTGCTTTAACTCCTATCATCATGAAAATGATATCACGTATACATCTCAGTATTTTAGTTATTCAGAGAGCTGTAATATCACAAATGTAATGGATTCTGTGTCCTGTCAGAGGAAGAGAAAGCAGGTTTAAGAAGCATGAAGTGATTCACACACATAGAGCACATAGAAGAACACATACAAAACAAAGCATTTAACGTGCTACTTTAATTACGATATGATTTGAGAAATTGGTTAATTAAACGATTTTAAGATGAAATTTATGATGTTCTACTTTAATGACAAAATAAACTACGTGATTAAAGTGGAAATTTCGAGATTGAAGTTGGCATTTCGTGCTTTTTCCCCACTGTGTGCCTTTTTTTTCTCTGTATCCTAATAAGCTTTCATATGACACTCAGACGGTGGGCTATGACTCGCCTTTTCACGGAGACTTTGATATGTGACAACTTCTTTTTTATTTTGGGCACTGTGCGACTTTGTGAACTTGAGCTTTTGAGTTTCTCCGACACGCTATGTCAGTCGATCAGCTTACATTTATTGTATATACCACTGTTTAAACCAACAAATAGTACGTTTTTCCTTGCCTCAACCTGGTATTCGCTGAAATTCTTTCATTCTTTTCCCTCTTGCTTTTCCCATTATCTTTTCACAGAACACTGAACTTAAGGGCTATTTATATTTATTTGCATATTCAAAGAGGAGTTGGGGCGGGGCTGCAGGCGCGTGCACGAGCGTTACTTTTCATGCTGACTGGGATTTATGTAGCAGAAGAACGTTGAAGTTGGCGAATACACAGATTTATGCATCTGGATTTTTCTGTGCGTAAGCACATTTCGGCTTTTGTGCTTATGTCATGTTATAGTGTGAGTTCTACGCACAGTGTTATGCATGAGGCCCCTGGAGTTCCATCCATGTTACTTCCTGCTGTGTGCCTAATGTTGCCAGCCAGGGCTGCAGTTCCCATTAACCCTGAATTGGGATGAGTAGTTAAAAAAATGAATAGATTGAGAATATGCACTAGTTTATCCCCCAAGTTTTCTTCAAAATAAAGTAGCCATAGGAAAAAAAAGTTTCCTGTTACATTCATAAGTATTATGTCATCCTCAGAAAGTTAGTTGCTCAATTAATTTAAAGACGGATAAATTCAATGTCTAGGAAAACATTGCTTAAAAATGAAACTTTTCCATTTTAAATCTAAACATCAAAACATTTTTAAATTAACAAGATTGTAGGCTGAGACTCTTAAGACTAAGCCTGCAAGCTATAAAACTTTTGTGGTGCCAAGATTAGTTGGTTAACACATTGTCCTCTTTTTTAAATGGCCCACACTGATTGAAAGAGGGAAGAAAAAACGGAATGCTTCTAATTTAAATGTAATAGATCTTGTTGAAAAAGGACACAGACTCTAATGAAAACTCATCAAAGTCTTTCTCTGTCACATTGTTGAGATGAGGGAATAAATGAAAAACAACGAGAAAGCAGAAAGTTGTAAGATACTTTGAAGAGGGCCTGTGCAGCTTAAGAGAACTTGTATGGTTATTTTCAACCAGTTTCCTGCTTTGAAGTTAGTGCCTGCCATTAACTTGCATTTACTCAGTCTGTAGTGTCAGAAATATTTTCAAACAGTGTATGTGAAAGTCAGAAAGATACTTATTTTTGTGCACAGAAATGTACACAGTCTCTTTGTGTTTGTTTCAGTTTTGTTCACGTTCGGTAACATTCTGAGTTCTTAATTGTTTTTTTTTTTTAACCACCTTAAAACAATGTTTAAATTAAAGGGTTACACAGTGGTTAATGCTGCTGACTCACAAATCCTGGATCTGAATCTTGTGCCCGAACTCTGATTGTGTGGAGTTTGCACATTGTCTTCACTATCTGGGCTTTTCTATAGGTACAGATATGTTAGGTTAATTGTTGATTTTAAATTGGTCCAGTGTGTATGAGTGGGCCCTGTGATAAACTGGCATCCCAGTTTAGGGTTGGTACCCTCCTTGAGCCCACTACTGCCAGAACAGGTTTACTGTTAATTGGAATAAATGGGTTTGAGAAGGTTTTATTTAATTGAAATTAAAAGAAATCTTAAAATTTGTTTGCAGCACAAATGTACAAAGATAAAACATTACTCCTCAGATACAAGAAAATAAGCCATTAGGGAAGAAGTTATAATTGTTGTTATAATCTGATTTTAAGAATATTGAAGTGCTACTTTATGCAGTGATAAATTATAGTTTATTAGCGACTAGAATTCAAAGTGCTTATAAATATGAAATATTTAATCTATCATTCTTTACTGAACAAAATCTAGATCGACAGTCTGGTGGTAACATTGGGAGCTCTGGAAAGTGTCTAATGCTCTGTCTGATTTGTCAGCTAGGCTTCTTGCTAACCAGCTTAGAGAGTTCAGTAAAAGTTGATTTAAAGTATACATGAGGATGTGCATAGATTATATGCAAATGCTAATATTTCAGTGAATAGCAATAGTTGGTAGATTAGTTAAGCATAAGTATGCCACGTGAAAAATACATAACCTGACTTTGTTTTTTATAATAATTTTGTTTGTTAACTTTATTTCTTAAAAGCAGAATAACTCAAGAATGTGAAATGGCTAAAACACACTCCGAGCTACAGTCTTTATTTTTTTTCCAAATATTAAACTTTTATTAATAAATGTTTTCTCAGAAGGATGGTATCCTTTGTTTTTCAAGAACAGTAAAAACAGAGCTTCTGTTTACGTAAGACTGAAGTGGATTTTCAGGTCTCAATCTACTTTAAATATGTTTAATTTGTTATGCCATTTTTATGAACTAGGCTATACATCAAGTCCTGAAAATAATCAAAAAGTATTCTTAAAGAATTCAGAATAAGGTATACTGTGTATTCAGTATCTAAATGCTTTTTTAGGATATTCTGCCCAACACTGGATTTACCATTTTCAAGCCAAGATGTAACCATTATATAGGACACTACAAGCTAACTCTGTGCCGTTTAAACATGAATCTTTTTTAAAGAAGTATTTAGATATAAATGAAAGTAAACTCTGTGGTGGGCTGGTGCCCTGCTCGGGGTTTGTTTCCTGCCTTGCGCCCTGTGTTGGCTGGGATTTGCTCCAGCAGACCCCCATGACACTGTAGTTAGGATATAACGGGTTGGATAATGGATGGATGGATGAAAGTAAACTAGTTTAAATTTAAGGGTTACTGATTTAATCTGGCATGAAGAGCCTTTTGTCAATTTTCCAAGTAAAGTAAAATTGACAGTTATAGCAAATATTTGACTTTAAAACATCAAAGTTAGAATGATGTCTTCTAAATAAGAAGATATAACTGAAATTAGCAGCTCCTGTAGTCCTTCAAGTAAATATTTGTCAGATGCAGCTTTGGCAGCCATATTTCTTCTCGCTGTCTTCAGTCTCCCATGTGCCTTCTACTTTAAAATCACGTGCATTTTTTTTTTAAACAGTGGGTTTCAGTGGCTGCATTTGGTGAAGCACCCAGGTAACAGTAGTTGTCTGCACAGCTGTCTCTCTAATCTAAACCACTGTAGCTTGTAACTCTTTCAGAGTATCATATGTCTCTATTTTTGCACAGTCACTCAGTTTTTGTGGATGGCTATATCTAAGCAGATTTACAGCTGTGCCGTACTATTTCATTTTCTTAATGATTGATTTAGCTAGACTTCAGGGGATATTCAGTGACTTGGATATTTTCTTGTATGCATCCTCTGACTTGTGCTTTTCAATTGCCATTTCATGCAGTTGCTTGGAGTGTTCATGTTTCTTCATTGTTTAGGTTATACAATAATACTAATCACCAAACGTTGGACCTTCCAGATAAGGTGCATTTATGCTACAATCAATTGAAACCCAGACAGATGATCTCAAATGAACTAATAATGTGACTTCTAAAACCATTTGGTTGCACCAGTGATGATTTGACCTGTAGTGTTAGTATTTCATTAGTGAGAAGCATTCAGGTTTAAGCACACCTCCAGGATAGTGTATTTTATGACAGGGTTGGGGAAAGTGCCTAAAACAAGTTTGGCAAGTGTTTCTCTGCAGGACTCCCTCAGTCAACCCCTACAGGAAAGCCAGACTGCCTAGCTGGCAAGCTTCACCTTAATACATGTTTTTTTTTGGGGGGTGGGGGATGTGTGAAGGTATTCTGTGACCCATTGGTCTGAAGTATGGCTGTTTGGAATTGGCTTGTATCAGAAGCCTTTAAGTACCATGACGCCCTATTGGCTGTAGGGTTTGGACAGAGAATCTATAAATTTCCTTGCTTTACCCCTCTTCTCTCTCTTACCAACTGATGAAAGAGCACCTCACACACCATGAACTGAAAAGGACAACACAATGAAGAGCACAGCTCAGCAGCCATATTGAGACAGGCATGCGGCCTGTTTTGAAGAAAGCTGACCAAAAATGAAGAGTTAACTAGAGACATTCTAAGTAACAAAAAAGTCTGTGTGCCGCCTCAAACTACACATCAGCATTTATCAGGTTGTATGGTTGCCAATATTCAGATGTACTTTGCTTATTGTTATTATTTATGAATATTATCAATAATACATTAATTAAAGAGTAACTTAACTCCTGCTTGTTTTTTACTATACCTATTTGCCTGAGGTTATAAATGTAGAAGGGAAGATGGGGAGAAGTTATATGGTACAGTATCATATAAACAGTGGAAAGTCTGTGAGATTTGAGGCTTTCTGACAAATGCTACATATTAATAATACAAAAGGGAAGAGTAGAATAAAATATTACTCTACCAAAACAAAACACTATCTATCTATCTATCTATCTATCTATCTATCTATCTATCTATCTA
>JANRMT010062796.1:7533015-7557120 GCA_026402145.1 Polypterus bichir lapradei | reverse complement strand
CTATCTATCTATCTATCTATCTATCTATCTATCTATCTATCTATCTATCTATCTATCTATCTATCTATCTATTGTCACACATGTGCGCATGGGAGACACCTGAATGGCTCAAAAAGGGATAATTCCATGCCAGACCAGGGGATGGCAGAGTACACTAATCCTTCCTTTTTTTCATCAGCAGACCAAGCATGGAAAATTTTGTCTGGATCTGATGATGTCACTTCCAGTTCCAGCTCTGGGGCCCCGAAGATGTCACCTCTGTTTCTGGCCCTGATGACTTCATTTCTGGCTCCTGCCCTGATGACATCACACACTCTGCCTGGCTTTAAAATGCCATGTTTGCCTGTCTGTTCTTTCTTGTTTTGGACTGAAATCTGTCAACTTTTGAACCACAACCTTCACTTTTGGCAGCCTATTTCAAGTATATGGGCGGCTGTCCCCAAACCATTTCCTTTGTCCTTTTGAGTTCTTTTACAGTGGTGTAGTTGGCAGGATTGTTGACTCCAGAAAGAATTGGGAGCAGGACCTAACAAATGAACTCCAGCCCTTTAGGGTCCAGGTGGGAAAGTACCGTATCCAAGTATGGAGTGTGGGTTGCGGGTCAGGAGGACCAAGCACAAGCTCCATCCCAGGGGTCAGTATGTAATACAGTCCACAGGTAGAGTGTGAAGATGTCCAACAGAACAGAGCTATGCTGGATGGGGGAAATACAGGAGGCTTGTTACGGGCTCTCGGAGGAGGAGGCTGTCCATCCAAGCCCCACAAAGGCAAAGACTTTTGAGAAAGGTGGGGGAGCCCTGGGCTAGCAGGCGAGGAAACTATTGCGGTGGGAATTTGACCCAGAGTGGCCAACCCACCCTCAGGCATTCAGCCTATGGGGGAAAACTTGGGTGCTGGCTAAGGCCAGATATAAACAATGCCTGACAGGTAGTAAAACATCTGGCCTGTTTTTTTTTTTTTTACACAACACACTACCTGAATATCTCGCCCAGCCGGCCTGGAGACAGTCATTTAAAAACATTATTGACCTCATACAGGCCATTGAAAAGACTCGGGAGGTTTTACGCTGTGGAAGAACCAGGCAGTCTCAGTATGGAACCCAACCAGTGTGTGTCTCTAACCCTAAGACCCGTCATCACCAGTTGGACTGAATGCTGAAGCCACCAATTACGCAGCCTCTTCTCGGTAATGAGGAGTTCTCACTGGTGGAGAGGGAGAGGTGTGGTGTGCTCTGGTGAATCCCTTATCACACCTGTACACAGGAGTGGTAATAGTAAATGGATATAAGGTTCAAGCCCTAATGGATACCAGCACTAACATTTCTGTTGTTGCTCGCCGTTTCGTGTTGCCAAAAGTTAAGACCAATCTGACCTATATTCATAGGGATACTCATTTGTACAAGTCTGCTTCTTGCTTCATTGGGTATGAAGGATTGCTAAAAAAATTCATGGTGGCGGTCCTTCCAACTCCACCTTTCCCAGTGATACTTGGGAAAGATATCCATCTGACAGTAAATGAAGTTAAACACATCACACTCCTAAGTAAAGATTGGGTCTAATAATGGATGTTAAAATACGTCCCAAGCTCTCTAAATGCTGTGTATAGAGCTGGCTGAGAGTAGTGACATGGCTTCTCCAAGTGACATGGCGAATCCCGTGCCATTGCACGATGGAACATCATTGCCCAGTGCTGCGGCAGAGCAGGATGAAACCACGCCCCTTGAGGTCGCTGCAGACCCATTCTCTCAGTTGCACTTCCAATTTAAACAGACAGGGAGCAATGAAATGATGATTCCCTAAAATTTGCAAAAAATGCAGTGGTTCTGTAAATGGGCATCGCACTCATCATTCCATGCCAAAGGGTCCTCATTTTGTATTAAATAAGGACCTTGTTTATTGGGTAGCCGAACACTAGGAGGAGGAGGTAAGGTCACTGCTGTTAGTCCCACGACCTTACTGACGGCAGGTTTGTGCACTTACTGGGCACTGAAAAAACCCTTAAGTGTATCAAGCTCCGATTCTATTAGCTGGGAATAAACGAGAAGGTTCACCGCTTTTGCACAGCCTGCTTGGAGTGTCAACCGCACCAAATTCCCAGGAGGGACCTTGCTCCTCTAGTTCCCATTCCCTTCATTGATGTCCCGTTTAAGCGCATTTGGGGTCGACTTAGTGGGACCCTTAGAACTCTCAGCTAGAGAACACAAATACATCCTGGTCCTGGTAGATTATGCTACCCAATATCCTGAAGCCGTTCCTTTGCCTTCATCTACCTCCAAATCTATTGCACAGGAATTAGTAGGGATCGCTGCATGAGTTGGCATCCCTAAAGTTGTCCTAATGGACCAGGGGATGCCCTTTATCTAAGGGACATTCAGAGAAGTTGCCAAGTTACTTAAGATAAAGCATTTAAAGACCTTGGTGTATCATCCTCAAATCGATGGTCTAGTAGAGTGGTTCATTCAGACCCTCAAGCAGATGCTTCACAAGGTGGTTAACGAGGATGTGAGGAACTGAGATCAGCTCCTGCCCCTTGTTGTTTTTGCTTATCGGGAAGTCCCACAAGGCTCCACAGGGTTTTCACCTTTTGAAATATTATACAGGCGACAACCCCTGAGCATTTTGGATATTCTAAAAGAAGGTTGGGAGGAAGAGGCATTCCCCTCCACCAATATTCTAGAATATAGTGCGTAGTTACACGATACATTTGAAAAAATTTGGCCTATTTTAACAACACACATGGAAAAGGCACAAGCAGCTCAGGTCCATCATTATGATCATGGCACATCCCTGTGGGAGTTCCGCCCCAGAGATTGTATCATGGTCCTCCTTCCCATCTCCCATTTTAAACTAGTGGCCAATTGGCAAGGCCCCTACAAAAATAAGGAAAGGAACAACCAAATCGTCAATTGAGTGAAAGGGTATATCCTGTGAACCTACTGAATCCATGGAAGGATAGGGAGCCAGACCCCTCCACTGGCCGGCCCCATTCCCTCTTTGCTCACAAATCAGACATTAACTTTGGACCCAATTTAACTGCCAAACAACGACAGGAGCTGGAAACAGTTATCCTGTCTGTTACCAAGGTGGTGAGTGAGAAACCAGGACAAACCTCACTGATTGTGTATGACATTTTGATCGAACCCAGGGTGGTCATGCGAGAACACCCATATTGACTCCCTGAGGCAAAAAGAGCAGAAGTGGAACAGAAATCAAGTGCATGATAGAACTAGGTGTGATAGAGGAGAGTCATAGTCCCTGATTCAGTCCTATTGTCTTGGTCTCTAAGCCTCACAGAAGCTGAAGGTTTTGCAATGATTTCTGGCGGCTTAATCAAGTTGCTCAATATTACACCTACCCAATGCTGTGAGTGGATGACCTCCTTGAGCAACTGGGACAGTGAATTTCTGACCACTCTTGACATGATGTAGGGGTACTGGCAGGTTCCTTTAACAGAGCCAAAGCATTGAAGGTGCTGAACATCCCATCATGTTTCTGATGTGGAAATTGGTGGAACGGGATACCAGGTATGCAGCAGTGGAGCAGGGAGCCTTGGCAATCAAATAGGTAATTACACAGCTGTGGTACTACCTCCTGGGCCGTGAATTCACCTTGGTTACGGACCACACACCTTTACAGTGGATAGCCTTGCACAAGGAATCGAACACATGTGCGCATGGGAGACAGCTAAAGGGCTCAAAAAGTGATAATTCCATGCCAGACCAGGGGGTAGCAGAGTACACTGATCCTTCCTCTTTTTCATCGGCAGACCAACCACAGGAAACTTTACCTGGATCTGATGACGTCACTTCCGGTACTGGCCCCCAAAGTTTCCGGTCCCAGGTTCTCTCTCTCTCTCTCTCTCTCTCTATCTATCTATCTATCTATCTATCAGTAATATTTGATCAAGTTACCTTTGGTTCAAATTCTACTGAGGACTTCATAGTATATGAGAACATAAGAAAATGAGTCATTTCTGTACTTAAGCCTTATTTTAGTTAGCTAATAGCTAGCTTGTCCCAATATCTCATTCAAATACTTGTCAGAGTTTTCTCTTCAACTACATGGCCAGATTTAATTGACACTTTGTGTGAAGGCATACTTTCTGGCTTTGTAATTATCTATACTTCCCCTTAATTTCCACTGATGTCTCAGAGCATTTCATACAGTTTTTAACTGTCTCACCAACTTTGTATATCTGGTCAATGCAATATTTGTTAAGTATTGTTTTCAAGCAATAAGTAGGTACTACCTGTTGCTTTAAAATGATTTCTTCAACTAGAACATGTGTCCATGCATGGAAATTGGTTAATGGTAAATCTCATATCAATGTTGTGTTCTCACACAAAACGTAGAACAAGTATGCATGTAGTAAACTTATTCAATAGTTATACTTAACAAACTTGATGTTTTCATAATATTTTACAAATGTTACACAAGTAGATATTAGTGATCTATGTTTGTGTAAATCAAAACCTCATCTTACCAACTAAAGTATATATATATTTTTTTTATTCACATTTGCGTTTTTGTCTTTTTAGTGACATTGTTTTATTGCAATTTTTTGTGCTTGCTTTCAGGGTCAGTACCATTTTGGTGCTTTGGGCTGTTGGCATGTTAGGAGTTACTAGGCTTAAGATGCATGCACTATATGACATCATGGTTACTCAATACCATGAATTAAACATCTTCTGAACCTTGTCGCAAGAAAAGGAAGACATTGCACTTTCTATTTTAGTTTACCCCTGTTAACACTGGTGATCAACCTTAACATTCAGTGTACTGACTTCAGCAACAACCTGATTACTCTTCTGTTTACCCTTTAAAGAAAGACTTCTAGATCTCTATCATGCAATAAAAAATCTGTCCAAGAAGACTTATTTGTAGTTCTTGACAAAAATGATACTTACTGTTGTGATGTAAGATTTTGCATATAACTTGATAAATGTTTTGTATGTCTTTATTTGTAATTTAGGCAAAGAAATGTAATTTAGTGTTTACCCCAACTTTATGATGTTCTATTTCCCCCATTGGTCTGAGGTATGGCTGTTTGGAATTGGCTTGTCTCAGAGGCCTTTAAGTACCATAATGTCCCATTGTAGGGGTTGGACAGAAAACCTATAAATTTGCTTGCTTTATCTCACTCTGTCTCTCTTGCTTGCTAACCAACATATGATGAAAAAGCATCTCTCTTACTAACATCTGAAAAAGAAGCATCTCTTGCTAACCTGAGATGATGTAGAAGTATCTTTCTCTTGTTAACAACTGATGAAGACCATCACACCATGAACTGACAAGAACAGCACAATGAAGAGCACAGCTCAGTAGACATATTGAACAGGCTTGTGGCCTGTTCTGAAGAAAGCTGAGCACCAATGATGCCTTAACTAGAGACATTTTAAATAACTACAAGTCTGTGTGCCACCTGAGTTACACATCACCATTTTAATCAGGTTGTATGGTTGCCAATATTCAAATGTACTTTGCATTTTGTTATTATTTATGAATATTATCAGTAATACATTATTTTATGTGTAACTTAATTCCTGCTTGTCTTTTTACTACATCTAATTGCCTGAGGTTATAGATATAGAAGGGAATGTGGGGATAAGTTATATAAAATAATAACTTATAAACAGTGGTAAGTCTTTGAGATTAGGTATTCTAAGGTTATATGTTAATAATACAATAGGGGAAAGTAGAGCAATATATATATTGCTCTACCAAGATAAAACACTTTTTAATATTTTTCCTCATAATGATAAAAGTTCATCAGAAAAGTTAAAAGAGGCCCTCTCCATAACTCTGACTTTAGTTATATCTATGTGACTTTTTCAGTATGTTGTAGACTACTGACCTACTGTAAGGTGAAGCTTCACCTAAGTGTCTTTAGAAAAACATTCTTATAGCATAATGGCTCTAGGATCATGTTTCCCAGTAAAAATAGTATTCTCAGGATAATCTGTTTTGATATATTGACATATGATATAATAGTACCAGGGGGGCAAGGCCCCCGGCGCCCAACCCCCAGTTGCAGCCAGTCTGCTGCTCGTGTTGTGAAGAGGGGGGCTGAACACACCCCAAGGGGACACGGTTGCTCCTCCAGAACCCCCTCTTAAACGGTGAAACAATTGGAAACAAGTACAGTTTTTTTTTACATCCTCTTTGCTCGATCAGCTGCTGGCTTGCTGCTGCAGCCGTGCCTCATGATTTGCATCTCGCGCAACACTTTGAACATTTAAAAACCTGTACAGCAGCTGTCCTACTCTTTGTCTTTTATTTCCGTCCCCAGGCGTGGTTAAATCTCTTGGAAAAATGGAATAAGAATCTGAAAATCTAACAACATCACATTAAAGCTCGATACATTTTGAAAAGAATGATACCAAACATATATATGTAGGTTTTAAAATAAGCCAATTTAAGGTGTGACAAAAAACGTCACATAAAATCGTTGCACAAACTCATTGCACTTTTAGGCTTAGGATTTGATTTATATAGAGTAGATTTCTTTTACCAGGCCATACTGTACATTCTCCCTTTACTTGATTTCATTGTCTGGCATATGTGTTTAAGCAGTGGCTTTTGCTGTGTCAATTTGACATGACAGTGTACAGGTAGTTAATATTCTTACTGTTAAGCCTATCTCAGCCATGAAATGAAAATTCCTTTAGAGCAGTAATTTTTATTAATTGTGAATGTAGAAGAATCTATTGAGTTCTGTTTTATTTTTGATATTATATTGCAAAGGTTTTTGTATTTATTAGTAACTAAAACCCTTTCCACAGTTGCCTCTTGTCTTGTGCCCAATGCTGCTGTGAATGGCATCAGCTCTCCATAACTCTCAGATTGGTTAAGTTCGTTCAGTAAATAAACAGGAAGGCAGAATGTTTCATATCATAATGCAATTAAATGAAAAAAGTCCTGGCAGGAGTTAATATTTATATAATCACTGGACAGTACTGTATGTGTGCATTCATAGTCATACTGTTTTCTATAATAATTGCCTGGTTTTAATATTTAAGCTACAAGTAGTTCAGGCTTTAATGCAGAATTGTGTTTTTACAGAAGCATTAATAGATTTAATATCTAAATATAAAGTAGTAATAGAAAATTAAGTCCTTTTTCATTTTTAAATCTGTGTTTCAGTCAGTCTTGTTTCAACAACATTTGAGTGACAGTGATGTTGTCACTTTCCGAGGCATCACCCTTGAGGGAAAATGGCAAATATGAGTCAGCACCAGAGTCTTTTAAACTTAAAAATGTCTTTAATGGTTACCAGCTTTGAAGAACCAGTTCAGAAACTTTGACTTTTATTGGGATGAAACTGTCACTTAAAATATTATTATTTATGTCAAAATGTAAAAATACATTTGCTGTTTTCAATAATCTAGACTACTCTGGTTTTGACAGTAATAAACTACACTGGACCACAAGAATACTGACACTTTGATTAGCAACACATCTTCTGAAAAGGAAACAATTGTGTTAAATGAGCTAATTTTCCAAGTCTGTCTGCTTAAACTATTGGCACAAAGAAGTTAGCATTGTTATTGTGAATGTTGCCATGCTTTGAACACGGAGGTTTGGTTCACACTTTAATCCTTTAACTCCAAACTACAGGCAATTCAGAACTTACATTCATTAAAAAATCAGAGATGGATCACGCTTTACAGAATGCACAAAGACTATCAAGTTGGCCACTCTAATTACGAAAACATACTTACAGCAAAAAACACAATAACATGTGCTTCAAATGTTCAAACAAAACTCAGCATTCTAGCAAGTGGTTTACATTTTTACAAAAGTGTATGACATGCACAACTGCAGATGCGGACTGAAAGTGATTTTGAAAATACAGATAAAATGACAAAAAGGCTACAAAGCATTTAAAATACTTTTCATGCCACACAGTGTGTAATCCCTGGAATAGGGCCCCAAAGAAATGCATATCACAGACAATAGGCTGAAGGTTCAAGATTGCAAAATCAATTTCTGCTTGGTATAGTCTGGAAAATAATTGTATTTTATACAGCATGAATTTAAGTAATAATCTTTAATGGGATAATCTGTCTTACTCAATCAGTGTTTAACGCGTTATGCATTAGCACTTCATGTGAGGGGCAGCATAGTGGTGCAGTGGTAGCGCTGCTGCCTCGAAGTAAGGAGGTTCGCTTCCTGGGTCCTCCCTGCGTGGAGTTTGCATGTTCTCTCTGTGTCTGCGTGGGTTTCCTCCCACAGTCCAAAGACATGCAGGTTAGGTGCTTTGGCGGTCCTAATTTGTGCCTAGTGTGTGCTTGGTGTGTGTGTGTGTGTGTGTGTGTGCCCTGCGGTGGGCTGGCGCCCTGCCCGGGATTTGTTCCTGCCTTGCGCCCTGTGTTGGCTGAGATTGGCTCCAACAGACCCCCATGACCCTGTGTTAGGATATAGCGGGTTGGAAAATGACTAACTGACTGACTGACTTCATGTGAGGGCCTCAAATCAGCACTATGCATCAGACACTAAAGAAGCAACACAAACAACCCGTAATTAATGATAAACAAGTCTGAAAACTGCATTACAACACAAAATAAGACCAGGCGTCAATATTTTCCTGTAATCATGTCCATATTGTACTCTGTATTTACATAAATGTAGCTCAGAATTTTTATTGCTATATCACCAAATTTACTAAATCACAAACCTTTAATCAGTATAAATGAATGTCTTCAAAACGATTGTTAGGTTCAGCACTGTTCCTATATGACTGTGGTCATTCGAGGAAATGACGGACTCAGCAGAAAATAAATTTCAGAGTGCCGACCCGGCCATCTCCGTATACTTACAGGAAAGAACAAAAACAAGTGCTCAGTAGCATTAAAGCAAGACAAAACAGTTGCCACCAAATAACATGAGCTTGTCAAAATATAGGTGATTTCCGTCTGTGTTACTGAGGAGCTCCTTTGCTCTGGTTGCTTGGTGTGAAATGATACGTCCTTCTGGCTGGTTGAGCTTTATAACCCAGGGACCAGAAAATGCGGAGTCTGTTGTCCTCTCTGTACTGTGGAAGAAAAGGTAGACAAGACAGCAGCAGCACCCCTTCTCTGTCTTGTTTGGAACTAAATACCTGGAAGGAACTTGGAGGGTGACCCCTTTGATGTGTATGCATGACAGCCATGAGAATATAGGAGCTATAACACAGTGTTAACAAAATGTATAGCAGAAGGCTGAAGATACATAGGGGTGTTTCTTACATTTCTACCTCTCACTTCTGGCATGCACAAACTTTTTGTACCGTTAATAATCATATCAAATATAACATGGATAGCATGGACCAGTGACATAGTTAGTACATCGGGGGCCTGTGGGAAAGAATATTGAGGTGGCCCCTCCAAAAAGTATTAAGGAAAATGAATATAAAGACTTAAAAAAAAAAAGTTTAATAAAATGTATGTATATTTAACTAAATATAGAATTTATCTGAAATAAGTTTTGTACAAGATGATGACACTGCACATACATTATATTCAGATAAATAGGTCACTTAAATTTAAAATACTGGGTAAAATATCTGTAGGTTATTTATTTATTTATTTATTTAATTTAAGGAATACTTAATGTTAAGTAATTTAAAACTAATGCTACATGGATTTTTTATTGAGTGGGCACCTCAGGAGATGTGGATGCTTTATATATTATTTTTATTCATTTGTTTGGTAATATTAACAGCAGAAAGCATACATTGATCTGTATTATATCAGGCCAATTTATGTTTTTCTATATTTCACATAGTATGATTTACAATTTATAATCATATTCTCGTGTTAATGTTCACAACTGATAGCTTTTATATCGCAGTCAAAACTAGAAAATTGTTCTTGAAAATGCTAGTCATATACGATGACTAATTATACAACACATTAGATACATTTTTTCTTGCTAGATTTTTGTCAAATATTTTGACAAAACTTATGTTTATTTATCAGTGAGAACTGTGATTGATTCTCTGTATTGTTATCAATAAAGAGAATTGCCAAAACATGATAGTCTCATTTGTGACACAGTTGATTTCAAATAGTTTTTTTATCAATCTCAGTTTGCTGAAAGATTTTTCAGCTGTAGCTATTGTTCCAGGAATTTTCAAAAACAATGGCAAGCTGGTGCAAATACATCAACAGAACTTATCGTACCTTGCATAAACAGTTTCAATTATTAGAACATATATATGAATTTAACAAAAAATCCACTTTGTTCTGAGCTTTGCTGCCTTCTGTCAACAATACACATGGATCCACCTTATTCAGAACTTTAACAGCTGCCTTCCAATACTACTATTGTGTTCCATGAAAGCACTCCTTATAACACTTTTTCAAGTATTAGATAACAAATACAGTAATAATCATATAATTTCGCAGAAGACTGAATCCAGGCAAAAGAAAATTCACTGTTGTTTTATAGTCTGCATTGCACATGCATCTGACTTTTTAAACAAATTTTCTGATTATATCAAAGTGTGATGCTGCTCGGCATGCTGCCCAGCTACCCTTCATTATTTAAAGGACAGGATGACTTAGAAGTCATTAACAAATGCCATTTTTCAACTATGGTCGCTTCTTTGAATATTTCATCATGACCAGTAATCTCATTAAAGACAGGATGTTCCCTGGGTCCACAGATTTACAGTCACCTCTGAAACCACTACAGTGGCGACCACAGTGGAGCATGGCCTCTGTCAGCCATTTTAGTAGATGTCAACTTTTTTTGATTCTCGCTGCATATTTTCTGTCCGACATGACTGCAATCTGACTGATTGGTTTCCAGTAGACTGGACAAAAACTAGGCTTTTTTGAATGCAGCTTGATGATGAGCTTTGTGTTCATGCTTGCCTATAACTTCAGATACTTTATGACAATTACCAAACAGAGAACCAACCAATTAATACCCCGTGTGCATCCTGTCAATTTCAATTGAAAAGACAGCACAGCAGACACAAAAGGCACCATTAGGTTTTATGCTATACAACAACCAGGAGCCATATTTTTGAAGCCAAATGAATTTGACAGCCCAATTGCATTCAGCAAGAAAAGTTGTTGGGCAGAACCAGTTTTTTTGTCGGGTTCTTGATTTCTCAGAAAATGGCATTTCTGACCAACTTTTGGTGATTCTGTGCTCTAAACATATACAATTTTATAGCCCTGACCATTTCCCAACTTTCATTTGGTTTGTAAAACTGAGGTGGTGCACATGAATTGAGGTGCAAATTGCCATCAGTAGAGTTACCTATAACAGATGAGATGAGAAGTGCATAATTTGTGCTATTAAATATGTAACCATAATAACTGTAGCAGAAGCTTATTTCAGAACATTATAAAACATATATAACCCCACCTGACAGTAAGTCTAAATCTTTTTGGACAGGAGAAGCTCAAGATGTCACTGGTTGATTTTTAGATTATTATTGTCGTAGTGTCAAGTTCATATGTCACCTTAATCACATTATTGTGATATTCTTGTTTATGCAATATTTAAAAATACAAGTGTTACAGCATTGTTGCAGTTTAACTATTAGAACAAATAATAACTTCTAATTGAGATTTACAGTACTTGATTATTCAACTGTCTCTGTCAATTACCTTGTATTGCAGATGAGTTGCCTACAGCACACCAGCCCAACTCTGCTCCTATGGCATTCCATTTGCATAATGTGAAATGAAAAGAAAAATATCACATTCACACATATATATATATATACTAGCAAAATACCCGCGCTTCGCAGCGGTGAAGTACTGCCTTAAAATTTTTATTAAGAAGAAAATTAAACCTTTTTAAACTGAGGGAAAATATACCAATAATTATTTGTTAAGGATCTCTTTGTATGCCACGTTGTCAGTTCGGCCCTCCAGTTGCAATATGACCAAGCTGTAGCTGTGTGCTGAGCTTACTCTTGAGCATGCAACGTACAGTTGGCCATGTGAACAGTAATCTTGTTTCAAATCTCACAGCTTGGATTGCTGCTGTCATAATCGGTTTGAGTTTCATGGTTTGTTTCAATTACGACAGTATTTGTAGGACTTGTGTTGAAGAGACATTCGGCATCTGTCAAGCGTTGTAAGTATACAACCAGTTTCATTGATAACTTCACATCCAGCTTTTGAGAGTTTAAACATTTCTAAACATCAAAGTGTCCACTACTGAAATCGTCACCTGTGAAGCTAAGATGTTTAAGAGGCATTGGCGGTTGTCCAAAGGTGTAAAATATTTGGCCATTTCGGTACACTTAAGCATTTCACTCTTCTAGTGCTCCTGTGTAGTATAATTATCTCCTGTACCGTCATCAGTCCACACCTTGAACCTGTCCCAGTCATTCAATACATATGACACAATGTTCCTCCGGATATCAATAGTGAGCCTGATATGGCTGTGCAATATGTAACACAGAGAATGGAAAAGGCAGGTGCCATCTCTGGGCATGGAAACCACTTGGTAAGTGACAGTTCTTTGATCGATGGTGATCACCTCGATAGACATGTTAATGGGGGTACGGTTGGAATGATAAAGGAAATGGGTACCTGAACAATGTAAAGTAAGTCTAAAATACCTATACAATAACTATAATCGTAATAAATGAACAATAAAACAGCGGAGAAGCCGTGGATTAAATAAAAAGGCTGTAATTATCAGCAGGGAGACGTGAATACCGTGTCGAAGCAAGGAAGGGAATGTAGAGACTGGAGCGACAGACGGCCTTATATAGGCAGGCAGCCAACAACGTGGGAGGCGTTGGGATGGGGGACCCAACGCCGCCTCACACGGTGACCGAGCTGCAGGCTATGGACGTATATATGTACGTAAGTAGGATTCAGTTAGCGTTGGGAACCCGTGTACCAAATTTCTTGAAGATGGGCCCATAAGTAACAAAGACCGTTGAAAAGTTCAATATGGCAGCCGACAGTGGCATCATATCACCGAAATTAGTACCAAATTTCAGCCTTCTACCTATGAATAAGAAAGTTCAACATGGCAGACGTTGTTGACCGTTATGACCGTTACGCGTAGAATTTTGAAATGAAACCTGCTTAACTTTTGTAAGGAAGCTGTAAGGAATGAGCCTGCCAAATTTCAGCCTTCTACCTACACGGGAAGTTGGAGAATTAGTGACGTTGGAAACTTCAATATGGTGGCCGACAGTGGCATCATACCACCGAAATAAGTATGTACATCGATTTTGGTTAGCGCAGGGAAGCCACCTACCAAATTTCGTGAAGATGGTGCCATAAATAAGAAAGTTCAACATGGCGGACGTTGTCGACCGTTATCGACCGTTATGACCGTTACGTGTAGAATTTCGAAATGAAACCTGCTTAACTTTTGTAAGTGAGCTGTAAGGAATAAGCCTGCCAAATTTCAGCCTTCTACCTACACGGGAAGTTGGAGAATTAGTGATGAGTCAGTGAGTGAGTGAGTCAGTGAGTAAGTCAGTCAGTCAGTGAGGGCTTTGCCTTTTATTAGTATAGATATATATATATACAGTGGAACCTCGGTTCTCGAACGTCTCGGAAAAATGTTTGCCAAACTTTTGCACCTGTTCACGACCACACACTTGGTATACAAACAAGCCAGTTTCCCTTTCAGTTTGTGTGCGTCGATGATTTCTGCACGTGTTCAGTCTCTCCCTGTGCATTCCCTGTGCAGAGAGAGAGAGACACACACACACACACACACACGCGAGAGAGAGAGACACACACACACAGACACGCACGTGAGAGAGAGAGACACATACACGCGAGAGAGAGAGAAATACAAACACACACACACGCACGCACACACGCACGAGAGAGAGACACACACATGCGAGAGAGAGAGAGAGAGAGACACAGAGAGAGACACACACACACACACGCACACGCGAGTGAGAGAGATGGAGAAGGCAGTTAAAGAATGCACCAGGCTTGTTTGTAAAGAGATAGATCCAAGCATTGTTTTAACCTCGTTGTATTTAATGAAGTCTTTTTTCTGTTGAATGTTAACCTCCACTTCACTTCTGTTTACAGCGATCGGTTCGTAGCGTGCATTGTTGCAATGTTACTTTTCTTGGTGCTTTATTAAATTACAGATTTTTCAAATGTTAATTTTTTTCCCTGTGCATAAAGCTCATTAAAAAAAAGTGTTTTTAGTGAGCGGTTCGTAGCGCTATAGTGCAAACTCTTGCAGTGTTAGTTTTCTCTGTTGTTCAAGGTTTTCTCAGTGTTGTTCAATGTTTTTACATTTAGTTTACTATTACGCTGTGCATTCTGCTGTGTAATTAGCAATATTTGTGCTTAAAAATCTTTAAAAAAAATATATTTAAATACAGTCCTATGGGGGAAATTACTTTGGTTCACGACCAAATCAGTTTACGACCAGAGTTTTGGAACAAATTATGGTCGTTAACCGAGGTTCCACTGTATGTACATGTAGTAGCATGCGGCCGGGGCCCTTGCCCGGTCGGGACACCTCCACTCTGGGAGGACCGTGGGAGCAAGTGTGACCAGAGTGTTACCTCCCCTGAGATGCTAGATGGCAACCCCCTTGAGTTGCAGCGGTGCCTCGGACTCATGCAGGACTTCATGGGAGTTAGAGTTTGGTACAGCCCTGTTGGGATCCACAGGCGCCGCCAAAGGGGTGATGCAGCAGGAGCTGCTGAGCCCTTATGGGCAGTTCTACCACCACGCCCGGAACTGCTGCTGGAAATGAATCATCTGGAGCACTTCCAGGTGCCTTATAAAAGCCAGCAGCCACTACTCAGGGATCCGGATTTGGGAGGAGGAAGACTAACTTTGACCCGAGGAGTGGAAGAGAAGGAAAAGAGAGAGAAGACTATTGTGTTTGTGCTGTGTTTGGGACTGTGTTGTAAGCATGGGAAACAGCGGAAGGCGTTTCCCATGAGAAAAAAGTAAAATAAAAACCAGTGTGTGTGCCTTGAACTTGTGTCCCACGCTTGCCTGTACCAGGTTCAGGTGGCAGTGCCAGGCTGGGTGGTCCAAAATATATAATTGAATCATTAACTTCTGAAAAAATGCAACATTACATATAAAACATTTATTAAATTCTGAAATGTATTACTAAATACAAATTGTCTGTTAGGCTATATTAGCATTTTATTCATTTTCAATAATGTACTTAATTCTAATTTCACTTTCGCAATTTTTGTTTCAAAAATGGCTCTGTTTTTAAAGGCTGTTAATATTTCATAGTGGGACTTTTCTGGGTAGCACATTTCAGAATAGCTTATTTTATTCTAGTGTGATTCTTTTGAAAGGCCCTTTATAATGCTGATCTTGTTGTCCGTCAATCAATTAATATTTTTTATATACAGGGCTGGATTAACCATTAAGCAAAATAAACATGTGCTTAGGGCATCAAGGGAATTGGGGCACCACAGAAATTTCCATTGCTGGATTTACCATGGACCATATGGTGTAAAACTGCAAATGGTGCAACTGAACCAGGTTCCACAAAAAGGGGCTCCCACATTGAATGTAAAAATTTCATACATATACAATAAAAAAGATAATAAAATAGTAATAATAGAGGTTAATGATATATATTAATCTTGGGAATGCAACAAAATTAGAATCTGGTAACCTTCACACATTCCACTGAGCCTCACGTAATTGTTGTCATGTTGGCTGTCCAATTCAGTTATCCACTGAGAGCGAGTGCAGCTTCTATTTATGGGGGCAACAACATTTGTTAAGTACTTAGGACCTCTAAAGTTCTTAATCCAGCCCTGTTTATGTACATCGTTACAGTTTTTCAAAATGTAATGACTCATTTTTATATATTACTGCAACTTTTTATTTCATAGTTGCCTTTTTATTTATTTAATTTTGGCACAAATCCTAAGTCTACACCAACATTTCACATGCTTATAAAGCTGCTGAATGGCAACATATTAATTTTCAGATCATGCATCCCTGTTTTTCACACCAGCTTATAAACCTCTGATGTACAGACAAAAGCTAGGTATATAAAACTGTTCAAATGTTGACTAAGGAAGGCACCTCAGCAATGCAGGACTATTTTGAGGTCACAGATTGAAATGTATTTGCTCCATATGTAGAACTAGAGGAAAATATATTTCTGGTTCTCTCTTACATGAACTTTTGTGTTACGAATATAGCCATAACAAGGGTATTTAAAGGAATGAAGCACAGAATTAAGCATTTAAATCTGGAGACACATGAGCCTACAAGGAAGTACGAGGGAGGTTGAAAAGCGGCATTATAGATGCAAAGTATAAGCACAAACAGCACATTGAGAAATATTTTAATAACAGTAACTCCCAGGATATGTAGAAAGGGATAAAGACTCTCATCAGCTGTACAGATTGTTCCATTTTTACATATTCCAGCAGCAACAACACCCTCCCAGTCATACTGAACCAGTTATTCAACATCTATGATACATTGCTAGAAATGGGCCAGACTGGTAAGATTACATCAGCACCAAGTCAGATCGACTCTGCCTAGCACTGACATCAGCAAAGCAGCTGGACAAGTTGGAGTCTTGGGACAGGTATTGAAGACTTGCACCGACCAACTAACGCTGAAGTTATTACTACCAGCACTAGAAACTACAACTACAATTGTTCCGATCCCCAATAAGTCAGTGACCTGTTTGAATGACTATTACTCAATTGCTCTAACCCCCATTATCACCAAGTGTTTTAAAAGACTGATTCTTTCTTACATTAAGGCTGCTATTCCTGCTGAGTTTGATCAACATCAGTTTGCATATTGAACAAAAAGGTCAATGGATGATGCAGTTATAACTGCTCTTCAAATAGCCCTTACATATCTGGAACAGTAGAGCATATTTGTAAGGATGCTGTTTGTTGATTTTAGTTATACATTCAATACAATGATCCCTCATAAACTGGTCACAGGAAAAATTTCAGGACAACAAACGTCAACATAAAGAGATTGAAAAATCTTGTGACAAAACCAAAACATGAAGCTAAAACTTACTTGGGAAACAAAGCAAAGGTCAAAACCAAATATAACTGATAAGGATTAATAATTTTAGCAAAGAGAACATGTAAAAATAGGTAGTTAAACATCCATAGCTACACCCTTATCCACCCCAAATCCAAGTGATGGGTAACCAAAATGGCGAAGTCGGCGATATACAAAGTGGTGGATGAAATATTCCAAATAAATTTACAAAACCTAAACTATAAAGTGTAGCAAGGAATAAACATGAAAAATAGAACCCTCCACCTAAAAAAAACAAAACAGTTTAAAATTACTCAAGTTCATAACTAATAATGAGTAAAAAAAATGACTAAATATGTACTTTATAACACTTGTAACATTTGTTTATCTGCCTCATCAAACTTAAAACATTTTAAAACTTTTATTAATGGGCTTGTAACACTTTTTTAAATAGAGCCCAACTTTATTTTTCACTTTTAAACTGTTTTAGCTGTAGCTACTCCCATTTATATGAGTAGGGAGGCTATGTCTTTCATTTCTATTGCTATTTTGTTAAAATATTGGGGAAGTATTTAATATTACATAGCTTACGTGAAGTTGCTAAATTTGCAAATACATTTGCAACTGGATTCACTGTATGATATAATAATACATTCTTTGTGGAGAAATGCAATGATGGGTCAGATCAGCAATAGAAGGAATACAAACAAACATGAATAACAATATGTTAATAAAAATATCTGACATCAAATCCAATAGGCAGCACTTATGTGTTTTTTGACAAAAAAGATGAACCTTGCACAACTGTGTCTTTTTTACAATACAGTTTGCAAGTAACAAAGTTCCTAATTTGATTTAATTTGCAGGCTCACACTAGAGTGGACAGGAGCTTTCTAGCAAAACAGGCTGACTGTACTGTGAATAATAGCTCCCTTTTCACTCTTTTTCCTGGCTTCATCCCCTCCTGGAAACCACAACACATGTAATAGGATATAATTTACTTCTCTTATTAAAATATGGTATTTTTATAAACCACTGCTTGTAATAAAATGTTTTTACTCATTCATTTTATTCAAATAACAAAATATTGTTTCATCTACTTTTATGATTGTCCCAGAACACTCATCTTAATCAGTTTATTGTTCTGCTTCTCTTCTTCACATATGTGTCACTTCAAAACAAAAATGTCCCACATTTCAGCTAGACGTACATTCTTTCATTAACATGCTTTCACAATGTGTTAAAATTGAGCCCTGCATACATTTCAAAAACTTTGAAACCTATAACACATACAATTTAACACCAATCAGATTCCAGAGGTCTTTATTTTTATGGCTTTACAGTTAGATTCTGTCAGATGTTTAGAGGATTATAAAATCCTACGCTAGGACTATAAAATCAAACTAAAACATCAATGTATCATAAAGTACAAGCTCTTATAAAGCCATACAAATGGAGAAGAGCATGGTGCCAGAAATAAAAAAAATAGCAAGAGAATAGTTTCTTTTAGCTTGAAAAACTCTTGTTTAAGTGCAAAATTGCATCCTGGTTTTTGACACAGCCTTATGTGAAAAATGGATAGAATAAGATTTTATTCATCATGGTGATGGATTAATACCTGATAAAGCAGCTTATTTATTTATGAATTACTGTGGCACATTTCTCTAACACTATGGGTCTCAGAGTCTCCGAGATCCCAGTTAGAGTAGGTCGGCACCAGGGATCCTCTTAGAATTCTTACCTCTTTGATCTGGTTATGGATGTGTTGAGTCATTGGATAAAAAGACCATTTCCCTGGTGCATGCTTTTTGCTGATGACATTGTGCTGTGTAGCACCAGAAAATGGGACTGGAGAGGAATTTGGAAGAATGGACAAGGGTTCTTGGAAGATAGGGGGTTGAAGATAAGGTTTAATGATGATCAGGACTCAGAAGTCAGCCTGTAAAGAGAGCTATTGAATAGATTGGATAAATGTAAATATCTAGGATTAGTGGTAGGCTGAGATGGAAAACTAGATGCATAGATAACCCATAGAGTGCAGTGTGGCTAGAACAATTAGAAGAAGGTATCAGGGGTATTGAGTGATCAAAGAATTAAAGTGAAGGTTAAAGGTAAGGTTTTAAGACATTGGTAAGGCCATCAATGATGTATGGAGCTGAAACATGGGCAGTAAAGGGAGCACAGGAAAAGAAGTTAGATGTGGTAGAAATGAGAATGTTCAAGATTCAAGATTCAAGAGTATTTATCGTCATTTCATCCATATACAGTAGTGCAGCATACAGTGAAACGAAACAACGTTCCTCCAGGACCATGGTGCTATATAGAACACAGGACAACGAAGAATCCACGACACATAACATAAGGAAACGTAATATATAACAAGGTGCATGTGAGACAAATATGCAAACATGTACAACATTGCAGAGCAGAACACATATGTTGAGATGTACAGTATGTGTGGAGTAACAAAAAAGGACAGAATAAGAAATGAGACAATCAGAGGTACAGCAAAGGTGGATGAGATACCTAAGAAAATGCTGGAAAGTGGGTTGTAGTGGTATGGACATGTGATAAGGAGAGACAATGGATACTGGGGCAAAAGAGTGTTGAGAATGGAAGTACAGGTAAGAGAAAGTGAGGGAGGCCAAAGCAGAGGTGGATGGATAAAGTAAAACAACATTTGAAGGAAAATGGCTTGACTGGCAAGGAGGTTCAGGACCAAGCTGTTTGAAGAAGGTTGATCAAGCATATTGACCCCACATAGAACTACTAAAGGATGAAGAAGAAGAAGAAGAAGGAGGTCTCAGAGCCCCCAAGAGACTGGATTTCAATCCCAGTCTGGTCACTGTGTTAGTGTCAGGTGTAAATTTTATCCATATAACTATAAGAATTTTCTCTTGGTACTCCCGTTTCCCCCATTACCAATGCTACTTGAAATATATTGTAGCCCTCTGCTATCCTGATCTGGATTAATTAGTTTCAGAAATTTGATTTGATATTTATTTCTTGATGAGGGCTTTGTTTTTCTTTGAATGAACCTGTTTCAGTTAAAAGTCAGATGTTTCTCATTTTTTCAGTGCAAGATGATGGTTCTTCAGCAAACAGTGATTTTTTCTAACCCTTCTTACTAATTTTTACAAGGGGTGCCAATAATAGTGGAAGGCACTGTATATAGACAAAACCAAAAATAAATAAATAATGGCGCACATAATCAACAGAAATAAAAGAACACAAAAGAACAAAAGAGACATAAAACATACATTTGAAACAAATGGAAGGAACCCTGGCTGAGACATGACACCCGTAATAGTAATAAGACAGACACCCCCTTTATTCTCTTGCTCGATACAAAACCTCCCTTTAGCTCACTACTGGTAGGAGGAGTAAAACCTGACCAAGAGCTTGTGGACCCTGGCAATGCATCAATGTTTGTGTGTAGTAACCTCCTTCTGTCAACCACCTAGAACAATACCCATGAAGGTCCAGGAACCACAAGTCACTTGGAGATTACTCTCTTTTGTGGGGAGCCATCCATTGGAGTGGTGCATTATCCGTTACTAAAGTGAACCACCTGCCCAAGAGGTATTACATCAGTTTTGTGATGGCCCATTTGATGGTGTGGGCTTCTTGTTCAACTACAGCATAACTGATTTCCCATTCCAACAGCTTTCAGCTCAAAAACTAAATGTAATGTTCTAATAGTAAGGTGGAAAGATTTAATACTAAAGTACTAAGATTATAAATAACAATGCTAGTAATCCCAGAGTCTTATTCTCGACGATTGATCGTCTTCTAAGCCCAGGTAACTCAAAGGAATGCCTCCTAAGTACTTCCAGTAAAACCTGTGAGGCTTTTGCTGTATTTTTCAACCAAAACATTAATGATATTAGAAATAACATAGTATATCTATTCAACACTAATTCCATTATAAACAAATTAAACTCTTTCACTAGGATAGATTTACCTGATTTACAAAAAATAATATCTGAATTAAAACCCCCCACCTTCGTCCTTGACCCAATACCAACAAATTATTTTAAAGAAGTATCGGGCGTGCTAATTGATAATGTTCTTGACATAGTAAATTCGTCATTAGATACGGGGGTCTTCCCAGACTGTCTTAAGACTGCTGTAGTTAAACCCCTACTTAAGAAACATAATCTTGACCCCTCGGCTCTTGAAAATTTTAGACCCATCTCTAACCTGTCATTCTTAAGTAAAATTCTGGAGAAGACAGTCATTATGCAGTTAAATGACCACCTAAATAAACCTGCTATTCTTGATAAATTTCAGTCGGGTTTTAGAACAAATCACAGCACAGAAACTGCACTCGTTAAAGTAGTAAATGATTTGCGGGTAAATGCAGACAGAGGCCATTTATCTGTTCTCATCCTCTTAGATCTGAGTGCCGCATTTGACACCATTGATCATAATATTCTTAGAAATTGCCTTAGTCAATGGGTGGGCCTCTCTGGCAGTGTCTTAAATTGGTCTGAATCCTACCTGTCAGGGAGAAAATTCTTCGTTAGTTGTGGTAATTACAACTCAAAGACACATGATATCTGATATGGTGTTCCACAAGGCTCTATCCTGGGTCCGCTGCTATTCTCAATCTACATGCTTCCGTTAGGTCAGATTATCTCAGGGCACAGCGTGAGCTACCACAGCTATGCTGATGACACACAGCTGTATTTATCAATAGCACCTGATGACCCCGATTCTCTTGATTCACTAACACAATGTCTGACTTGTATCTCAGAATGGATGAATAGTAACTTTCTCAAGTTAAATAAAGAGAAAACTGAAATCTTAGTGATTGACAATAATGGATACAATGAGGCTATTAGAAATAATCTGGATACATTAGGATTAAAAGTCAAGACGGAAGTAAATAGCTTAGGGGTAATTGTCGACTGTAATCAGAATTTTAAATCGCATATTAATCAGATCACTAGGACAGCATTTTTTCACTTAAGAAACATAGCTAAAGTTAGACCTCTTATATCACTGAAAGATGCTGAGAAATTAGTTCACGCGTTTGTTTTCAGTCAACTAGATTACTGTAAGGCACTACTCTCAGGACTACCCAAAAAAGACATAAATCGTTTGCAACTAGTGCAGAATGCAGCTGCTAGAATCCTAACTAGGAAAAGAAAATCCGAGCACATGTCTCCAGTTTTGATGTCGCTACACTGGTTACCTGTGTCATTCAGGATTGACTTTAAAATTCTGCCTATGGTTTATAAAGCCTTAAATAATCTCGCCCCATCTTATATATCGGGATGTCTGACACCTTATATTCTAAATCGTAACCTCAGATCTTCAAATGAGTTTCTCCTTAGAATTCCAAGAACAAAACTTAAAAGAAGTGGTGAGGCGGCCTTCTGCTGTTATGCACCTAAAATCTGGAATAGCCTGCCAATAGGAATTCACCGGGCTGATACGGTGGAGCACTTTAAAAAACTGCTGAAAACACATTATTTTAACATGGCTTTCTTATAATTTCACTGTAATCAAAATCCTGATACTCTATATCTCCAGCTCATTATAATAACTATTCATGGTGGCTCTAAAATCTTTACTAACCCCTACTCTCTCTTCCTATTCCGGTATCCTTTTGGTGGTGGCACCGTGATGTTCCAACAATGATGGATAGATTAAAAGCCAGAAGTCTGTATGACCATCAACATCAAGTGACTCAGTGAGAACCCTAACTACAAAAAGGACTATTTCATTTATGTTAGGTAGAATGCCCAGAGGGGACTGGGCGGTCCCGTGGCCTGGAACCCCTGCAGATTTTATTTTTTTTCTCCAGCCGTCTGGAGTTTTTTTTCTGGTTTTTCTGTCCACCCTGGCCATTGGACCTTACTCCTTTTCTATGTTAACTAATGTTGTCTTATTTTAATTTCTTATTTTGTCTTTTATTTTTATTTTTCTTCATTATGTAAAGCACTTTGAGCTACTTTTTGTATGAAAATGTGCTATATAAATAAATGTTGTTGTTGTTGTTGTTACACTGTTGAAGTGCGGATTCAACATGGCACCCAGGCTGGTGACAGAAGCGTCCTTGTGAAGGATAAAGAGAAGAGTGAAGTTAGGTACCACTAAAAGAGGTGCTGATGTCAGTGCCTTCTTTAAGTTAATAAAGGCAGTTTCTGCCATAGAATTTTAGAACACATGGTGTAGGGCTGACTTCGTCTAAATTGCTCAGAGAAGTGGGGCACAAACCTCCGATAAAAATCCATTAATACTAGGAAGACTTGCGCTTGCCTTTTTGTATTTGACTGAGGCCATATTTGTATGGCCTGTAGTCTGTAGTGGGCACACCGGCTTCCCAAACCCGACAAAGGCATAAGTTCTAGCACAACATGGGCTTTTATTTAGCTGTGGGAAAAGCTTCCCAAATCATTTCCCACCTCCACTGAATGACTTCCTCTGCCTTTCATTGTGCTTCCACTTCCTCAAGGTTGGTCTGTTGATTTGTGGCTTCCACTCAAAGCTGTGTGACTTGTTCAGCCAACCATTGTAGGAGTGGTAAATTGGTGTTTATTTCCCCAGGGAATCCTGATGACCATGCCATTTAAAAATACACAAGGAAACAATAAAAACAATTGGGGAACGAGTGGGTACCCCATTTAATGTCCAGCGTGAAGGGATGGCTAAATAAAGAAAAGATTTTTGTTTGGCACAGAATAGTGACAAACTCTTCCTGTTGGTGGTGAGTTACAAGCAGGATATTACATTTGAAACAAGGTAATAAATAATTAACGTTTTTGGAAATGTTAAGTTGTTACACCCAATGGTAAGGACAAATGTTTTTTTGAATGAAAGATCTGGAGATGAAACAGTCAAAAGCTCAGGCCAAATTTGATCAAATCATTATTTTTCTTTCATATGTATACACACAGTCATCCCTGACTCTTCCTATTTATGGCAGAATAGTCATAAATAAATAACATTCCTTATTTCCACCGCTTTCAGCACCCTTTTGGCACTTCCCTTCAGCAACACTCTTAATTTTGCTGTGCCTTTTTCTGAGATTCAGTTACCCACAATTCTAAGCATGGGACCTATACAGTACTTCTTCACAGTTACAGTGTGAGTCAGTCTGCAGCTTATATGATGTTCATATATATATATATATATATATATATATA
>JANRMT010062796.1:7492216-7532915 GCA_026402145.1 Polypterus bichir lapradei | reverse complement strand
TATATATATATATATATACTAGCCATCCAGCGTTGCTTTGCCCGCGTATTAGTGAAACAGGACAGTGTGGAAGGCCCCACCCAGCTCTATACTCCTGACGTCACTCTTCCCTGTCCCCTTGACCCGCAGCATCTGTCTCGGATCAGCGCGAATATATCATTCCTGCAAGCGAACTATGATTCTTAGCACAATGAGAGAAGTCGCAAAATCAACCGGAATGTTCAAGCAAATTATAGAAAAAAGATCTAAATCTGTTAAGTAGTTCTCTCGTTCGCTAACTAAGTGGAGTTAAGGTTACGCCCTGAGGCAGACACGTAAGAGAGGAGGGCCCCAATGAGTCTCTCAAATTTGTGCTAATAAATTGGTACCGCAAGCGAACCATGATACTTTGCGGGATGTGAAAGTCGCAAAATTAACGGAATGTTCAAGTAAATTCTAGAGAAAAACCCAATCTAAATCCGTTAAGTAGTTCTCTCGTGAAAAGTGGACAGACATACAAATGGGTCTAAAAAACTATAAGAAATTTCGCGCTTGGACCACAAAATTTTTAAAACCATTTCTTAGCCATCACCTATTGACCAAGGGTAACCTACATTCCAAATTTCAAGTGCCAAGTCCTCATGGTTCGGAAGATTTCGTGATGAATGAATCAATGGTATTTGGCTTTTATATATATAATTTAATAAGTTTAGTAAGAAGCACTTATTGCTCAAGTAACACTTCTGCTTCACTTTAGTTGTGTTGCTCATTAAGATTTTGAACCCTTATTGTGTATTTTTGCTCCTAATTAGCAATAACATGCAAATGACAAAAGAGACCACCATTTCTCCAATTAGCTTGTTACCATTTACACATGTGTGTATTTATCATGCACTATTGGGTTTAATTAAATACATGAAAGGAAAGTGAAGAGAAAAAAGTGAAGGACTCAGAATTACTCATCCATTTTAGACTTCAAATCATTTGGATGATATCCTTAGAAAGATGAAGAAAATCCAGGATATGAGAATTACCTGACAGAGCAGAGTTAAAGCACTAACAAGCCATGAAATTAAATTACTGGCAAGAATTGCTTTCTAATTAAGCAAACGGGTGAGAACAAAAACCTGCAGCCACTGCGGCACTCCAGGGGCCTCATGTATAAATGGTGCGTACGCACAGAAATGTTGCGTAAGAACGTTTCCATGTTCAAATCGCGATGTATAAAACCTACACTTGGCGTAAAGCCACGTACTTTTCCACGGTACCTCATACCCTGTCGTACGCAAGTTCTCTGCTCGGTTTTGCAGACTGGCGGCACCCAGAGTCAAAGCAGTGGTACTGTTCCTGTGTGGTTACCCTTTATTTCTTAGAACCACATTCCTGACGCGGCTTTATAAATACACTGAAACTATCCGCATATTGTTTATTAGTGTAATGCATCTGATTGTAATTAACCTGTAACAATATAATGGCCCAGGGAATAGCCATAGTATTCCAAATACCATAACTGCTTTAGCGTTGTTACTCTCACTGCACCATCTTCTTCTTCTTCTTTTTCTTCTTTCAGCTGCTCCCTTTAAGGGTTGCCACAGTGGATCTTCTTTATCCATATTACTCTCACTGCACCACTCGGAGTATTTATATCACTGTTTCTGAGTGGGGAATCACAGCAGCAGCTGATAGGAAAGAGAATTATCGGGATACAGCATCAAGCACACGCTGCCTCAGCCACTGCAAAACGTTTCAAAGCCTTTCCTGTATGGACCTCGCGGTTCAGAAACAGTTTCATCCCAAGAACTATAAACGCACTCAATCAATTGCTCCTTGTAGAACTGTTTGTACTTATAAGTACAATTACCCCACTGTAAACTTGCACTACAGTTATAATATTACACGACCTGCGCCACTTTATAAAGCACGTATTTACATATGATGACAATATCATTTTTAAGATGAATTGCAGCAAAATATGTTGATTATATTATATAGATAAAACTTTAACTTAATTTAAATAATCTGTATTGTTAATAATTAAACATGTGAGTACACGGTGCCGCAGCGCTAGCAAGTTCACGTATTGTCCCTACCTTGCGCTATATATTTGCTGAGGCTAGCGCGAAACTGGAAGGATAGATGGATAGAATAATTAAACACGTACTATGAAGATATTTCAATGTTCCTTAAAAGTTTTGAAGAATCGTCGTTGTAAGCTTACAGATGGCTTAACGTCTATTACAGAGCTGATTGTGTGGTGATTGGGTATTTGGGGAAAGAAAAGTAAGGACAGAAATTGAAGGTTAGTACGTTTGAAAGAGACAGTACTGCTACAATAAATTATTTCATTGAAGGTCGCGCATGGCGCAGCAGCATCTTGTGTGAGACATGAACAATCACTGCGCCATCGTGTTCCCATGTTTAATAACATGGTTTCATTCCAATCATCATGAAAATGATATCACGTATACATGTCAGTATTTTAATTATTCAGAGAGCTGTAATATCACGAATGTAATGGATTCTGTGTCCTGTTGGAGAAAGAACGGAAGCACGTAGTGATTCACACACATAGAGCACATTGAAGATCAAATACAAAACAAAGCATTTAACATGCTACTTTAGTTACGATGGGATTTGAGAAACTAGTAAATTAAATGATTTTAAGATGAAGTTTATGATGTTCTACTTTAATGACAAAATAAACTATGTGATTAAAGTGGAAATTTCGAGATTAACGTTGACATTTCGTGCTTTTTTCCCCACTGTGTGCCTATTTTTTTTTTGTCTGTACCCTAATAAGCTCAGACGGTGGGCTACAACTCACCTTTTCAGAGCGACTTTGATATGTGAATTCTTTTTTATTTTGGCACTGTGCGACTTTGTGAAATTGAGCTTTCAAGTTTCTCTGACACGCTATGTCACTCGATCAACTTCCTTTTGTTGATTATACCACTGTTTAAATCATCCATCCATCCATTATCCAACCCGCTGAATCCGAACACAGGGTCACAGGGGTCTGCTGGAGCCAATCCCAGCCAACACATGGAACAAGGCAGGAACCAATCCCAGGCAGGGTGCCAACACATCGCAGGACACACACAAACAGCACACACTAAGGCCAATTTAGAATCGCCAATCCACCTAACCTGCATGTCTTTGGACTGTGGGAGGAAACCGGAGCGCCCGGAGGAAACCCACGCAGACACGGGGAGAACCTGCAAACTCCACGCGGGGAGGACCCGGGAAGCGATCCCGGGTCTCCTAACTGCGAGGCAGCAGCACTGCCACCGTGCCGCCCCTGTTTAAATCAACAAATAGTATGTTTTTCCTTTGCCTCCACTTGGTATTCGCTGAAATTCTTATATTTTCCCCCGTGCTTTTCCCATTGTCTTTTCACTGAACGCTGAGCTTAAGGGCTATTTATATTGATTTGCATATTCAAAGAGGTGTAATTCTGGGAGGAGTCTGGGAGTGGCAGCAGGCGCATGCATGTGCATTACCGGGATTTATGGAGCAGAAGAACGTGGAAGTTGGAGTACGCACAGATTTCTGCATCTGGATTTTTCTGTGCGTAAACGTATTTTGGCTTTTGTGCTTATGTTATGTTGTAGTGCGAAGTCTACGCACGGCGTTATGCATGAGGCCCCAGGACTGTGATTGAGGACCCCTTGGATAAAGAATAATGCTAACCACTGTGCAATGGTACATATTATATACATTGGCATAGGAAAAGTCCCTGCAAATCCCACAGGATTGGGGGAGCCCTCTGGACCAAAATGGCAGCCTCATTAGACCTCCACAAAGTCAGCTGCATTTAACTTTTGGAAATAGAAGTAAATGTTTTATGCATTTTAAAGCTAAAATGAGAAACAGGTGTATTGCCCTATGTGAAGTTATAGACCAGGGGTTCTCAACGTCGGTCCTGGGGACCCCCTGTCGCTGCAGGTTTTTGTTCCAACCAGCCTCTATTTTTAATTGAAGTCCAGGGCTAATTAAGTGAACTGATATTTCCCAAGTTCTGTGTTTACGGAACAATATATTAATTAGAAAACTAAGTTTGCTAAAAAAAAAATATATATTTTAAAATTTACCAAGCATTTATATAGGAATAATGTATTTTTTTTCTTTTTAACAGTATTTTCATCTTGATTTTCATTCTACTTTTCTAGGTGTTCTAATTGTTTAATTAATCCATTATTTACTAATTAGTGGGTCTGACTCTAAAGTAGCTGCAGCCTTTGATTATTCCATGTTGTTTGCCTGGGTGTCTGCTCTGCTCGTTTTAAGTTGTCATTATTAAGATACAATGAAGGGGGAAAAACTGCACAGAGAAAGAGCAACGTAAACAACAAAAGAGAGTTAAGCATTTAAATCTATAGCAAAATCAGAAATATTTCTAAATGTCTTATAAATGTAAAAATCATAATGCTATGCTTTTTTGAGTGTCGAATAAAAGAAAAAAAAATACCAGCTAATTAAATGAGATCAGTGCTATAAGGTGTTGTCACTGATTAGGAATCTGGTTGGAACAAAAACCTGCACCCACAGGGGGTCCCCAGGACTGACGTTGAGAACCCCTGTTATAGAGAAAGGATGGATAAGTGTGATAAAACTTAAACTGCATAAATTAGTTAGTAGATAATGAAAAGTTCTATCATGACAGAAAAAATATCTAAACAGTGTTCAAAGCAAGCAATTGGCACAGGTACTCATTGGCAAACTACCTGAGGTAATATCAATGTTTAAATCTTCATTGAAATTCTACCAGCGTGATCCAGTGCACTATGGCAAGCTCGATAGGCAAGCCTTCTTCTTTGTGTCCTTCCTGCCACCTGTTTCCATTGCAGATGACTATGAGCTTATTATTAAACATGTGCAGAGCCAATTGCCAGCTCAAGGCTCAGTTGGAATTAACTAATCAGAATAATAATTTGCACAAAAAACTAAAAACTCTGCTATTTCGTTTACTGTTTTTCTTCAGTGCAAGATGTCTAAATTGAAACAATGTGAAATAGTAAACCAAACTGGCAGCAATTAATTTGCATTTGTCTGACACAATTGTTTTTACACATTTTGTGCAAGCGGGTATATTCAGGATATACAATCAATACACACTCATATCAGATTTGGATATTTTGCAAAATTAATTTGAGCAGTTAAAAAATCAGATGTAATGCAACATCGAGATAAAGTTAGTTTTAATAATATTGTGCACTTGTCCAGAGCAGAACTTTTTTATTTCAACAACAGCATCCAAAATAACCTTACATACGGGATAACACAAAATATGTTTCTACTGTAATTTTTTGGAAAGCTCCAGTGTCATTCACATCCATACCAAAGACACAGTCCTTGAGTCTCACAAACTCAGGTCTGCGCCACAGGTTGTCCATTATCCAGGACACCACAGGCTCACGCATCTGCCTATCACTGAGAGAAGGCAGCAGAGAAATCATGAAATGGAAAGTGCAGGTTCAGAAAAATCAATTGATGCGTATTACCCCACTGGTATGATGGGTACCGTTGCTCTGCAGAATATCTGCCTTGTTTAAAACTATTAATATGGGAATAGTGCTTTTGTAAGTCTTACATTAAGAATGACATTGTCACCTCATCAAAATAATTTAAATGCAACAAATTATTTCGAAGTCAGTTGAATGCTGCAAATTGTTTAAAAGATCAACAACGTTTTGATAATAAACACATTTTTTCAGTGTTATGCATTTTGTTACTGATATAAAACAAAAAATATATAAAAAATAATTTTCCAGTTCGCTCCATACCTACTATCTGGGTTGGTTGCGTAATCAAAAGGTATTTTTAATTTTTTTTTAATCACAAAACTCCGAACAGCTTCCGTTTCAACGGTGTAGCTCTTTAAAACGCGTTACAGTACCTAAAGAAATTTTGAAGTACTCATTTTGGTGAATCAAAACACGCAGACTTGGTAAACATAATGCATTATTGCATTTACGGACGAAGCAGAATAAAATACACCGATACACACGAGTGAAAACTGCCGAAACACGCGGAAAGCCATATGTGCACGCGCGCGTAAGAAACTACAAAGGTCGCGCCAGCGTAAACGATTACGCAAGAAGCAGCGATCCAATAGAATTGTACTTCCTGGTGGGCGGTGACTCCGCGCTATTCCTTACGTACTCTGTCACTGATAGTATATGGCAGCGTCCACGGAAAGCATGGAAAACGCAGCTACCTCACTTCAAGTGGTGTTAGAGTCCCTTCAGAAAGGGATTGTAAGCGACACGCAAGTTGAAATGATGCGGAATCTAACGGCTTTATTTCGTGAACAGCCTTTCAGGTATTAACAAAGTATTCTTAAAAAGAGCTTCTCAGGTTTATTTACAAAGAAATACATCGATTACCTGTAAGACGCGTGCCTTATCAATGTAAAGGAGAAAAATTACGATGCTTTAGTATAATATTTTGCGTTTATTTCCATTGAACAAAATCTAATATTTGCCTCATTTGACTTATTGCATATGAGGCACATTCCCATTCTACCAAGTTCCACTAGTCATCTTTTTTTCGGTCCCTTCAGCAATTTCCAAAAGTTTTAGGCGTATTTATGTTTCTCCCCAAGGTAATAATAATAATAATAATAATAATCAGTATATAATGTTAGCATTTTAACTGTGTAAAGAAGTACAGCAAGAATAACAACAGATATTGATAATCAACCAGGGTTCATGTAACTAAGGTAACTTAGTTGATGAAGTGCTAAAATTTGAGCATTGCCTTGGGGACCGTTATTTTTCACACAAGCTTTCAGATTTCGTCATACTGTACTTGTCAATTGAGATTTGTTTTACATTCATTTATTATTAAGTTTTCCAGTTTACATTGTGAAATGTCACTCGACATAGACTGACAACGAAATTGTGTCTTATATTGGTCAGCGAAGTAAGTGGCAAAAGCACACATTTAGTTAAAGATGGTTATTATACCCTGATTGGTACTGATTTTTATTGTTTGAGAAGAAATTATGAAACAAGGAAAAGTTTTGTTTTTCTTTTAAAGCTTTAGAAATGAATTAAGCTTGTAAACGAAATGAGTAGGTTTCTAGTTTTACATATATATATTTTTAATATTTCCTAACTTGTATCAGTTGTATAAGCAAGGAGGTTTATTTTCTTCTCAGTTTTTAATTAGCAATTGACCTCTCAGATTAAAAAACTTTTTCTGTACGTATTTTCTCAATACTCATTACACCTTGTTTGGAAATAGCAACACGTCATGCTCACAATCCACGTCTTATATCTTTGCATAATTTACCTAACAGAAATTGGCACAGCAAAGGTGGCTTATATAACTAAAAACTGATATAACCTGTTACAGTATACAGGTATCATCTGTATTCTGTCTCTTCACTAAGTTTGCAATCTTATAAGAGACAATATTCCATTTCTAGTCACTCTCACTTCAGTTTAGTGTGCCAGTTAACCTAACACACACACACCTTTTAGGATGCAAGAAAAAGCTCTAGTCCAAAGTAAACTAAACAGCAAGAAAATTCAAACTCCATACAGGCACTGATTTGGTTTGGCCTGATAGGCAGCAACACTACTATCCACTTTTTCACTGTGCTGCACAAAACTGAAATGATTCTTAAAAATATTACACCTTCACTTTTAATAATGTGAAATTGACTAATAATAACCTCAAAGTAATTTAAGCACAAGCTCAAACACAAGTATACAATAAAATATTTACGTCTTGATTGTTAAAGGGAAATTGAATTAAAATATGATAAATATAACAATGAAACTAATTTTTAGATCAGATTTAGGTGCTTTTGATATTTATTAATACATTAGTCTTAATACAAACAGGGTAGTAACTTCTGTTCTGTTAGCAGTTTTATGCAATATAATAGCTAAACAGTATTTTGTGACCTTTTAAAAATAATTTCATTCTTTTTCAGAGAGAGTGCTGATGGTTCTTTTTTTCACCACTTACTTCAAATTTTGTGCCAAGCAACCAAAGTCATTCAGCCACACTACATCACTGAAAAGTGTTTCACACCCACAGATGAGTTTCTCCAGGTGACAACTGAGTGCTTTAGATGTCAAAGGAATGCCTGTGTTGAGTGCCCCAAAAACCAGAATAGTATGAGGTACAACTATTTAATATTTTTTGCTTCTGTTATGATCTTCACAGGGAATTTTATTTGTTTAATTTACTGTAGTTATAGTGATGGAATGTTTATTCATATCTATAGTTGTGTGCAAACATTATGGGTGGGCATTCTGGTCCAATTTTATTTTTTGTTGATTTCTCTAAATAAGAAGGTGTTAATGCAACCAGTAAACCTAAGTATCACATAATTATACAAATTAAAATTCCCAGCTATTTATTTGTGGAATTCAATAGATTAGGAAAAAAGCCTGTAAAATATAGAATGTGCCAATTTTTGTGCACCCTATGACTTAATGCTTAGATATCCCATTTGGCAGACATTTCAGCCTCCAAATGTTTTTTGTGGCCAGCAAACAGCCATTTTGTTCTTGATTTAGGAATTGTCTTCCTTTTTGTTTTGCAGAATACTGCTAGTTTAAAACATATGCTTAGGCTGTCTTGCATGCATTGCGTGTGTGTGACTTACCCTTGGAATTTTGCATTACAAGACATTAGTCTGCCATTTCTTGAACTGGTTCATAGATGATTTTTACGTATGTTTACGTATAATTGACTGGTTTTAATATCCAGTCCCTAGGATTTGCTAAATATATTCCCCTAAATATATTTTTGTATGGGGATTCCAAAGAACCTCAAAAATAATAATTGGTCCCCTGTCATACTGTGTACATGCACACATAGGTGGGGGAAGGAGAGTAACTCAGTTAAGGCAGAAACCTGATTTCTTAAAAAAATTACATTTAAAATCATAAGTAATCCTCTGGAGTATTCCATTGTTAAAACATTCCAAAGTAATGTAACTGCGCAATAAACAGTTCATTGCATCTGAAAACAAGCATGAAGGCTATGATAAGTTTCTTGTGTTTTATATCCCCTTTTTACATCCTTGAACTGAGCCCCTTATTTGCGCTATAGACACTGCTGCTGCATAACCTGATTGCACTCTTTCAACATATCTATAGCAAACCTGGATAAAAACTAAACTGACACTTTATTAATATGTTTCTGTTACCAGAATGCACTCAGCACATTCTTTCCTTCTGGGCTGTGTGATTGAACCGTGCAAATGGTCCACTATGTATTCTTCTTGCCTTATACCCAATGCTGCTGTTACACTAATAATGCAGGTATTTTTGCTTCAATAAAATAAGTATTGCTTTAGTTTACTTGTTACTTTAAAAAGTAAGCAAACTATATAATGCACATTAAATGCATTACTGCTCCCAACATTCTGCTGCAGATCTTCATACTCTATGTTCAGCTCATCAACCATAAATTTAGCGATTTCTGAATTATTGAGACCGATTGTTTCATCCAGGAGAAGGAATAATGCGATCACCTGAGCAGTTACCTCAGGAAATGTATGTCTGTGCATGCTTTTACCTGTGGTTACTGAAAGCATGTACAAAGCTAACAGAGTACACTGAACATGCACGGGCTAAAACATCTTTAACTATAACCCATGTAAGTGTTTACACGCCCACATAGCTGGGTTATTCGTGGACAAACCTACCTCTGTTAACTTACCTCGGTGACCAGTTACCTGGTTTTTCTTTCCAGAATAAGGGTTTACATGGCACATTTGAAACCAGGTTTCTGTGAATAACCGGGTTATTAAGACAAATGTAAATGCTCTAATTAAGGTGGTCCTTTTTTCAAATACGTCTCCCTTTTTTCTTTAAATACCTTTGCTGATTGTAGCTAAAGAGTTCATGTTTTGATTTATCAGACCACAGTATTTGATTGCTAAGTGTGTCTCTAAATGTTGTGTTGCATACTTTAGACATTGACCTTTGTGGTATAATTGCAGATAAAGATTTCTGCTGATTACTACTAATGCAGATAATTTTGAGCAAGTAATGCCTCACAGTGGACCAGTGCAGCATAATTCTTGTGTGAACTATACTTACTGGGTTCTTTGCAGGGTTTTGCTTTATATACCTGACCAGTTTACCTAGAGGTCTATCTAAAATATTACTTGACTTCAACAGTTCCCCGTAGCCACTAATGAACAAGGTGTCCTGCTGGCGGGACAGAGCAATATTTCAAAGTTGTAGTACTGTAAACCCACAAGTCAATCAAAAGCAATTATGGTATTATTTCATTCCTGGCATGTCTTCTTTTAAATAAATCATAAGTTTCTATGGTCTCTGCAGTCATTATTTCATTTTCATTTCATTAATAAAATATGAAATAATAAAATAAGAATTGCAAATGTAAACACGTCACATCTGAATGAATCTGCTATTATCAAAGATTTCGCCTATGTTGAACCACATACAGTGAAAGACTTATTGCCATTGGATAACTGATTTTCAGGCCATACATACAGTGCATCTAGAAAGTATTCACAGCGCATCACTTTTTCCACATTTTGTTATGTTACAGCCTTATTCCAAAATGGATTAAATTCATTTTTTTCCTCAGAATTCTACACACAACACCCCATAATGACAACATGAAAAAGTTTACTTGAGGTTTTTACAAATCTATTAAAAATAAAAAAACTGAGAAATCACATGTACATAAGTATTCACAGCCTTTGCTCATTACTTTGTCGATGCACCTTTGGCAGCAATTACAGCCTCAAGTCTTTTTGAATATGATGCCACAAGCTTGGCACACCTATCCTTGGCCAGTTTCGCCCATTCCTCTTTGCAGAACCTCTCAATCTCCATCAGGTTGGATGGGAGGCGGTGCACAGCCATTTGAACATCTCTGGAGAGATCTTAAATCAGATTCAAGTCTGGGCTCTGGCTGGGCCACTCAAGGACGTTTACAGAGTTGTCCTGAAGCCACTCCTTTGATATCTTGGCTGTGTGCTTAGGGTCGTTGTCCTGCTGAAAGATGAACCGTCGCCTCAGTCTGAGGTCAAGAGCGCTCTGGAGCAGGTTTTCATCCAGGATGTCTCTGTACATTGATGCAGTCATCCTTCCCTTTATCCTGACTAGTCTCCCAGTTTCTGCCGCTGAAAAACATCCCCACAGCATGATGCTGCCACCGCCATGCTTCACTGTAGGGATGGTATTGGCCTGGTGCTGAGCGGTGCCTGGTTTCCATGTGCTTTCTCAATTTTTTTATTTTTAATAAATTTGCAAAAATCTCAAGTAAACTTTTTTCACGTTGTCATTATGGGGTGTTGTGTGTAGAATTCTGAGGAAAAAAAGGAATTGAATCCATTTTGGAATAAGGCTGTAACATAACAAAATGTGGAAAAAGTGATGCGCTGTGAACACTTTCCGGATGCACTGTATATAGTTCTCTGTGATTGATCATTTATATTACATGTCACAACTGTGGGTAAAAGGCAGGAAATAAATTGTTTCTGCAATGACAGCTCAGCTTTATGTATCGTTATACACAACGCTTGAGACAGAAGTTTGATCACAGTTTTGACTTTATTGATAACAGCGGATTTAGTGAAGGACTCAATGCTGCGCTTGATTTGTAAGTACTGCTTTTAGTATAACTGTAAAGCATTGTGGCAGTTAAGTGTCATAGTTTCAGTTGCCATACCCGGATGTTGTCTGCTGCACGTTCTGCCTATGTTAGTTTACTGAGCAGCGCTGTTCCAGTTTCATTTTAGAGTACAGGCAATGTTTCTGTACCTGTGAATACTGTTATGCTGTACTTGTGCCTCCTGAAGTTTCATGTAAGGCCCCCCCCCCTTTCATTTGAATGTCTCTGTGTCACGCCACTCATATCACAGTGTCACAAGCACATGAAAAAAAAAGGTGTTTCATCTAGTGGTTTATTTATGGTATAAAAATTTTACCCACACAAAACCACCATCAAAATTGGAGATGAGCGCAATTACAAGTGGGAAGTAAAATCGAAGTGCAGCTTTGGTGGGGATTTTGAAGCGAGTTTGGTGGCTGGGATGGGGTGGAGTGGATTTATACCAAGAGTTAGTGTCATGGTCATGATCCAGCAATGGATGTCTGTGACTCAAAAATGACTGAGCTACCACTGATTTAGGTGTATGTGTCTGCATGACTCACACTGTGCTTAGGGCTGCCAGGAAAAACATTGTTCCCACCCCTGTAACCATGTATTGGAAGAAACTGGTATGAAAATGTATGTGTGTAATTAGTTTATTTCAGATGTGAAATGCAAGAAAAAGCAACAACAAAAAGAAAAATAAATAAAAATGCGCAGAAGTTTTGTGGGGAAACATCAGCAGAAAGCAGGAGAAGGTGGGTGAACTGCAGCACAAAACCCCAATCTAGTGTACAAAATGTAAGGTTTCTCTGTGTCTAGTGGTAAACAGAAATGGTTTCTAGGCATGTCATGAAAAGTAAATTTGAAAGTAAAGGTTTGGATCAGTATGTAATTATATGTACATTGTTACATACAGTGCATCCGGAAAGTATTCACAGCACATCACTTTTTCCACATTTTGTTATGTTACAGCCTTATTCTAAAATGGATTAAATTCATTTTTTTTCCTCAGAATTCTTCACACAACACCCCATAATGACAACGTGAAAAATGTTTACTTGAGGTTTTTACAAATTTATTGAAAATAAAAAATCTGAGAAACCACATGTACATAAGTATTCACAGCCTTTGCTCAATACTTTGTCGATACACCTTTGGCAGCAATTACAACCTCAAGTCTTTTTGAATATGATGCCACAAGCTTGGCACACCAATCCTTGGCCAGTTTCGCCCATTCCTCTTTGCAGCACCTCTTAAGCTCCATCAGGTTGGATGGGAAGCGTTAATCAAATTACTGGCCTGCTGGCTGAAGAAGGTGTACAGGGATGAATCTCAGTATGCAGTGTATATGTTTTAGTATTGTGACAAAAGGTGCTATACCAGCACTTGACCCGGCACAGACAGATACGGGAGGCACACTAATAAAAACAAAAGTGCTTTTATTTTTCTTTTCTTCTGCCTGTGGGCAACACGTACAGGACATAATGAAAATTACAAACAACAGAGGTGATAATTAAAACAAATAAAAAGTAATAAAAAAAATTAAAAATAAATGATATTGCCCACAACACCAGAAATTTAAAGAGTACACAAAAAATAGTGTTCATTTTTTTGTACAAAATTAACTGTACAAGTCCTACCAATTCCAGATAGCCACAGTGGATACAAGGCAGGAACCAAATTAAGACAGAATCTGTTCTATTGCTGGACACACAAATAATGCTCACTAAACCAATCAACTTAATATTCCCATTTATAGAAGTAAGCTGCATTACCCTGAAAACATCTTACTAGACACAGGTAGAGTGTGCTGCTAGTGTTAAGGCCGAGATTTGAGCCCAGTGTCCTGGAGCTGCGTGGCCGTAGATGAAACCGCAGTGTCGCCGCACTACAAACTATAATATAGTCCACCAAATACAAAGACCTAGAAAATTAAACTAACACAACAAGAAATCATTAGCTTCAGGTGTAAATATTTTCTTTTGTATTGATATTCTTTTATTCTTTAAATATGAGACTTAACTTTACAAAGGCATTTATATATACTGTATGTTCAATTTTGTATTGTAGATTAATACAAACCCTAAGAATTTGTACTTGGTATCTACTTCTTTATACTGCATCTCTTTTCACAAAATGGCAGCATTAAAAATTTGCTTGGAGCAAATCAGTTTGTTTAGAAAGGGCAAGTTTTTATTCATTTTAAAGAAAAGGGTGAACAAGCAAATGAGAATGTCACAAACATTATTAAAGAAAAAAAGCGAATAGCTGTAGTCTACTAGAGTTATAGAAACACTTTATATATTTAAGGTGTTTGCTTTTTGATGTCTTCACACAACACAGAACACAAGCCATCATCCCAGTCTAAAACAGGAGTGAGGAGTATGCCTATCATGTAAACCAATCCTCATTACACATACAACTCACATTTCAATTTTGTTTCTCCCTCTAATTTACTCTTATTGATATGGATTTATTCAGGGGATTCTTGTTTCATTCACCTGGAAATGTCATATTCAAATTAAAAAAAAAAGTGTCAGACTGTATAACAGAATTAGAAATGATAACAATGTGGATCAATACCTAGTAAATTAAAAAATACTGTATACTATTTTTCTTTTTTAAGACAACACCGTATCAGTCAGTACAATAACTAAAATGTTATTGAAAGCAGTAAAAACACTTATGCTCTATTTACAATTCAAACAGATCTGTACAACAAATATTTTTTAAAGTTTGTGTTTTGGCAGCAAACTTAATATTAACAAATGTTATGGGCAGTATACCTTTTTGAGTCTTTACAGTATGTGATATGATTTGCTTGGCTCCACAAAACTCAAAATACATGCTTCCATAAACTAGGCCACAAGGCTCTAAATGTCTCTAATATCAAAAGCAGCCTAACCCCAAACTCTAGGAGCAGGCTTCTTACTGCACAGGCTCACCACATGGTGGTGAAGGCTTTTATAATCAAAACTCAGAATATCACCTTGGGAAATATAAAACCACTGATCAACAATGACAAATACAGTTTCTTGACATTTCAAAATATATTTCATGAATTAAAAAAAAAAGAAATAAAGGATGCAAACCTACAATTACCAAAAGAAGTCTGAAAAATGTAATTGTATACTATAAAAAAGATAAAGTCCATTCACCAAAAAAATAAAAAAATAAATCGGACACCGTATTCACAAAACAGCAAAATCTACAGTGTATCCAAAAGTGAGTTAAAAAAGCAGAAGTTAACCTTAATGCCACAGCAGCTATCTTTTACTCGCTTGTGCTTCTAAATAGCACTGGGGTGGTCCTCCAGCTGCAACATCATTTGGCCCTATCCTCTTGGATTGAATATGTAGAAAAGAGGGAGGGTAACTATTTTATCATTGAGGGGTCCTAGAGTGACTCTATTCTAACATTTACAATCTTTATTACATAGGTCTGAACCATGTGTTCCAAATCTCTGCTGTAGCCCTCATATGTTCACCCTTGCCAGTCTTTCACAAAGGTGCAGCTGTAATTTGAATCTTCACTTATGGTCACCATCAGAGTTGACTGCTATGCAGCTAAATACTTTCCTTTTCTCTTGTATCTTAAGACCCGAGTGCCAAGATTAGGATACTAAAACAATCAGTTTACAACTTTACTCATGTATTTTAAATTAACTTAACTTACTTGAGATTTCAGATGTGCTTATTTTAGGAGCAAAGTAAAATAAATGTGTCAAATCAAACCAAATGCAACCAGGATGGATAATGACTGTTCTTGCTAGAAGACTAGGCACACACTTTACCTAAATGGCCAGGTGGTCTTCAAAGTAAGCTGATTGATCTCCAGAAGTAGTGTGGTCTCTGGATGGAGTAAGAGAGATTGAGCTGCTCTGTAACTCTGCATTTTTGCTAGTCTTGTGCTTTGCTGATTCATCCCTTGGACTAATGGGAGTCATTGTGTAGGGGCTGACTCCCCACTGATGTTCAGGTCTTGTCCACTATGACCTATTCAAAATTTGTGTATTATGCTTTTTAGCATTTTACTTGTAGCCCTGGGCTAGGATCAAACTGATTCTTTGTCCTTCCTGTCTCACAGCTTGTGACTAATGTGCGTGTAGATGCCCCTAATTCTTTATTTATACTGGTTCTGATCTGATTTTGTCTGAGGAGAACAGACATAGCAAGATCTTATCTTGTATCTGTTCTCTTAGCAGAACATGTTACAAGAAACATTTTTCTTCTGACTAATAAAATTAAAGTTTTCTAAATGCATAGTTGGTTTATCACTACAAAAATACATGTCTTTTTTAATATGTAAAATATGAAAGCAAATCACACCAAGCAATTGTTTAAAAGTCTTTCCTTATGTAAATAATTTAAGGAAGAAATAAGCACATATTGTTAACACAATACAGAACCATGAAATAATCAATAAATGAAACTATTCAGTAATAAATAAAACCGAACGAAGGCATAAATTAATTTAAAGAAGATAAAATGAATAAAAAGAAAAGACAAACTAGTCATGGAAGAGACCCTAGCCATTTCCTAACATTGTACTTGTGGTCCTTATTTAGGAACTATGTAGGAAATTTTTAGATCTTAAGCATCAATTATTTTAACACTGCTGCAGTCTAGCTCATTTATTAGATTTAAAAGATTAAACTGATGTCCAAATGACAATCTCCTGAGATGTGTCTTTTGTTTTGTTGTCTTCCAGCTCAGAATGGCATTATAATCCTATATAAGGTAAAATATGCCAGATTTCCATTTCCAAATAATTGCCTAAAATTGCCTTTTTTTAGGATGTAATTTTCTCACATTTTGAACACTGAAAGTGGCTTTGTGCAATAGATGCACTGTTTCGGTTCCCCATTTATTATTCCTCTTTGCATTATGCAAAGCACAATTGTATATAGCAGAATTTGAATTTATATGCAGACACCCTTGGTCACTAGTGGACTAGGCATCGGTTAATGGCTGTAAATGTTATATAAAATTAATTCAATTCACACTTGAGCACATGTGATATACAGGAAAATGCTTTCCTTGGAGAAACAGTGTGTCATCTCTAAACCTCATTGTAAAAGGCATGCCTTCCTTTTTAGAAAATAGTTTAAAAGTCTGTCTGAAGGATGAAGCTTTTGGTTATTGTTCATATCATTTTACGCTATTGGAACACATCTTTATTTGAAATGTTTACTCCTAGTGCTTACACTTTTCACACCTGTGGCATAAACTGCAGACATCAGATCTGAACCTGCAAGGTATTTGCATTATCCCCTTCCACTCTCCAGCTCCCCCTAAACACTCCATTTGCCATGAGATTTAAATATCTCATTTCTTGGGCCCAAGCAGCTGTTGGTATCTTCTGATTTGTACCTGCTAGATCTCTAAAAATTGTATAGCATATCTGACATCAAAGGTTTTAAATAAGGGATCAGTAACTTGTACAGTATTGTTTAAGAATTGCTAATTTGTCAATTTTTGAATTGAAAATAACTATAAATTAATTTAATGTGTGCATATGTTAACATAAATGATACAGTTTTAGAAAACCATCTATCATTTTTTTTTCTAGAACACATGGCTAAATCCACCCATCCCCTGTTTTTTTTTACATGGGCCAGGATCTTGTCAAATATTACATTTAACCCCTAATTTACATGTGCTATTCTGTTAGTTATTTTTAATAATAAATGGTAACTCTGTGGTAATTAAATAAAATACTATGAATTGTATTTGGTGTATCTTATTAAATTAATTTTTTTTTGTCTCCTTTGCTTGCCATATTATTTTCAAACCTGCTATTTAAAAAATGGCATCATTCCTTCCTGCTTAATAAAAGTACTTATATATGTACACTGTATTGATTTATACTGTTTCTGAAATGCTTAGTAGCGGCATTGGCTTAAATGTTAGTGCACCAAGAACACTACATGGCTGTTACAGAGATTAAAGACTGTTACCATCTTTTCATTTTCATCAAATTGTGCTGTTAATTTGCCTCCTAACTCAGTGACAAATTGTCTTAATACACATAATATTGTAAACTTATTGATGTATCTGCCATTCTATATTTGTATTTTTGTCATCATCACATTTTCCGTATGTGTTGTGCTTATTATTCAGTAGTTTGTATGTTACCAAATATGGCGCAATAGGAGAAACATGTAAAGTACTGAGGACTAATTTTATTTCAGAATTGTATAAAATAAATGCCTCAGGCTCAGTCATACAACATGTTGTTCAAATACGTAAGTTAGATGTATTTTAAATAGCACTGCAGAATATCACATGTTGAGTAGCTATGTAAATAATATTTTCATCAAGTCCATTGATTTATCAATGATTGACATTTATTTAATCTGACATTGATTCATAAAGATTTCTAAATATTTACATGGTGTCCAGGAAACAGATTTGAATAGCTGTTTGTCAAACCAAATTTAAATGCAAGTCCTCTTCAGTTGAACGATGAGTCCGTTCTTACTGAGGACATGCGGCTTCACCTGGAAAAGCATTAGGCAAAGAGGCCTTATCTTAGGAGTGTGTTATAGACTGACAAATGCAGACAGTAATTTTAATGCTCATCTTTTTAGTAATATTGAACAAACACGTTTCCAGGGGTATATTATAAATATAGGGGATTTTAACTTCCCAGATATTACAGTTTTTCTCAAATGCTAAAACACAAAAGCCAATCCTCTAAACCAAATGACCAGTTGTCTAAACACATTTACTAAATCTAGCCATCATTTTCCAATATCATAAACACATTTCACATGAAGACACAATTCACAAAACACAATCCTCCGTTCTCATAAATCTAAACACATTTTTCCTTGCTAAAACACAAGTTGCAAAAGAACTCTGCTCATATTCTCAAATGAAAGCTCATGTGATGCAAAATGCTTGCCACAGTCAACAATATTTGAACACAATGAACATACCTGGCGTCATTAATTACACACAACGACTCAAAATTGAAGACACTTGTTGCTAATGCCGTGACCACATGTATAAAAGCAAGTTCAGAGTGCACAGTTTGCTGAAGATTCCAAACAAACACAATGGATGAAGGCAGAGTCAGGGGAAGAGGAATTCGAGTCAGAGGAGGGAGAAGAGCTGGCCATGGAAGAAGAGGAGCAGGCCAACGAGGAAGAGGAGTTCAAATCAGAGGAGGAAGAGGAGCAGGCCAACGAGGAAGAGGAGTTCAAATCAGAGGAGGAAGAGGAAAAACTAAAATTGTTAAGTTTATCTTTTGTAGGGCAAATTTTGAGCATATGTGGCAAAGTCTAAGGAGGATAGACTAGTATACGCTTTTAAGTGTGGAGACAGGCGAGGAGCAGTGATACAGGTTTACATATAATGCAGGACAGGTGCATAAGTATATTTGGAATTAGTAGGAAATAAAAAAAAAACTCTGCAGTTGGATAATAAAGAGCTAAAAAGGAAAATTAGTAAGGATAAAAAAACAGCTGTATAAGGTTTATAAGATTAATGTGAATTGTTGGGCATATGAATGCATGCAGGCAGCAACCATTAAGAAGGACATTAGGGAGGCTAAAAGACAGTTAGAGAGAAATATAGCAGATAAGGCGAAAGATAACCTAAAGAGGTTCTTTAAGTATTTTAGTAGTAAAAGAACAGTCAAGGAGGAGGTGAAGTGCATCAGAAATAGTATGCAGTGAACTAACAGGTGCTCTAAACTCACATTTTTCTGAGGTCTTCACATGAGAGTTAAAGGGACTACTGAGTTACAGTTTGAACTTGGACAGCATACAGGCTTGGGTAGATTTGTGGCAGATGAAATTTAATGTCAGTAATTGTAAAGTATTACATGTAAGAAGTACAAATGTTATGTTTGAATACACAATGGGAGGTCTGAAATTTGAAAGTACATCTTTTGAAAAGGATTTAGGAGTTGTAATGTACTCGACAATGTCTACTTCTGGATAGTGTTCAGAAGCCATTAAGAAGGCTAACAGAATGTCAGGTTATATAGCATGATGTGTAGAGTACAAGTCCAAAGAAGTTATTCTCAAGCTCTATACCTCACTAGTGAGGCATCATATGGAGTACTGCATACAGGTTTGCTCTCCAGGCTGCAAAAAAGACATAATAGCACTAGAAGAAGTCCAGAGAAGAGTGACAGGGTTGATTCCAGGTCTGCAGGGAATGAATTATGAGGAAAGATTAAAGGAGCTGAGCCTTTTCAGTTTAAGCAAAAGAAGTTTAAGAGGAGACATGATTAAAGTGTTTAAAATTATGAAGGGGATTAGTATAGTGGATCGAAACTGTTATTTTAAAATGAGTTCATCAAAAACATGGGGACACAGTTGGAAACTTGTTAAGGGTATATTTTTCACAAATATTAGGAAGTTTTCCTTTACACAGAGAACCATAGACACTAGGAACAAGCTTCCATGTAGTGTGGTAGACAGTAGGACTTTAGGGACTTTAAAACTAAACTTGATGTTATTTTAGAAGAATTGAATGGAGAGGACTGGAGAGCTTTGTTGGTTTGGATGGCCTGTTCTCATTTAGATTGTTCTAATATTTAAATACATTAACTTTACTGACAACAAAGTTGTTGGAATGTTCTTCATTAGTGTAAGGTTACTTTTTTAGCAGCTGTCTGCTTGTATAAACTTTTTTTTTATCATAACATGTTCAACCAGGAAATCATGTAACTGGTTTGATAGCTTTTCCCACAGCTTATTCAGGCTCAGTAAGGTCTACGTATTACACAAAGGGTGTGATTTAAAAAAGTTAAGTTAAAAATCATTACAGATCTATGTAAAAGTAAAAACATCTACTTTTTAAGGATATGTAAAATATGAGTATTTTGTTTGATGCGCACAAAGAAGTAACTGTTTGACATGAGTAAATAAATTTACAACCCACAAGGCATTTTGGAAAATCTTCTGTTTTTTTTTTTTAACCCGATAAAAGCTTAACCTTTGAAGCAAAGATGATCTTAGTTAACAGAGTGAAAACCTTGTGCACAGTAGCAAACCTGGGCTGTGCAATAGCCATTTTAGCATGGGTAAAGACAATGTGAAGACATGGAAAAACATGGAATACAGCCTTTAAATTGGAAAATTGTGAAGATCAAATATAACAGTATGCAAACAAATTACTTCATGCATCCTCTTATAAAAAGATTTCCTTATTGTCAGTCCTGGGGAGAGTGAATGCAGGTGAAGTTCACATTGAATAGTTTAGCATGTACATTTGTAGTGCTTAATTTGTTAGTTTCATTGTGAATATCAGTCATGGGGAGTGACTTGTCAAACTGAACTGCTTTACATTAAAAAAACAACCTAATAAAATGCTTTGGTTGGAAGGGTTCAAGCATTATAATACTGATTCAGGTTCATCTGTTCAATCATATTTGTCCTACTTACAGATCGGGTTTGAAGCTAGAACATGTGAGGCAAAACATTTGAAGTTGATTGTTTACCGTTGTCTTCTGTTCTGGAGTTTTAATACTGACCCATTGCGCATTAGTAAATAATTTATTGTGTCAACCCAATATATTCCTGTTCACAGTTTTTCTCTTTTTCTCATTCATTTCCATCTGTTTTTCACTCATGACTTAAAGAAAACATATTTTCTGTAAGTTCTTATACTGTGAATCTAAAGTAGAGATTTGTGATTCATTGAAATGTGTGGTGCATGCAAATTCATGCGTGGTAGGACTCATGTTGCATGACAGAAGTCAAAAACTAGTACCGTTCCTTCTTCCTTAATTGACTATAATGCATTTTGTGGAATTCAGCAAAGTTCAGGAACATTTCTATGATTTTGCAAACCCTGAGCGAATTCAGTGGGGTTTGCTCATCACTACTGAAGACAAACAACAGACAACAGCTTAAGGTTCATCAGTTTTTGTTTTGCAGGAAGTATGAAAATAAGATTTTAGTGGTTTGCTATGGTGAATACGTTCTTGAGAAGACTTCTTTGTAGTGCTTCATTAACTGTTAAACACTCTTGGATTTTTACAGTACTCAACTGTTAAATGCTGTGTGAAACCAAAATATCACTGAAACATACTGGTAAGACATATAGTGAAAAATATGAAAGCTCTTCAAAACTGTGTACTTCCTGGCTAAAGAAGATGTCCATTTTTTTTAGTATATCTTGAAAGACTATGTTTTAATCGGAAATTCTACTTACTGAGTCCACGTAATATTTGAAGAATATTCAAGCTCAAGTTCTAAATGCAACCATTGCCACAAACAGATTGTGACTATTTATGTGTACTTATTGATGAAAACTCTGACCTGGGGCCTCATGTATAACATCGTGCGTAGAATTCACACTTCAACATGGTGTACAAACACAACTGGAAATGTGCGTATGCACAAAAAAGTCAGATTCATGAAATTGTACGTAAGCAAAGATCCACTCACTTTTCCTTTATAAATCCCAATCAACATGAATTTTAACACACATGCATGTGCCTGCAGCCCCACCCTAACTCCTCCTTGAATTTTGCACATTTGAATATGAAAATAAATATAAATAGCTCCTTCTATTAAGTGTTTTGTTAAAGGACAATGGCAAAAGCACATGAAAAAAGAAAGATTTCAGTGAATTCGAAGTAGAGGCAACAAAAAACTTATATGTTGGATTAAGCAGTGGTATAAGCAACAAAAGGAAGTTGATGGAGTGATAAAGGATGGTGGAGACACTCAAAAGTTCAAGTTCAGAAAGTCACACAGTGCCCAAAATAAAAAAGAAGTAGTCAGATATCAAAGTCATTGTGAAAAAGCAAGTTGCAGCCCACTGTCTATTTATTCTGTTTCAGACAATATTACAAAAGCTGACTCCCTTGCTGACGACATTACTCCAGGTGGTGATGTTGCTGCAGTGCCCACACCTCTGCCTTGGAAACCACTGGGCAACCATCTGCTGCTTCTGATTACCTGTTTTTATATTCCTCTAATTACATTCAAACAAAGTTGTAACACTGGCCGATTTAGTGGGTCAGGTTCATCATGCATCTCTTCAGGTACAGGCAAGGCACATTGGTGTGCCACATTATGCAGCATGCTACATGCTTGCACAATGCAACACACTTTCTGTGGACTATAGAGCAGGACATTAATAGAATGGAAATGCTTTCTATTTACCTAAGCTAATTCATTCTCTGATGGTGCCTTTATAGTGCATAGTTGGTGCAGAGAACCATAATGCTTTCGTTGTCCTTAAAAGGACTGCTTGCCTTTTGCTGCTTTAGTTGGAAAATGCAACTGTGACTGTTCGAAGTTGCCATTTTTATAGGCTCTTCTGCTATAGATGATGTAATACCTGCTCCTTCTTTTGGTGATTCATCCCTGACTGATATAGCATGTCCAGCGTTATTGCAATAGCAATGTACGTGCAGTTGACTGCTCCGATTTCATTTGTAAAACCAGACGTTGCTGCGAATTGAGCTTTGATGTTTGCCAATTCAACCATAGTGTAAGGAAATCTTATGTATCTGGATGACAAGCAGATAATACAATCCCATACAGATGGCATTGTGCGATTCAGTGATGACTGTGAAATGCTCGATCGGTCAGCAAGTTTACGTTGAAAAGCTCCTGTAGCTAAAAACCTGACAGTGGACAAAACTTGTAAAGGAACAGGTAGGACACAATTCCTCAAAGTCTGCCTTTGTAAAGCTGGCATCAGTTCAGCATACAGCTCCACAAGGATTGCTCTTGGAAATCAAAATCAGCTAAAAGCTAGTGATCACCATCTATAAATACTCGCTCTCTTCTAATTCTTCCATTTGCAATGTCTTCTAACAACGCTAAAGCAGCTATGGTAGTTAGATAGATAGATACGTTATTAATCCCAAGGGGAAATTCTCACACTCCAGCAGCAGCATAATGAGAAAAAACAATATTAAATTAAAGAGTGATAAAAATGCAGGTATAACAGAGAATAACTTTGTATAATGTTAATGTTTACCCCTGCGGGTGGAATTGAAGAGTCGCATAGTGTGAGGGAGGAATGATCTCCTCAGTTTGTCAGTGGAGCAAGACAGTGACAGCAGTCTGTCGCTGAAGCTGCTCCTCTGTCTGGAGATGACAGTGGATTCAGTGGATGCAGTGGATTCTCCATGATTGACAGGAGGCTGCTCAGTGCCCGTCGCTCTGCCACGGATGTCAAACTGTCCAGCTCGGTGCCTACAATAGAGCCTGCCTTCCTCACCAGTTTGCCCAGGCGTGAGGCGTCCCTCTTCTTTATGCTGCCTCCCCAGCACACCACCGCGTAGAAGAAGGCACTCACCACAACCGTCTGGTAGAACATCTGCAGCATCTTATTGCAGATGTTGAAAGACACCAGCCTTCTAAGGAAGCATAGTCGGCTCTGTCCTCTCTTGCACAGAGCATCAGCATTGGCAGTCCAGTCCAATTTATCATCCAGCTGCACTCCCAGGTATTCATAGGTCTGCACCCTCTGCACACAGTCACCTCTGATGATCACGAGGTCCATGAGGGGCCTGGTCCTCCTAAAATCCACCACCAGCTCCTTTGGTTTTGCTGGTGTTCAGTTGTAGGTGGTTTGAGTCGCGCCATTTAACAAAGTCCTTGATTAGGTTCCTATACTCCTCCTCCTGCCCACTCCTGATGCAGCCTACGATAGCAGTGTCATCAGCGAACTTTTGCACGTGGCAGGACTCCAAGTTGTATTGGAAGTCCTATATATATATATATATATATATATATATATATATATATATATATATATAGGCCAAACAGGACCGGAGAAAGTACAGTCCCCTGCGGCGCTCCTGTGTTGCTGACCACAATGTCAGACCTGCAGTTCCCAAGACAAACATACTGAGGTCTGTCTGTAAGATAGTCCACGATCCATGCCACCAGGTATGAATCTACTCTCATCTCTGTCAGCTTGTCCCTAAGGAGCAGAGTTTGGATGGAATAGTTTGGTCATTCAGTGCACCATTATATTGTTACAGACTGATTACAATCAGCTGCCTTAAATTTGTAAACAATATGCAATTAATTTTAATGTATTTCATAAACCCCGCGTCATGGATGCGAATCTGAAAAAGAAAGGGGCACCACATAGAAACAGCACTGCTTTGATGCTGGGTGCCACCTGTTTACAAAACCGAGCAGAAACTTGCATACACACTGTATGCCTGCCCTGAAAACGTGAGTGGTTTTACTCCAAATTTAATTTTTATACATCTTGAAGTATGTGTGAGAACTGGCATATGCAACATTTTTGTACTTGTGCACCATTTATACGTGAGGCCCCTGGCTGTCACCGGAAAGGTATATGTTTAATATTTGTAAGTGGGAGTGCTTTTACTGACAGGCAATAACAGTGGGATAGTATCTGTTTGAAAAGTTAATTTAGGAAGTTTTACTGATTGGTAGAGTTAATAATTCAGTTAAATACATTGCCTCAAATTTTATTTTCATATTACAGTGTTTGGTGCAAAAATAATTAATGGTTATTCAGGCTAACTTAAAATAAAGAAAATTATAGATTTGTTCCACTTCATTTGGTAAGCATTTAAAGTGAAGCCTGTCATGGGCTTGTTTATTAGTTATTTATGTTATTTTTTAATATAGCATGCATGTTTAGGCAAATTTTATTTCTTTTTTTAACTTTTGTTGTAGATTATGACTGGCTTCAAGGTAGGAGTGGCAGGCAAACTGGATAAGGAATTCTACATGATTGAAAATATATGTTGCGTCACTTATCACTTATCATTAGTTATATGTCAGGCAGCAGATAAAATGACTTATGTAAGTATGTTTCAAGGGAAAAATACTACACTGTATTACTACTACTTTAAGCATCCTAACATGTGTATTGATAAACAGCAGGAGATGGAAAATGTTGTAGATACCGTTCTGCACAAAATGAAAAAGTGCACAGTGTCTGCTGGTTTTCATTTTAGTATTGATAAGCAGCAGGTAGGTAACACACAATGCTGTGTGTAGGTGTAAGCAACCTGTTGCAGCCATGCTAGAGCAACACAATGATACAAAAGGCAAAATAATTTTGTAATATGTTACTGCATTTGAATTTCTGTTTGTCATGTCTACATTAATAGATATCATTTTGATTCTGACAGAGATGATCTTATTTTCCAAAGAGAGACATTTGACCTTGTGCTAGCGAAGCCACATTTGACGAAGTTAAGAGCTTCCAAAGTAAAGCTGGAGAATCACTTGATAATTACAAAAGAGTCAGTGTCACTATCTTCATTTTAGAGCTAATGCATGGACAGATACTTGTTTGTGATTTAAATAATGTTACACGAACAATAATACAATTTGTTTTATCAAGTTGACAAGTCAGCCTCTAATATCTTTTATATCGATAATATAGAGATGTTTTTTGTCTTATAGCTGAAGATGTTGTTTTAATGTTGACAGCTATGTATTTTGAGGCATATTTTACTGCATTGCTGTGAAGATAGTCATGACTTGCAAACATTAACTTATTATTACATTTAATAAACATCAAGTGTAAAAGTTGAATACTTTCTTATGTGGACCCCTTCCGGAGACATATTATTCGGATTTTTATAGGCATAATATAGAGAAAATCATGCACACCTATATTGCCATGTGGCAAACAATGTTTTTCTGTTATGTTGTTTATGTAGATTTGTTTTTAATTAAAATATTTTTAAGCTGTTCTTCTCCTGAAGTAACTGCTCCGAGATTACTTTATAAAATAATTTTTTTTCATTAGAATAGTATGTTATTTTATGTGCAGGCAAATAAACCACAAATCAGAAAATGTAAAAATCAAAACATAAAGACAACATAAAACTTTTATTTCTTGAGTCTCTCGGCTTTAAGACCCTCCACAAATAAAAAACAAAATGTACACATTTTAATATTAGCCAGACCTCAACATTTCTTATATCTGTGATGATCAAAGCCTTGTACAGAATAAACAAAACAATCACATTTTTCCTTTTAATAGTTTTTACACTTAAGTGATTCAGTATCTGGGTCACATTTGATTTGAACTTGGTTTACTCATTTTAACATCCATAATCATCATATGCCTGCCTGTGCTAGATATTTTTCAGATAGTGCTTTATTAATTTGTTTCTTTATATTTTTTAGTCAAACGGGCACAGTGCAGAGCAGTTTGCAAACCATTTCGATACATCTTTTTTTCCTCCTTCCACTCAGATGTTTATTAAAAACATCCCTGCCTATCACACTGTGCTGAATGCTACATCATAACTGATTTGTGATGCCTGGATGGTACCATTGACATAGTTGGCTTCTTTGTGTTTTTGTAATTGTTTCCAGGCTGATCTCCTACATAACTTGAAATTACTTCTCTTAATTAATGTGTGACACTTTAGAAGAAAAAGTAGTTCAATGGAAGTGTCAGAAGGCATCACAAGTGAGCCACAAGTGTGCCAGTTTAGAGCTCTTTTTGTGCTTATTCAAAAGCCTATTCTCTGCTAGGTTGTGAGGTCTGTCATAATGAAACCTTTACTGTATATTATAAAATAGCTTGTGCTCTTCAAAACAACTTGCTTTTGCACTAAACTACATTACTGCATTACATTAATGGGTATGCCATGCCATATAAAACCTTCATAAATTAGTCTTGTACCAATGAGTCTTGAATTTATCATCGTTTAGATTTGATCTTTCAGTCAATTATTTTACGGTATGATGATGCCGGGTATGTTTTAAATGTATTGTTTTAAAGCTTAGAAATGAATGAGTAGTTCATTAAAGCATATGCTCACAAAGCATGATCATTCTCTGTGTTAGTTGTAGAAATAAGAGCATTACATTAATCACATGACAGTACTGTTTCAGGATTCAGAATAATTAAGCAAATACTTTCATATTGTGTCTGGTCTTTTTTTTTTTTGCACTGTACAGAATTGCTAATGTTTTCCAAAACCACATTTTTATTTTTCACAATTGCTTGAACTTTCTGTCTTTTTTCCTTATGATTAATTTTATAGTTACTTTCAAGCATCTATGGAATTATGTGTGATTTTTGGATTATGATTTTTCCCAAGTGTCATGGCTGGCATTGCATTTATCGTAAAGAGAGTTACTAACTCCAGGTTTGAAGTCATGTAAAATAAACAAAATAATATATTTGGCCTAATTTTAAATAACAGTGAACAATGCTTCAAAATCTATATATTGTAAAACCTCTGTTTAGCATCTATTAAGGAAACCATGCATTAACAATATTTTGTAATGAAATTGTTGCCTAAAGTCCTGCAGTCACACCATACATCTAGTATTCTGCCTGTATAGAAGATTTTCATAGAAAGAACCAGGAAATGGATGAGACAAAAAATTAAAGTCAAATATTATAGCAAGGGATGCTACCAAAGCCAAAAGATAACCAAACTATGAAGCTCAATGTGCAAACCAACAATCACAAAATGAAAAAACATCCAAAGGATTTCTGAAGGTTAATAACAGATACTACCACCATGAACATTTTTGTTTGTCGAATCCAAAATAGACCACCAGGAAGTGTGAGAGGCTGACCGTAAGTCTGTCATAGTGGCAAAGTATCTCACATCTTTTAATGCTGCCTCTAACTTCTCCTGACATTCATCATAAAGCTGCGGAAGTGCTGTCTAAAAAAAACATTTTCAGCTGGGGAGTTTAAACATCAAGTTGATTACTTTCAGAAGTTTCCTGAAGCCTTCTTTTTTGACAGCACCCACTGGCATTATGTCCTTTGTCATGAGTAAGTGACTGTGTTTGTAATGTGCTGATGCCTTTTTGATTTTCAGCAATATACGGTCATAGCAGCAAATAACAATATAATCGACTGCTGTTTAGGAATGCCATCATAGCTTGAAGGCTTGCTGCCATATCATTTGTGGGTTCTTTTTGACATTCAGCATATTTGACTGGATGGTATTTTTTTAATGTGGTGGAATAGGTATGTTGTATTAATCTTTGTTTTTCCTCCTCAGCTTCACTTACCGGGATGACATTGTTATACAATATATTTCCCAAACACCAGACCATGTTGCTAATATTTGCAACATAGCTTCTTTGTGGGGATGGGCAAATTTGCAAAGTGCATCGTGATTGGTGTTTGTTCTGGTGTTTTGCCAAGCCTACAGGCTGCCTGATTGGCCACTGACATTGTCTTTTAAAAAAATATGGGAAAAACGAGTTTTAATGTATTTTTTTTTTTGCCAATGTTTATTATCGTTATCGTCAAGATTTTTTTTTTTGATCAAAAATCAAAATTGTTTTATTGCCCAACACTTATCAATAGCCTACACTGAGAAAAAGTGAGAGTTGTAACAGCATCATTTTATAATGAAGCATAGCAGAAGGGTTAATGAGGTACAGTCCAAATAGACTCTAGATAAAAGAGAAATATAAAGTAACAACCTGTGCCTCTTTTCATGATTTTTACATTTTCTGCTGATGTGACTTGGGTTTCAAGCATGTCTTGTAGTTTGTACCTCATTTTGTTATTGTTTCAGTTTCAATATTCAGTATTTTTATAATGTTTTCTTTGAGTATGTGACTGTAGGTGGCAAACTTTCATTGTGTCATCAGTTACGTCCTGTATAAGACAGTCTCATTCTGAAACCTCAAAGTCATATGAAGAAGGCTTCCTGCACCTCTAGAGCAGACACTAACAATCCTTCTATGCTTGCCTTATGTAAAGACTTAAAGAGATTTACACAGGGCCAACTTGCTGCTTTGTTAGACTCTTTTTGGAAAGTGCTTGTAGTAATCGACCATGATATGAGGTTAAGGTTGAAAATGACTACCAAGGAACTAAGGGCTTTTCTGAGTTTGGTAAGCTGCCATGCAAGCAAAATTCTGAAAATGGAATTTCAAGTTGCATGAGTCTCATCTAAACTAATGGAATTGGAGGACAGGAACTATAGAAACGATATTTGTATCATTGGCATCAAGGAGAATGCAGATAAAGGAGGTCACCTACAGTTACTTGAAGGAATGATGGATAATAATTTTCGCAATTAACTCTTAATAGTAGTTATTGTAGTCCAAGACTTTTAATACTCCAGTTTCTTAATTGTGAGAATCATTTGACAGGCTTTTGTGAATCCCTAAATTATTCTAATTTACTCTTTGAATGCCAGCAGTTTCAATTTATTTCCCTGACCTTAGCCCCCTCCTTGGCTCAGGCACAAAAGGTTAGAAGTCTACTTCTGATAATGGCAAACGTGACTGGACTACAGCTATTTCTTTTCAGCCCTGCACATCTAAAGCTTTGTGACAGTTTGGGAAATGTAACATTTGAGGACCCTACAAGAGTGATTGTGGCCATTGATCATTTTAAGGCTACTGTTGTTTTTCTATAATAATAACAGTTTATTTCTTGTTTACTTAACAAACTTCAATATTCTAAATCCATTTCCTACACTGACTTTTTTTCCAAATCTCTGCTCTGAAACCAGTAAAGAGTTTTTGCCTTATTATTCATTATGACTTATAGTTATAATTAATGGACTGCTGATCTTTCTTGAGTCTTGTGTTAAACTTGTTAAACATATTAAGAGTCATGGATGGATATTTGGCTCAAAGAAATAAGGCTACTTACGACCAGTAAATAATTCATGCTCAGAATGTGTATGTGTACACATCATGGCTACCACTGCTCTTTTGATGCATCTTCTGAGCATGTCAGAAATTAACCCGATGCACAACTCACAGCACAACGAAACTGGACGACGTTTTCTTGTTGGGATGATTTATCGCACTGATAACTGTTGGAATCCTCCAGATTTACTTAAAGTACACACCCAAGTATGGACAGTACACTGCTGGCATAGCAACAGCATCCTCAAGAGCATGTATCGTGTAGAGATAAATATATCCCCAGCCTTAGATGTAAACTGTTACCAGGGATCAAAATCTAAAGTTAAATATTATATATTATCTCATTTTCTACTTTAAATGTACTGATACAAATGAAGTCATAATGTTCTAGTTGAACAGGCATGTAGTTTCAAGAACATTTGAAGAACATTCAAAAGGACATTTTATCTTACAATTTTTCAGTACTTACTGGTGCTTTGTTCTTGGGTTTTGTTTCATGGTTTTGAATTTACAGCTGTCCTATTTTGCCTGTGATTTTTGGTTAAAATTTGGTTAAAATTATTAATGCACTTGAATTTATTTGTGAGTTTCACTTTTTCTCAGTCTTACTTTGCCAAATCATTAAGCAGAACAATCTCTGCCAGAAAACTAAAACTGAGGAAGAAGTTAATTTTTCAACAGAGTAATGGTTCAGAGCTCACTGCAAGGGCAGCATTGCATTGGTTTAAAATGAAGAAACAGAATTCATTAAATGGCCCAGTCAGAGCCCTACACTTTACCCACCAAAATCTTATGACAAGATCCAAAATTGCTGCTTATTACCACCACTATTAATGAACACAAGAAAACATATTGAAGATTTCATCATTACTTGTAGTATAGGTGATTGTAAAATAGATAACAGTATGTTTGTTGATGTTGTGCGAAATGGAAAACAAAAATATGGAGAAGCATTTGCCATCAAGTGGATTCATAAAGTTCAAGAGAGCATACAGAGATAAGGTTTTATCCCAGCCAGGCTCAATGTTTTTTGGTGGCAGAAGACTACCTTCAGCCCAAAATTGCCAAAAATTGTATCCTTCAGCTTAACAATGCACCCTTTCACTGTCTGTTGTCTGTTACAGTGTGAATCACCTACTAGTACATTTCAGTGTTTCCACAGTTAGTAGTTTTCACCAGATCATGCAATGTTTTGTGTCATGCCTAATTTGAAAAATTACGTACGGGGAAACAGTAACTGATGTATCGACAAACCTCACACAAAATAATTGCAAGACTGCTTCCAGCATTGGAGGGACTGAAGAGTAAGATGAGTTGAATCTGAGCCATTTTGGAGGAGACAGTATGTAAAAATGTAGTAAATATCACATTTTTAAAATGTTAAAAAGTAATACATTTTAAATGAAAATTTAAAAATGGTTAAAAATATAACATAAAAACATTTAAATTAAACAATTAAATAAAAATTTGAATTAAGAAGTAATAATTTTAAAATGTAGTCATTGTTATATTAAAGAGCTAATAATTTTTACAACAAAATTCTCTTTAATATCAGTCTTTTTAATTTCACAACAGACCTTATATCAGCCACTGGAGATTAGAGGTTTTGGATCCTTGAGTTGAAAGGCAGCTTGGAATGTACTTCTCATAGAACAGAAGGCTGTTCTTTTCATTGAAGACAACCTGTGCAGCCAAAATATAACTAAGCTACAGTATTTCCTGAAGTAATATGCAGATGCAATATGAAGACTGTTTCTGGAAGTAATATGCAGATAGAAGATGACAATCTGAAAATATGGTTATGCCTGCCAAAACCTTTTAGCGCTTGTATCCCTCATATTGGCGTTTTTGAAAGCAACAAAGCATGTAAATTTACTGGTGTCTGCCTGCAAGAGAATGGCCTATAGCAGTCTGGAAACCAGTCTAAAAAGGAATTGTTGATGACATCCATGCACTGAAAGTGTTTGAGGCAGGCAGTCGCCTTTTTCATGGCTTGGTAGAGTAATTACCATTTACAAGGTGTTATTCTTTGTGATTTGTCATTATTTTTTATTATTATTATTTTCATTATTTTTTATGGTTTACATGCTGCCATTTTTATTGTTAAAGACATCTGCATTTTTACTATCATGTGGAGGACAGAAGTTGCAATGTGTGATGTCAACGCAACATTATTTAAGATGGTGCAACAGTAGCAAGTGTGTCCAAGATTATGGATATTTTGTGAAATTCTTATTTTTTTTTTTTAAGAAAACCAGGACTTTGCATGATTTTCAACTGTAATTTTGGGTTATGTGTTGGACTTTGATATAGTTGTATTTTGACCTCTGTTGTTTTTCTTTTACTTTTTATTTTTTCGTTACATCTTCATGTCACAAAACACTGTCTTCGGTCAGTGTCCGCTAGTAGTTCATTGCCGGTTGGCGCTCAAAGTACCCCAAAACCCAGATAAAGTACAAAGTCTCTTGAAATCAAAGTCACCAATGTTTATTGCAAAAACCAGTATTTGTGGGTGAGATAAAGGACAAAATTCACTAAATAAATAAAATGTAACAATCCAGTGAAACAAAATAGTCACATCCAACAAAAAGGACGAATTCAATAAATTACTGAAAACATTCATGCATAGTGATTATAGGCAAGGGCTTATAAAATGCACACAGTCCAAAGCTGGCAAAAAGAATAAAATGGTAGAAAGAAAAAGGTCGAATAACTGGTCCAGTGGCTCTGTAGCAGCCAAGTGCTGAAGCTCTCCCCAAAATCTATGAGACTTACTGGCTTAAAAAGGTTGAAAAAAGTACCTTTAAGACAACCTAGAGCATGGGGAAAAAATGAACCTTTCCAATATGCATAATAGTGACACCTGTCCTCAACAATCACCTCCTTACTAATGGCACTGAGGCCTTTTAACTATTTCCTACCCAGTTGCTTAAAGGTAATGGGCTCCTACCTTTCAGATAGAGGGGGAGGAACACCCCCTCATCCTCACTTTAGTCCTACACATACACTGTCTTATCTACAACTCACACATCCCTGGGAATTACGATTGCTTTCCCCCTTTCCTGTTTTGTTCCTCCTGACTGTTGCGAAATCAGCTGCTTGCCGGCTTTTTACAGCATAAAGGGAGTATGTAGCCACGCACATGTAGAATGAAAACTGCCTGTCAACTGACCCCTAATGCAGCTGTCCGCGCAAGAAGAGGACTCCACCAAGCTGCTAAGTGAAGGCATTATCTAAAATCAAAAATCTAATATTTGCCAGAATGTTGCACTAACATTAAATGTCTTATGGGGAATCATTTCACTTTATGAATTTTTCAGCTCTGCACCTGTCAACTCTTTACTGTTCTTTATTTGGCTAAATAGTGGCTGCTGCTGGTTCTTCCGGCTCCCCGCACCAACAAAAGACCCGGTGACGGCACTTTATGCTACATTTTTCTTACTTTCCTACAATTTTTCTGGCTTCAAAGAACAGCAAATCAAAACCCTTTAAAGAAAGTGATTAACACCTAACTGGAGATATAAGATGATATCCAGGAAGCAACATGTACCTGTCAGTCTAAAATTATCCTTTAGATGTTTCACAGCGAAATATATAAAAAAAAAAAGTATCAGAATCAACAATGAGATCAAAATATAATATATATATATAATATATATATAATATATACTCATTTAAAGTTATTTCTTCACTCACACATGCTGTATTTTTATGAGATGTTTTGAGCTTTGGGGTAAAATTGTAACATCTATATTTTGACCTATGTTCCCTGTAACCTACCTGTAGCTTCAGTTATCGAGCAATTCAGAGAACACAAAACCCCCATTTTTAGGTAGTTCTTAAATTGCGGATCCTGTTTAAGTATTTTAATTTGAATTGTGTCTAAACTATATAATGTCTTCATTAAATTTTTTGTTTTATTTTATTTACTTATACTTATTTTAACATTTTAAATTTACTTTGAATAAACGTTAGCTTAAATTTATTGTCTGTAATCTTCAGTTGGAATAGTGCATACAGCACTTACATTTCAGCAAAATACAGTATTTCTAAATTTGAGGGAACCAAATATGCAGTATCTTGTTTGTAAATAAACTATGTTTTATCATTCCATACGAGTATCACTCACTTTATTTCACAAGGTCTTGTGAACCTTTATACTTTTTGAAAAGGGCTGAAATAAAATAAAATAAATTAGGTCACCTTGGAGTATCCTTATACCTGTATGGGATGGTCCAGATCTAAATATGCTTTTTTCATTACCCTATAACTTATTAAGTTTATTACATAGAAAACCACCCGAAAAATCCCAGACCATCGAGAAGTGTGCGAACTGACGACATGAAGAATCGTCTTCGTGCCGAACTGGAATCGTCCCCGCATAAATCAAAGTCATCCAGATGATCTGGAACTGCATAATTAGATCTGGACCACCCTGTAGAATAAACCAGTGACATCTTTTTTCATAATTTATTTTGAACAGTATAAATGTAAAATAAACGCATACACTCAATTTTCAGTCTTCATGTTTAAATGTTTTGGGCAACAAAATGGACTAAATAATTATTAACATCTGAAAAGGCACAGCAAGTAGAAAGTTGCATTATACACCACAAAGTGGTACAAAAATAAGCTATTTTAGAGTTTCTACATTGTTGTAAGGTTCTGGATTATAGTGTTGCTCATAATTATTAATATCTTAAAAAGGAAAAGAGCTTGGATTTTACTTTTAAATACAATGGATTTGTAGTCCATTAACTGTTGAAGGAAAGGGTGTAATGTCAAAATCTATATTAATAATAACTTATGGCTTAAGAAATAAAAATTGAAAAGTTATTGTAAAGAGGAAGCACCTAGTGAAAATTAAGGTTCATATATTTTGTTTTTGGGCATCATGGCTAAAATAATACTTTCAGTAATCTAAAAAGCAAATAATTTCAGAGTTGATTTTTAGTCTTAAATATAAGTTAAACTTCAGTCAGAAAGAACGATTAGGGATTTATTGTTCATAACATTTGTTTTGGAGATGTACATACCATTAATGACCTGTCATATCAGTGAGTGTAGCTAGTAAGATTTTTATTTTACTTTGATTTTTTTATTAAGGTCCAGACAGGCTATTTTAACAAAATGTTTATATTTACATAGGAATAGGTGGTATAATGAAATAGTTCAATTATTTAAAATCATTTCTTCTTCTTCTTCTCCTTCTCCCACTTCTATGTATGATTGATATGCTTGATCAACCTTCTCCAAACAACTGCACTTCCTCGCCAGTCAAGCCCTTTTCCTTTAGATATTCTTTTACTTTATCCATCCACCTCTGCTTTGTCCTCTCTTGCTTTCTCTTTCCCTGTACATCAATTCCCATCACTCTTTTCCCTACGTATTCATTGTCGTTTCTCATAACATGTCCATACCACTTCAGCCTACTTTCCTGTACTTTCTTAAATCTCTCTCCTACTTTTGTTGTAGCTCTGATTATCTAATTTCTTATCCTGTTCTTTTTTGTAAATCCACACCTAATGTCTTCTCCCGCATTTCCTTTACTGCCCATACCTAAGTTCCATACATCATTACTGGTCTTACCACTGTTTTAAAAACCTTACCTTTTAACTTTCTTTTTAATTCCTCAATCACACAATATCCCTGATACTGTCTTCCAACTGTTCCATCTGCACTGCACTCTACGTGTCTATCCCTTCTCCATTATTCCAACTTTCTCTCCACTTCCTCTATTTTGGTGCTACACGGAACAAATTCATTGGTAAAAAACCTGGGAGATTGGTCTTTTACCCTATGAATCAACACATCCATAACCAGATCAGAGAGATAAGGACTTAAAATGATCCCTTTTGCAAACCTACTTTAATTGGGATCTTGTCTATTACCCCAACACTGCTTTTGCCCAGTGGGGGGTTTTAATCCCTTCACATTTTTTTTTTTCTCCAGCCTAACAGGAGTTTTTTTTTTTTTTTTTTTTTTCCTGACATCCTGGCCATTCAACCTTACATTTTTCTTTGTTACCTACTGTATAATATTATTGCCTGATCTTGTTTATGTTTTATATTAACTTCCTTTTATTTCATTTTATTAAGCATTTTGAGCTACATTGTTTGTATCAAAATATTTTATATAAATAAATGTTGTTGTTTAACCTTAGTCCTCATTTCCTCATCCATATCTGAGAACAATCTTTACATACTTCTCTGGTACTCCTTTCTCTCTCATGCACCTCCAGACCTCTTGACATGGCACTCTTATCATAAGCCTTCTCCAGCTCAATAAACACTATAGGCTAACCTTTCTGGTTTTCTCGATCCTTTCCTATGAGCTATCTGAATGCAATGACTGCTTCAGTTGTTCTTCTCACTGGCATTAAGCCAAACTTCTTCTCCACTTCTATAACCCTTTCCCAATATTTTGTTGTGCGTGACATCAGCTATATTCCTCTGTTGTTTCCACAATCGTGAATATCACCCTTCTCCTTAGAAATTAGTACAATCACACTGTTCCTCTACTCCTCTGGTATTTTCTCTTGTTAACAGATCGTCTGCATTAGATCCCACGACACATCTACTCCCTCTTCTCCTAAACTCTTCTGCACTTCTGCTGGTATTTCATTTGGGCCTATTGCTTTTCCATTTTTCATTCTTTTCAGTGCCTCCTTTATTTCCTCTCATCCTATTTGTGGTAATAGCCCTTCATTTGGGACTTTATCCCCAAATTACTTCTCTTGGATTTTATATATTCAGCAGCTTTTCAAAGTACTTCTTCCATCTCTTCTTGATCATGCTCATGTAAGACTACGCCTTGCTAATCTTTCATCTGCTTTATCTGACTCAAATTCTTCCTAGCCTTGTTCCAAGTCTTTGCTATTGTAAAATCATTCTCTCCCTCTCTTGTCTCCAGGTTTTCATACACATTCTCCACTGATTGTGCATTGATTCTTGCCACTGCCTTCTTTGCCTCCTTGTTAGTCTGCCTATACATTTATGTATCTTCCACCCTCTCTGATTGGTACCATTTCTTCTTTGCCACCTTTATCACATCTGGCATCCTTCTGTTCCATCACCATGTCCCGTTGTCATCAGATGAGCTCCTTCCTGTCATCCTACCCAACACCTCTTCACCTACTCTATATACAAATTTGCTGTTCTTCTCCCACCATTTCTCCAGACTCTCAGTTGACTGTACTTCATTTAAAACTTTCTCCCTAAACATGTTCTTAAGCCCTTCCTCTTTTAATTTCCACCACTATATCGTTGATGTTGCTTGCTCTGGTTTAATTCTCTTGCTGATTCTGATTTAGCAGTCCATTATCACCACTTTATACTGCACTGTCACACTTTCCCCATTTATGACCTTACAGTTCTTTTCGCTTTGAAATGAGATCTTCTACACATTACAAAATCTGTTTGGCTTTTCCTTTCTCCACTACTATAAGTCATAAGTTGACTTTAAGCAATGTTGTCATTGAATAATTATATAGAACCTTTTACAGTGGATTGAAATGCTAAAATCATTTTAATTCATTTTTCCTCACTTTAAGCAACATTCGATACCCTAGGATCACAAATCAAAAACAGGGAACTTTCGCAAATTTATTAAAAATAAAAAACTGAAATATATTCTTATTTATTCTGTTCTGATCCTTGTGTCTTATTGTCTTTTTCAGGTTACCTGTGTTTCTTAATCACATTCTTCTGGCAGTGTATTTTTATTCTGGGGTAATTTGTCACCTTCTAGAGCTTTTGCTAATTTCCGTCCCTAGATTGTTTGTTGTTTTCTGTTCTTTCGTACATGCAACCACCCTGCACATACTTTAGCATCATATCTGCTATTGTCTTACTGCAGAATTTCATCCATCAATAGGATGTTTACTTTTTGTGGTTTTAAGTTTAAGATATTTTCACTCATTTACTGCTTCACCTTTTTGCATTAGTTAATTAATAAAACAGTAGAAAAAAATATTTTTTGATAAATTAAGTTAGGTGTCATCAGTATACAAAAAGTGAATATTTTGCTTTTTGAGTGACATATCCCCATGGCAAGAAATAGGAAGATTATGTAACTATTTACAAGAATACAGTAGTTCTGTCATCAGACTCCCATATTTATTGAGTAGGAAGTAAACCACCTAAGAGTAGTATTTTGACAGTCCAAAACTTTATAATAAAATTCTGTAGTTAGTCATGTCAGAAGTTGTCTTTAAGTCTAAACACAGTATGAAAGCATCACTAAGGTGAGTTAAAACTGTTTAATTTCTTTAACTAGGTCAAAAGCCAGATCAAATTTTCTCTTTAGGAATACTATTTTTAAAAGTTAGCTGTTAGTTTTGAGAAAAGTTAAATTTGAAATTGATCTATAATTCTTTGGTTGAAATGTGATCTCTTATAAAAATAATAAATAATTTAGCTGTGGGTTTTTCTTGAAAGAATCAGGGATAATTGCAAATAAAAATTAATTAATTATACTTTGTATGAGTTGCAGAGGTACTGTTTATCTAGGGTCTGAAGGGAGGGTTTAGTTTCCAAAAATAAGCATTCATCATAACATTGTCTCTAGTTTCAATAACATAAAATTAATATACACAAGGAAAGTCACTTTATCTATAGTGTTAACCTATTTAATTTGTTCTTAATTGCTACTATTTTTTTTCTTCCCTCTTCTGTGGTTCTTGCATGTGCCTATTTCCTTTTTATTTTAAGTGCAAGTTCTCATTCATTTATTTTGTTAGATATGTATGCTAAGCCAGGGGTTCCCAATGCATCGATCGCAATCGACCGGTAGATCGCAAAGGAAGTGCAGGTAGATCGTGTTGCATTCCAAAAAAATTTTTTTAAACTTTAGTCTATCATATATCCTCCCTATGGCATTTGCCACTTGATTGACATACAGGGCGGCCAGTCTGAGATCTCTTTTCTTCTAACACACTGGTCATCCCGTACGCTCAAACGCGTGAGCTACTGCAAAACTCCAGCTATCTAAGTGATCTAGTTAGCCTTCCAATTTATATCAACTAAAGAAGGGATTTTAAAAAGAATTTGTTTGGGGAGGGTATGGGCTGAATGTGGAATTGGAGGAGGACTTTTTTCTCTCACAATGTCACAATCGAAGTGCGTTTGTCTGATCTGTCAAGCTATCATTGCTATTCCAAAGAAGGAAAATGTGGAAAGGCACTTTCGAACTGCTCATAAAAACTACGAAACTGACTTCCTTCCGAAAAGCGATCTGAGAAAGAGAAGGGAGAGGGAAGTAAAATCGCAGTTAATCGGACAGCCGTCATTTTTCACTCAGCTGAATTCAAAAGCTTCTTGACTGCATTATTCGGCTCTACTTATTTATGTGAGTCAGCCTTTTCCCACATGAAGATTATTAAATCCAAATACTGTAGTGACCATAAATGTATTGAATTGTTATTGTGCCATAAAGGTTATTCAGTTATGCAAGGTACAACAACATATATTTTATGTATAAAGTTTACACAGTATATATATATATATATATATATATATATATATATATATATATATATATAATATAATACTAGCAAAATACCCGCGCTTAGCAGAGGCGAAGTACTGCCTTAAAATTTTTATTAAGAAGAAAATTAAACCTTTTTAAACTGAGGGAAAATATACCAATAATTATTTGTTAAGGATCTCTTTGTATACTACATTGTCAGTTTGGCCCTCCGGTTGTAATATGACCAAGCTGTGTGCTGAGCTTACTCTTGAGCATGCAACGTACGGCTGGCCATGTGAAAAGTAATCTTGTCTCAAATCTCACAGCTTGGATTGCTGCAGTCATTATTGGTTTGAGTTTCATGGTTTGTTTCAATTACGACAGTATTTGCAGGACTTGTGTTGAAGTGACATTCGGCATCTGTCAAGCGTTGTAAGCATACAACCGGTTTCATCGATAACTTCACATCCAGCTTTTGAGAGTTTAAACATTCATAAATATCAAAGTGTCCACTACTCAAATCAAGATGTTTAAGAGGCATTGGCGGTTGTCGAAAGGTGTAAAATATTTGGCCATTTCGGTATTAGGATTTAGTTAGCGTTGGGAACCCGCGTACCAAATTTCTGGAAGATGGGCCCATAAGTAACAAAGACCGTTAGAAAGGTCAATATGGCGGCCGACAGTGGCGTCATACCACTGAAATAAGTACGTACATTGGTTTCGGTTAGCGCAGGGAAGCCGCCTACCAAATTTCATAAAGATGGGGCCATAAATAAGAAAGTTCAACATGGCAGATGTTGTCGACCGTTATGCGTAGAATTTCGAAATGAAACCTGCTTAACTTTTGTAAGTAAGCTGTAAGGAATGAGCCTGCCAAATTTCAGCCTTCTACCTACACGGGAAGTTGGAGAATTAGTGACGTTGGAAAGTTCAATAATTAATTTTAACCCCGTTACAAAGTGATCCAAAGTCTCGTTGATAGATAGATAGATAGATACTTTATTAATCCCAAGGGGAAATTCACATACCTCGTGTCTTCTCATTAAACTTGTATCTCGCGAATATCGTATT
>JANRMT010062796.1:7430515-7477216 GCA_026402145.1 Polypterus bichir lapradei | reverse complement strand
AATACGATATTCGCGAGATACAAGTTTAATGAGAAGACACGAGGTATAAAAGAGACTTTGGATCACTTTGTAACGGGGTTAAAATTGCTGTAGCGAGAGACTTTTAAGTGCCGGGTCTTAGCTAACATTAAATAAAGCCGTGGACATCGCAAGATCACACAAGAGAGCGGCTCAGGTGAACTGACTGTGAAGAAGAGCTGCTGAACAAAAAACGCATTACACAATTGAGAAGGCAGCAAAAGAATATGAAGCGAGTGACGCATACAAGCATATTCGTAAGTGCAGCTACTGCGGAAACAAAGCACGGTGTAAAACGTAAGTTTAAATTAAGTTTATAGACACGCTACCGCTGGCGTTTTTAAAATTGCTGATGAAGGACTGTACTTATGCAAACGAAAATGAGATGGTCAGGGATAGAATAGTGTTTGGCTCAAACTCAGCAAAAGTGCGACAGAAACTTTTAAGTGCCAAGTCTGAGCTAACATTAAATAATTGCTGGTGAAGGACTGTGCTTATGCAAACGAATAGAATGCAAATGTTACGTTATTTTTAAAATGTTTCCTTTTCTTTTTCATAACTTCTTTAACACACTTCTTCTCCACTGCGAAGCGTCGGTATTTTGCTAGTGTGTGTGTGTTTGTGTATATATATATATATATATATATAATATATATATATATATATAATATATATATATATATACTATGAGGGTTTTTGACACTATAAAAGTGCTGGGAATACCAGGAATTTTGCTATGTGCTTAACAGCCAAGCATCCACCTTCTGCCAATCGATATAAATGTCTTTGAGACTTCAGTTTTCAAATTGAAATTATCCTAGTACCATACATTTTGATGACTACTGGCTTTAGTCTTGTATTTATAACATGCAGCATTTATCTATTTAAAAAATATTAATTGCCATTTGCAGCTTAATATGTCAGATGGAGGAGTGTGATGTTGGCCTTAAATTTAATCAGAAATAAACATGGCCATAATTTCCTAATTCTAGTCATGATTCTTGTACTATCATATCGAATTGATTGCAGACTGGAAATAGAAAAGCCTATTTTTAAAACTTTGTACTTGTACTATGTTTTGAGCTGGTAATGAGTTGCAAACAGTATGTTCAATCACCTTAAGTAAAAGTTAAAAAAAATTATTTAAATCATGACATCATTTGTGTCATCTTATGTAAAGATACAATTATTATTAGTTTTTTATTCAGTTATGACTCAAATTTCTATTATTATTTGTAAAGGAACTCTCAATGATTTCTGTTATAAAGAACAAACATGACATATTTATTATTGTACCAGCAAGTAACTAAGTGTAATACATTACAGTTTTTCATATGAATTAAAAGATTTGTTTTGCTGGGGAGGCAGCAATTTAATCAAAATCATCCTTCACAGTGTATGGTCTCATGACGCGACATCAATATTTTACAGAGCTTGTAAAAGAAACCAGAAACACTGTAGTTAATATAGCATAAAGTGCATTAAATTCTCTGTAAGCACAAACATTCTAAATTGTGGCTAAATTTCATACCTTAAAAAACTAAACCATATGGATTGAATTTTCATTATATCCTTTTTTGGGTGTTTGTAGTTTAAACACACATTGTTCATATGAATAAATATTGCCAGAAGAACAGCATTTCTAACATTTATATAGTGTGGATAAATGTTAAACATACAGATTTCTTGCTTGGAGCTTTATTAGCCAAATGTGCCACTTTCCTTACATAAAACGGAATTATTATGTTAAAAGAGAACTGTGAAATTCCTAAAAGTCATGTTTAATTTAATAACCTGTTCATTCTGAATCTGTGTGTATTTGTATATTATACCTGGTCTTAACACTTTTACTCTACTACTTTGGATTTGAGAGAAATGCTACCAGTAGTACTGGGTTTAACTTCACATTCTAACCACTATTCCTATTTTATCAGATGACTGGACAGTTCACAATGGTTCTGAACTGGCACTTAACACATACCTAGATGAATCTGCAGTATTTTACTGACAAAATGAGAAGATCAAATAATAATGATAAATTATGATTATATTAACAGACATCAGTCTTATGTACAGTACATATAATAGCACAATTGTAAAATCAGTATATAACCCAGCAAAACTGTCAGCCTTTCATCTATAACATTGGGAACTATATTACTTTCTTTCTTCAGGAATCTCAAAGTTATGTTAGTTATATTGAATTTCAGTTATTTTTATTTGGCAAAATTCCAATGTGACTTGCTAGAAAAGAATTTGTTACAGTACGGTATAATTTGATTTATATTTGAAGTACATTCAGATTCACTAACAAGTTCATTGTAACATAATCAATTAAATGTGTTGATTATGCTGATACCTTTCTGGCTTCAGCCACAAGTTCAAAGATTGATTCCTTTATTTTGAAATTTATGATGAGATTATTATTTATAATATTTATGGCTATAGGTCCTATAGCATTTCTTGAGAGAAAGCAAGCATAGCTCTTTCACATTCAGAGTAAAATAGTTTTAAATTTATTTAATGAACTTTACGTTACTCAAACCAGGGCTGATCCATTAAATAATGCCATTTGGAGTATTGTTGCTGGAAATGTACATTATAATATTTAAATAATTTTTCCTAATGATGTAATGAGTGTATGACTATACTTGTACAAAGCAATATTTTATATAAATAGACTACTACCTTGTAAATATTCTGCTTTCTTCAGTAACCCAGGCCTCAGATCAAAGTCATACAGCAATATCTGAAGTGAAATCCAGTTGGTTTGAATTTCCAGTATGGAAGGTATTTTTTCATTTCTTATTATTTTTCCAACAGCTTTAAGGTGTGGTATGCAGTTTCTTGGAAATGCTGCTGCTGGAAACAGGGAATGCAAAGAGGATATTTGGAAACTTACATTTCCAGATTTTTTTGTGTAAGTATATGAATGCTTATAGCCACTAAATGAATCTAACTTACTTTCTGAAAATCACACTTGTATCATTTGGTTACTGCTTTCATATTTTGTATTAAATAGTCCTCCTGTTTAATAATCCAGCAGCACTATACTGTATACTGTATGTATAAATGAGACATAGTTTGGATTGACACTCTCTACGGGGTTATTTTGGCTTCTTCCTGTTGCTGCTGGGGTAGTCTTCAGCTTCCACACCCTTTATTTGGAATACATGTGCTTGGAAGATGGATGGATGAATGTTCGTATATATATTAAATTGTATTTGTATTACTTTTCTTATGATTGTGCTTGACGTGAAGTGTACTATTGAAATAAAATATTTGATTGAATCAATAATTAAAATTACATTAAATCTTCTAAGCATAATAGTTAGCTGCCAGGTCTTGTGCAGACTGATGAATTATGATAATTATTGACAAAAGCAATAATGTTCTGACTTTTTCTGTTTTGCAGTATAATAAGTTACTATAATGTAAGTCTATATTTTTAAAGTTTTATTAATGTATAAATTCTTGATGCTTTATGTAGGATTGATTGATGTTTTTTTTTCATTCTCCTAAATATAAGAAAAGTCAAGAATTAGAGTTAATATGTCTAGAGTTTAAGGAGGGCCCTTGAAAGCTGTGGAATACAATGACTCAAGTTAAAAAGAAAAAAAAAAAAAGAAAAAATAGCTTAATACTTTTTGAAAATGACTGAACTTTTAGTAATTTGAAATGGATGTGTTGTAAACTTCTCTATTTTGTGATATGTTTTTATTGTGGTTTTTCCACTTAGTTGTTCATCTTTCTGTGTATTCCTTTCTTCATGTATGGTTGCAGAATAGTCCCCACAGTAGAATACCACACCCGGTTATTGTCTGTGTGGAATTTGACTATTTCCCTATGTCTTTGTAGGTTTTCTTATGAGTAGTCTAGTTTTCCTTCCGCATCCCTAATGACATGTACTATATATAAGATTGTTTTGGAATTGTGAGTTGGCCTCATGTGATTGTATGTATTACTATACAGAAGAGGGAGGGCCCTTTGATGGCCTAGTGCTTCATCCAGGTGTGGTTCCTGCCATGTGCCAAATGGTACTAGGACAGACTCTAGCCCCCAGTTTCCTTTAAATGGATTAAGAGTGTTTGAGAATGTTTTTCGTTTTACTTTCCCTTTGTTCATCTAAATGTTTCACTAGTTATTTTGGGACAACAGCTTTCTGTTAAGCACACCTGTCTCTGTTGTACAGTAATAATAATAATGCATTTTATTTATATAGCGCCTTTCTCATGCTCAATGCAAGACCTGCTGCCAGGCAGGATTTTATTTTATTTTTATTTTTTTTACCTCACCTACCTAATATAAAAGCATATAGACAGAATTATGTGATTTCAAGAAGCATGCATAGTACAGAATTTTTACAACTGGGTGCATGCTCCATATTCAGATCTCGCCTTAATGTTAGGTTTGCCCTAGATTCAAAGTATGTCCATTGATTCATTACCTATTTGAAACTACTTAATGAAATTATAGGATTGGAGGCGGGTGGTTGCCTATTTTGTAACATCATGCAGGAGACAGGAGCAAACACTGGCGTGCATACTCATGTACACCTAAGTTTACTCAGACAAAGCCAATTTAGAGTCACCTATTGACCTACAGTTAGATCTTTTTCAGCTTTAGAAAGAAAAGCTGTATAATAGGGATGCTCCAGTTTGTTTTTAGGACCAATACTGATCACTGATTTCATGCTGCTAGACTTGGCTAATTCCAATACCGATATTGTTTCTTTATCCTTGTAAAAAAATTTTCATGCTAAGCTCCAGCATAACAAGCCGTGTAGAATGTCTATATTAAAATGTTGTCCTTGATATTTTTACAATTAATCTTGAAACCACTTGTTCATTTTTTTATTAATAAAATTTAATTCTAAAGGCTTTTTGTTCAGTGATCTTAAAAAATACTTCAAAAAATAAAATCCCTTTAAAAACATACTTAATATTAAACTAATAGAACAGGCACACAGAACATATGTCTGTGTTACGTATAGCTCAGACTATAATAAAATGGCTCTGAGGAACGAAAATGGGATATACAGTGGAACCTCGGTTTGCGAGCATAATTTGCTCCGGAAACGTGCTCGCAATCCAAAGCACTCATATATCAAAGCGAATTTCCCCATAAGAAATAATAGAAACTCAGATGATTTGTTCCACAACCCAAAACTATTCATATAAAAATGATTAATGCAAAATATAAAGTAAAATACATAATACAAATTAACCTGCACTTTACCTTTAAAAAGAATCATGGCTGGTGTGAGTTTCTAAACTCATATGGAATTCCACCCAACGGGACGACACGCGGAAGAGCGTCCCAAAGCAATCGCAGTCTCCCAGCGCTGTAGCAGTTCGCCGTATAAGCGCATCCGAAAAGATCGCAGACATGCTATAAGCGCCTGTCGTCATACAAGGAACATTATAAAGATCCCGGTACAATAAATAACAGCGCTGTTGCTGTTTCAAGCTGAATAAAGCTGGTGTTAAAGTACTGAGACTCAGCTTCGTGTTTTGGGGAGCAAGATGGGGACTCGCACTTCACAGCACACACACACACAGTCACAATGCTGTAGTAAACAGTATACGCTCGTACGGATGTGGACTATATGAGTGAGGCACACAGACTCAGACGGAGAATAGGAGACGATTGCCAGAGAGAGAGAGAGAGATAGAGACGCGCTGGGCGAGCGAGTGAGATAAGGAGAGAGAGAGAGAGATGCGCTGGGCGAGTTAGTGAGCGAGATAAGGAGAGAGAGAGACACGCTGGGCGAGCGAGCGAGATAAGGAGAGAGAGAGAGACGCGCTGGGCGAGCGAGCAAGATAAGGAGAGAGAGAGAGAGAGACGCGCTGGGTGAGCGAGCGAGCTAGATAAGGAGAGAGAGAGAACCACCATCAGCTCAGTTGTGATCACATGACGCTCAGCAGACAAAGTGTATCCATTCTACTCGTATTGCAAGACATCGCTCGTTTATCAAGTAAAAATTTATTAAAAATTTTTGCTCGTCTTGCAAAACACTCGTAAACCAAGTTACTCGTAAACCGAGGTTCCACTGTATTAAATATTCCTGTCATCAGCTGGCAATGATGCGATCACTAGCACCTAAAGAGCTCTGTTATACCTTATTAGAGGATCAGCTCATCTAAATATGAAAAGGATGAAGAGCTGGAGCCAAGGGTATAAGGAAGGTGGAAAGGATTCAGAAGTGGCCTGCCACCAGGTAATGAGGAATGTTTGATCACTTTCAAATGAAGAAGGATGACTTGTTTTCAATCATGTTTCATGGAAAGTACCAGTGCAGGTTGCATTTTGGGTATTGCAGAGAACTGACTTAAACTTCTTATTTCAAATCCTGTTTTAATGCTGGAAAACTTTAATCTGATATAATCAAATGGAATAGAAAAAGTTAGGAGGGGATTGTAGAGGCAAATTACATCATCCTGATTAATATTTATATTCTTCCGACTGTAAATTGGGACTCAGCCACAGAAATTATTTGCTCTGTTGCCAACATACTAATGATGAATTATTCAAATCTTTTGTGACTTCAACCATGGGACTTTGGAAGGAACAATGATAACCTTTCATCAGTATGTGTCGTGTTTTATTCATGGTTACCACAAGCTGAGTCTGCCTTATTTAAATACTGAATGCCTTTAAATGTAAACCTGTGACACAACTGTGCAGATCTGACAACAGTATTGTCTGTAATACCCCCACCTAAAAGCCTATTACTGAGACAGCAAGAGATTTTATTAACAATTAAGTCAGAAGTTCTTTTTTTTTGGGGGGGGGGGTGGGGGTGGGAGGAGATTGACGATAATTTGGTTGTAATATTTCTATTTATTTATATGAGCTTCTGTAAATCTTAATTTCTCATTGGAGATAAGAAAAGTATTATTTATATATCTCTTATTATTGACAATGTGTTTTCTTCAGCGCTGTGGCATAGATTCTGATTTGTTGGCCCACCAATGACCTTCAAAGAGTTTTATTGGACTTCTTTTGGGATTGAAAGAACAGTGTGTGGACAAGCATCTTGCACTTTTCAGTTAATGAAGGTAGTCAAGGATTAGTGGATTATTTTTTTTTTTGCAGGTTAAAGGCCTTGCTTTGGCGATCTCTGGCTTTTGCTTTTTCAGTTTGGTGGGCATTTGAATTTTGATCAGCAACTTTTTCTGATTGATACAAGCAAGTTTGCTTTGTCAGTCTTGCCACCTTTTTTTTCTAATGTGCTTTTAATTATTGCAATTAAAGATAAAAAAGGATTGGTGTAAACATAGACTCTTTTAGTTGGTTTTTAGAAAAATTTTAATTTTAAGTACTACCCTAAGTGTTCATTGTTAAAATTAGACAGTTTTGTTACCTTATAGGTACAAAAAGAAAAATGGAACTGGAGCAATCTGTCTTTTAATTGATCATGATGTAGCCAAAGGTTTGAAGTTCCCTGTCAACAAATTCTATGATATAATTCTTTCAGGCATGTATTTTGGTTGATTAAAGCAGGCCTGACCCATCACTTTCAGGCAGGAGCCATGAGTGATTAGAGCAGGTGCACATATAGGGGGAAATGTGCTATTTGTGTCTAAGAAGAGCACAGTCCATAAATAACATAGCTCAAATTATAGTTACCCATATCTAGAAAATTTCATTAAAAAGTTCACTGAATATGCAAAATATGTGAGTGTTTATAATGGAGAAGTACCATCTAGAAGCCAGAAGCCATGAGAATGACGCCTTACATTCGGCTGAACTGGGCATACATTCATCAGCATTCCCCACTAACGAACTGAATGATGATTGTACTATTCCATTGGCTTCTCTTTGGCTTGGATATGTATGTATAAATGATTATACCACATTGTATATTGGGAGTGAAAACTGCATTTTAAAACAGTTCAATAAATAATACAATCCCAGAGAGCTAGTGCCCCCTGCTGGATACACATGATTAAATAAAACTAGGAAAGTGCACATCTTTTAAAATTTCCGTTATTTATAAATTTATGTAAATTTGTTTCCAACATATTTTTGATACCATTAACAATATTGTTTGATGTTATGTATTCATAATTGTCTCTTTTGTGTATAATAAATATCAGTAAAGGGATTTAAAAAATAAAATTATATATCTGTCTGAAAGAAAGAAAGAATGAACAAATGTGAGAAATTTAGCTTTTTACAGAAGCAGAATAAATTTTGTGACTTACAACAAACAACTACGGATGTCAAAAAAAACCAAAAAAAGATATTTTCATTACCAGTTGATACTAGTGTTCCAAAAACATAATGAATATAGATTTGTTTTAGTATTGGCAGTATCGAATGACAGTTCGTACTGGATCATGCGTGATCCAGTAAAGCAAATCAATACATGTGAATAACATGATTATAAAAATGGCTCATGATGATGATAAGATACAGCATCTACACATGTTGAAAAGAACAACAGAAGTCATGTCTATAAATACTTTACCTCCAAGACAGGAGAATTTCAGTTCATGACTGCAGGTAATCATGCTTATGAAAAATTAAAAAAAAAAACCCTAAACACACACACAGGTTTTCATTATTACCACTTTTACCTCGTTACAGTGTTAGTTCATAAATAGTGCCATGCATGCTTTGTGAGGACAATGATGTGATGGATCAGATTTGAGTTTTAATTGTTTAACTTGTAGTGTCACGATGTTGTAAGAAGAGAAAAATGCTGATGTGGTGAATTGTTTTTTAATACTGTGTCCTATGCAGACCCTAGGAAGAAATGGAGGCTTTGTATTCTTTCTCTGATTATGATGAACACATCCACAGGTGTGCTTTTAAGCATCCAAAAGTTTCCCGCTATTGACACTATGTGACCACATGCAGGTCACTTCACCTATCTGTGCTCCAAGTGTTGTAAGTCACCTTGGATAAAGGTGTCATCCAAATAAGTAAATATATTAGTATTTATATATTTTATATGCTATTACAGAAAAATCACAATATTGATCACTTTTAGTAAAAAGCCATTGAGTGCTGTGGTATTGTGAAATTTTACTGGTATTGGTATTGCATGCTAAAATTCTGGTATTGTGACATTACTATAAATACACGCGAGACTAACTCAAAAGAATGAAAAACTTATGTCTTGAGAAAAGATAAAAAGAACAGTGACACTAGCGCAATATGCATTTGTATTGCAATTGTGTTGTTTAAAGAAGAGGTGATACAACACAGTGGTTGATATGTCCCCGGCCCAACTTTTTAAAATGTGTTGCTGGAATCAAATCTGTTACTGGCGTTCCAAAGTGTATTCAACCTCCCTGCCCCTACTATATATCCCTCTCTCTCTGTTTAATTGGTGTTTTCTTAAATAAAAAGTCCAAAATTAAACAAACACTAACACACCATTGAATAACCATGGCTTCAGTGTTTTAGAGAGCTTATTCTTCTGTATTGTCATCAGATAAGAAGACAACTTCTTTGTCTCGCCCATCTGTTTTTATAGGCCCAGACCCTGGAAAGAAACTGATGGTGCCAGGTTGAGCTACGCCCACTCTTCTGTGACTGATTGTTGTTGTGAAGGAAACAGGTCATATTGTTAACAACAGTGCACTCTCTTGTTTTAGGGTGGTTTTTGTACACCCTATGCAGATCTGTTAAAGGATAAGCAGCCTTCTGGATGCTTCCTAACTACAGATGCATGACAAGTGACAAAAGTGGTAGATGAATTTAGTTCTCCACAGATGTTTCAACTGTTTGGCCTTCTTTTGAGGAACTATAGTGTGTCAGGAACTTGTTTGGAAACATCTGCAATCAACAAGTGAAATTTAAAAAATTACACAAAAATGTTTTTGCTTGCTAGGTTGGCTAATGTTTAAAGAGAACATATACAGTAGACCCTTGATATACGACCGGCCTGACATCTGAACAACTTGATTTACGGCCAAAATTTTTGTTTTGATTTACGACCAACATCTTGCGTTGCGACTCGAATGCGGTCACGTGTATCCGCTCGCGCGATTGTAAACAAACAGCCGAGAGCGTTCGCAAGCGGCAGTCGGAGTCCAGATACATGTGTTTGTGGACGTAATTTTGCTCAGTGCAGTGATTTGTATAATTTATTTTGATAATTACTATCAAAATGGCCCCAAAGAGCTAAGTAAGGAAGAGAAGACGACGAAGGTAAAGAAAGCGATCACAATCGAAACAAAGAAGGAAATTGTGCATAAATATGAGAGTGGCGTTCGTGTGACCGATCTCGCTAACATGTACAGCATGTCGAAATCCACCATCTCGACAATTTTACAACGAAAAGATTTGTATAAGGAAGCTAGTGTTGCTAAAGGTGTTACTCAAATTAGTAAGTCACGATCAACAGTGATAGACGAGGTAGAAAAGCTATTATTAGTGTGGATAAACGAAAGGCAGATGGTAGGTGATAGCCTATCTGAGTCTATCATTTGTGAAAAAGCTAGGGCTATAAATGCAGATCTGTTAAAGGATAAGCCATCAACAAGTGATAGTGGTGAAACATTTCATGCCAGTGAGGGGTGGTTTCACAATTTTAAAGCGAGAACTGGGATTCATAGCGTAGTTAGGCATGGTTAAGCAGCCAGTGCTGATAAAAGGGCTGCTGAAAATTACATACACCACTTTGAAATGATAACACAGAGAAATGGCTTTTGCTCTCATCAAGTTTTCAACTGTGATGAAACTGGGCTTTTCTGGAAGAAAATGCCCAGGAGAACATACATTACCCAGGAAGAGCAGAAAATGCCAGGCCACAAGCCTATGAAGGATAGGCTAACCTTATTGTTATGTGCCAATGCGAGTGGTGACCTCAAGATAAGGCCTCTTTTGGTTTATCACTCTGATACCCCTAGAGTGGTCAGAAAACATACAGTCATGAAGAATAGGCTAGGGGTCATGTGGAGATCTAATGCAAAAGCCTGGGTAACAAGAGTGCTTTTTCTTGAGTGGATCATGGAGGTTTTCTGTCCTACTGTTAAGAAATATCTAGAGGACAAAGGCTTACCACTCAAGGCTCTCCTCATCATGGACAATGCTCCTGCTCACCCAAGAGACTTGGAAGAAGAGTTGGCTGAAGAATTTCCATGGCTTACAGTAGATTTCCTCCCACCTAATACAACTCCTCTACTGCAGCCTATGGACCAGCAGGTTGTAGCTAACTTTAAGAAGCTATACACCAAGGAACTGTTCCAGAAGTGCTTCCAGATGGTCTCAGATACAGATTTAACTCTTACAGAGTTTTGGAAGAAACATTACAACATCCTTTCTTGTGTGGGGTTAATAGAGAAATCCTGGGCCAATGTCTCTCTAAGGACACTAAGATCTGCCTGGAAGAAAGTGTGGCCTAAAATTATAGAGGAGAGAGACTTTGAAGGCTTTGTAGAGGAGCCTGAGTCTGCAACTGACCCTGTGGTTGATGACATTGTCACTATAGCTGAGTCCATAGGCTTGCAGGTTGACAGTGGTGATGTTGAGGAACTGGTGGAGGAACACTCAGAGGAATTGTCTACAGAGGAACTTCAGCAACTTCTGGCTGAGCAATGGAAAATGGCAGCTGAGGAGCTTTTTGAAGAGGGGGAGGATCAACAATCAGTGCAGCAAATGTCCTCTTCTGAAATAAAGGACATCCTGAAAAAATGGACAGAGCTACAAACATTTGTAGAGAAGACCCACCCAGACAGAGAAAAAGCTAATCGTTGCATTAACTTGCTTAATGACAATGTCATGTCATACTACAGAACTGTGCTGAAGAAAAAAAAAGAAACAGACAACCTTAGACCAGTTTTTATTTCCGAAAAGGTTGAGACCTAGTGAGCCAGAAGCAGGTCCTAGTGGGCTCTCCCAAGGAGAGAAAGAACACCAGAGAGCCAGAGTCCTGATGTCCTTATGGAAGGGGGCTCTCCTTCCAAACAATAACCACCTTCCATTTCATTCTCCTCCTCCTCCATTCCTGCAAGCCAAAGATGTCAACTTAAATGGTGAGTACACTATGAAATTGTTGTTTCTGGTAGGCTAGGTACTTTTTATAACTGTTTGGCTAGTACATTAGAAAAATTATTGGTGTTTTTGGTAAATTATGCACATTATACAACCCTTTTTTATTATGAAAAGTTTAAGTAAGTGTTGCTGTGGGAGGTTCGGAACGCATTATGGGTATTTACATTATTTCTTATGGGAAAAATAGTCTTGACTTACAACCAACTTGAGTTACAACCAGCCCTCGTGAACGAATTGTGTTCGTAAGTCAAGGGTCCACTGTATAATGTGAACATTCAAAGATGAAATTAGGTGATAATGCCCATTTCTAATGCTACATTTAAAGACTGACTTCTTTAGGACTGTCAGCCAGTCAGATGTTTATCTAGCAACATTAATAGGAATTTAGTGGCATTCTCTAGCAGTCCTCAAACCCAGTAGGAAATCAAGTAAGTCAATATACAACATATTAAAAAAAATATATATATTGTTTTAATTGTAGACAAAGAGTGCAAATCACGGAAACAACAAAAAAATACAAAATAAAATGAACAAACCCTACTGAATATCACATAAAACATTTCCCTTTTTCTTACTTTTTCCATGCAGTCTTCCCAACTACAAGCTCACTACCTGAGTAACTTATAGGAGCTTTTATCCCTACCCAGGGAACACAGTTGTGGTACATTTGCGAATTAATTATGGTGTCTGGAGTGCCTTCAGCAGATCTTTGGGACATCCCCTCAGAACTCGTTCTGGCAGCCCCATGTACTTCTGCTGCAATAATTATATTAAAAAAAAAAGCTTTTTTTATGGTTATACATTTTTATGGTAATCTTTTCAAATGAACTAATCAAATGGTCATGTAGTTATATGTAGTATCTAGCAACCATTCTGAAGTTCTTTTGTATGTTATTCATAATTTTAATTTAGAATCTTATTTCGTTCAAGGACTTTTCTTGGATATGATGATGAAAAGGTCGTGGCATATTGTTCTATGGTACTCTTCACTTGCCTAGATGATGGAAAAGCAGAACAATTTTTGAATGACAAAGGAATAGAAGTAGCCTTTCAGATTATCAATCAGTGTGCCAAACAACCAGATTTGGACTGGCTGTAAGTTATTATCTTAAACTAATTTTGCCTAAGTATGTATTAATTTCACATGGATTGAATGGAGGTTAGTTTTGTTCAAGTTGATAATTTCTTTTAAAATGTAATTAGATATACTGTATATTATCAATAAATGTACCAGCTGTCTTCTGCATTTTGTTAAGGAAAATAAGAATATGATAACTTTTTACAGGAAATTAGTGGTAATTAAGTCTTTCACATTTTAGTAACTTATCTGATATTTAAATGTACTGTATTATTTTGAAAAGTTAATCATGATTAAATTGTGAATTTCTGTTAATCTGATTTCTTCTCAATTCTAATCTAACAAAATCCAAATGGGTGTTGAATTTTACCTCTTCTCCCAAGAAGCTATGCTTTTGAATATACTTAAGCAAATTGTTTAAATGTCGGGCCAGCAGCTGAACACCCACACTAATGTTCTTGGTATGCTTAGGTAACCTTTCAGCATGGTTAAGACAATTGTTTACGTGCAGTGTATGATCAAACATGTTATTAAGGTCCAGTTTACAGGGTGTTTACAATATCCTCCAGCATTACCACAAATATTTCACTAGTTAGCTAATCTTTGCCAACTGGCATAAATCTCAGTTATTCTCAAAGTAATATGTGCTTTTTATCACTTTGTTCTAGAATGTACACTTTTACAGAATATATTTCCATCACTTTTATTTTTGTTCTTTTTTTTTTACCAGAATACTGATTATCACCCAATTCTTTCTGAAATCTTTTGACCTGGTTGAGCGATTATATGGAAAACTTAATTATCAGGAAAGGTAATTTTAATAACTTAGCTTGATCTGTGTCTTGCAACATTCTTTCACAGTACCCTTTATAAATGAAGAAGCATACATGGATTGAGATCTGACAGTGAAAGTTCAAATATAATGTATGTTTTTTATGTTAATAATTCTTACAGATTAGTTGGTTAACTTTACAGCTAAGCCACAACTGGCAACAATATACACAAAGCTGCAGAATCACATTTGGCGCCTTGACTGACTGCAGGATTTATGAAATGTATTACAAGCCAGAAGAAACTTACATTCAATATATAACAGTAACTGTTTTATGTCTTCTCTGCCAGTTAATATATTCAACATTTTTCTTATTAAAATGTCTTTTTAAGAGTGAATATAATTCATTTTGTGCAAAGTGTGTGGTGGAATTCTTTCTAAATTTTATCTTTTTTTAAAATGTGAAACTAACTAAATACATGTTTGTTTTTGAACATAAATTTACTTAGTACTCGATTTGAAATTTTGATTATTTACTGTAAATACTGTTTTGGTTCAAGATACATAAAACAGGTGTAGACCCGACTGATTTACTTAAAGAGTTTTTTTATTAAATGTTTTGAATAAAGATGTTAAAAGTATTGTATTAGCATTGCTTAACATATTCCTTGTCTGCAGTGCAATGGTATATTGATTTATGATGTATGATTTAATAAGCAGCAGTCTGGGTAGCAATGCAGGAGCATTGATATTGAAACTATAGAATGTCAAGGATTACTGATATACTTACAGGGTGCAAAATGCAAGACAGTAAACTTCAAATGGGAATTCATCAACTAGGAAAGTATTCTGAGCAGCACAGTTGCACACTGTTCATGTTTACACCTCACCACTCTATTGTCCCAGTTTTGATTGTCTTCCTGGCGTTTTATTTAGTACATTGGTCTTTTACCCAGCTTCTCAAAGATTTACATATTAGGTTAATTGGTGTCTCTAAATTGTCTAAGATGTTCTAATATGATTGAGTGCTGCATTCCATGGTTGTAAGTACCCTCAAAAATTCAGCATAGTTTTAGCATCAATTTAAGACCAAACATGTTAAAATATTTAACTAGGTCATAAAAAAATCTTAATTGAATTTCAATAGTCTTTCATGTCTTAAAACTGGATCACTACTCATGAGGGATGATATTTGACAGCCATTTTTGTCAGATGAAAGCAGGTCTTCCTTCTATGGGCAGCATCAGTTGATAGCTAATGTAAGTGTAATTGTCTTATCTCACATACTCTAGTTTCATGTAGCTTATAATGGGCACAGAGCTCTAACACAGATTTAAAACTACAGTTCAAAAGTGAAAAAATTTGGGAACTCCTCTTAATTCTGAGCTTTCAAAGTAGCAACTTCCTTTTAATATATGACATTCCTTATGGAAACGGTAGTATTTCAGCAGTCACATTAAGTTTGTTGGATTAACAGAAAATATGCAATATGCATCATAACAAAACTAGACAGGTGCATAAATTTGGGCATCCCAACAGAGATATTACATCAATACTTAGTTGAGCCTCCTTTTGCAAATATAACAGCCTCTAGACGCCTCCTATAGCCTTTGATGAGTGTCTGGATTCTGGATGGAGGTATTTTTTGGATGGAGGGAAGCACAACTTGCAATTGACCACCTTAAATACCTTTTCTTATGATTGGACACACCTGTCTATGAAGTTCAAGGCTTAACGAGCTAATCCAACCAATTTGGTGTTGCAAGTAATCATTATTGAGCAGTTACATACATTCAAATCAGCAAAATTACAAGGGTACCTAAATTTTTTCACATTTGATTTAATTTTAAACAACTAAATACTTATTCACTAAAAATCTTTGTTCGGAAAACACCCCAGTACTCAGATGTTCCTAGGAAATGAAAGACATACCACTGTTATCTTTTTTGTTGAAAGTAAATTATTATGCAGGCGGAGAGGGGTTCCCAAACTTTTTCATATGACTGTATACTGAAAAAAACAAAAATATTTACACATTTACACAACATGTTGTTTTCTTAAGCTCCCATCCTAAGCGAGTCTACAACCTGCCTGAATTATTCATACTAAATCTCCATCATAAAAATGTTTTAAAATGTATTTCTTATAGCATATCTTGTGTGATTATGTGTTAATGATTTTGGTTTATTCTTTATTTTGTAATTTATGTAATTTGACTAATTTCTTTTTCTTTGGTTATATTCTTGAATAAAAGCACACTTGTTTTGTTATACCTTTTTTGAAAGTGCTTATTCGATATTTGGACTTAAGTCTTCACATATTATACAGTACACTTCAGGTCAGCATTTTGCCAATTATTAGTAGAACATAAAAAATGTTTCTGTTTTAGTTATGTATTCAACATTTCTTGCCTCACATTTCCTGTTATCCTACATTTACCCAGATTGTTGTAGACACGAAACACATATGAAATGCATGTATTCCAAATAACGATATTTTATTTACCCTATACAATTCAAGGCACCTCACACCCAGATAAACAGACTTGACCTTGGAGAACTTTGCGACTGACTTCAGCTGAGTCGATGGGGGATGGGATAGCATGGTGTTTGCTGCTTGTGCTGATTTTAACATTTGCAAAACAAAGCCGCTGATGAAGAGATTCGAAGGAATTTAAGGTGGCCCAGAATTACGACTTTTTTTATAGGCTTCAGGGTTTCTAGTGTTAAATAGTGGAGTGCAGATGATGTCACATGACATTAGTTACAATGGTGTGTTCTTAGCCACAGATACCCACACCATTGCAATGGGTGCTTAAAATTGCTGTGCCCATAGAAAAAAATAATATAGTGTCATGGTAAATACAAAATCTTAGTGTAAAATAAAAAACACATCTCAAATAAAAAGAAAGTGAAACAAACTGCTACAGGTTTCAAAACCACACAAAAAAGTCACAAACAGATATTTGTTAAATTCAGAATAAATTAAAGAAAATATGCAAATATAACAGAGTCCCTTATTTTAAGGTAAGGAATCTAGACACATCCATTAGGTTTTCCGGAATTGAGAAAATAAAATGTTTGCAAAATCCATGGACCATTAATGTCACAAGTAGGAATCCAGGTCCAGTCTTTTTAAGTGTAGAGTATGGTGCAATGTATTAACACTAGAATCCCTGAAGTCTACAAAAACATTTGTAATGTCAAGCCACTTCCCTTGCATCTCATCAGTGTCGTCTCCATCCATCCATCCTCTTCCGCTTAGCTGAGATCGGGTTGCAGGGGCAGCAGCTTGAGCAGGGATGCCCAGACTTCCCTTTCCTCGGCCACTTCTTCTATCTCTTCCGGGGGAATCCCGAGGCGTTCCCAGGCCAGCCGGGAAAAATCACAACTTTTTTGAGAAACAGAATGAAGTCACACTGTGAGTGCTGATAGATTATCGCCAGGTGTGATTGAGTGTTAGAGGGTCACCATTACACCAATATATTTTATTTTCAGGTGCTCCCACATTCTCAGTTGTGCTCCTCTACCACACAAGTTTATTTTTACAGATCGTGCAACATGTGTAATATACAGTATCTTACAAAAGTGAGTACATCCCTCACATTTTTGTAAATATTTTATTATATCTTTTCGTGGGACAACACTGAAGATATGGCACTTTGATACAATGTAGTCACTGTACAGCTTGTATAACAGTGTAAATTTACTGTCCCCTCAAAATAACTCAACACACAGCCATTAATGTCTAAACCACTGGTAACAAAAGTGAGTTCACCCCTAATTGAAAAATGTCAAAATTGTGCCCAATTAGCCATTTTCCCTCCCTGGTGTCATGTGACTCGTTAGTGTTACAAAGTCTCAGGTGTGAATGGGGAGCAGGCGTGTTAAATTTGGTGTTATCGCTCTCACACTCTCTCATACTGGTCACTGGAAGTTCAGTATGGCACCTCATGACAAAGGACTCTCTGAGGATCTGACAAAAAGGATTGTTGCTCAACATAAAGATGGCCTAGGCTATAAGAAGATTGCCAACACCCTGAAACTGAGCTGCAGCATGGTGGCCAAGACCATACAGCAGTTTAACAGAAGAGGTTCCATTTAGAACAGGCCTCACCATGGTCAACCAAAGAAGTTGAGTGCACGTGCTTAACGTCATATCCAGAGGTTGTCTTTTAAAAATAGACGTATGAGTGCTGCCAGCATTGCTGCAGAGGTTGAAGGGGTGGGGGGTCAGTCTCTTAGTGCTCAGACCATACGCCACACACTGCATCAAACAGGTCTGCATCGCTGTCGTCCCAGAAGGAAGCCTCTTCTAAAGATGATGCACAAGAAGTCCCACAAACAGTTTGCTGAAGACAAGCAGACTAAGGACATGGATTACTGGAGCCATGTCCTGTGGTCTGATGAGACCAAGATAAACTTATTTGGTTCAGAGGGTGTCAAGCATGTGTGGTGGCAACCAGGTGAGGAGTACAAAGACAAATGTGTCTTGCCTACAGTCAAGCATGGTGGTGGGAGTCTCATGGTTTGGGGCAGCATGAGTGCTGCCCGCACTGGAGAGCTACAGTTTATTGTAGCTGTGGCATACTGAAGCAGAGCATGATTCCCTTCCTTCGGAAACTGGGCCGCAGGGCAGTATTCCAACGTGGTAACGACCCCAAACACACCTCCAAGACGACCACTGCCTTGCTAAAGAAACTGAGGGTAAAGGTGCTGGACGAACCAAGCATGTCTCCAGACCTAACCCTTACTGAGCATCTGTGGGGCATCCTCAAACGGAATGTGGAGGAGCGCAAGGTCTCTAACATCCACCAGCTCCGTGATGTCATCATGGAGGAGTGGAAGAGGATTCCAGTGGCAACCTGTGAAGCTGTACCGAACTCCATGCCCAAGAGAGTTAAGGCAGTGCTGGAAAATAATGGTCGCCACACAAAATATTGACACTTTGGGCACAATTTGGACATTTTTCACATAGGGGTGTACTCACTTTTGTTGCCAGCGGTTTAGACATTAATGGCTGTGTGTTGAGTTATTTTGAGGGGACATCAAATTTACACTGTTACACAAGCTGTACACTGGCTACTTTACATTGTATCAAAGTGTCATATCTTCATTGTTGTCCCATGAAAAGATATAATAAAATATTTACAAAAATATGAGGGGTGTACTCACTTTTGTGAGATACTGTATAACAAGGCAAGTAATCAATAAAATTGTAGGTAAACATTTTATCATGGATTATTACTATTGATGGCATTGATTAGTTGTTATAACCCTATTAGGTACTGTATTCAACAAGCATAATATAAATCTGATTAGACATGTAATACCATAAATTATTATTATTACTTGGCTGATGCCTTTATCCAAAGCAACTTACAACATGTACGATTTGTTGCATTTCTTTTATTTTTGCAATTGGTGCTCAGGCAGGTGAAGTGACTTGCACATGTTCACACAGTGTCAGTACCAGATTTCAACGGACAGCTTCAGGGTTTGAAGTCCAAAGTCTTTACTTTACTACACTGCACTCCATTCAGGCATTGTTTCACTGCAGTTGCAATCAGTTTTAACTTTAAATCATCCACAATCATGTAATTAAATTACATTCAGAAATTTATATGAAGGCATTCTATTTTTGAGTGCTAAATGACACTATACTTTTAAGCAATCTGTTGCTGATGTTTCAAACATAAGAACACCTGTATATAGGGCAGCACAATATTTAGGCAACAATGTTTTATGAATCTAGTATTGTGGGTTTGAACTCTATACTCAGTCACTGTCAATGTGCAGCTTAGACATTATAGGTTTTTCTTCAGGTACTCCAGTTTTCCTGCCACATCTCAGATTTATATTTGTTAGGATAACTGATAGTTTCACGCAGGGCCATGGAGTTAGTAGATAAATCCTTCGACTCTGACTCCGACTCCTTAGTTTCTGGTACTTCTGATCCCGACTCCGACTCCTCTTTATATAATATGCTAATGTATTTTCCATGTTAATTGAAGGAAGGCAACATACACGTCATTTAACCACAGAACTACTGGATAGGAAGCTGACTCTCTACCGTATTGGCCAGTTTAAACAAAAGACAAGAACCACTAAATACACATCAGGCCATAGCACACACCATCATTACACTTGTTTACACTCAAATGAACTTGTTAAACACATTATATCTGAAATAAAATGAGAACACTTTTTGTAATGTACCATAATCCAGATTACAATATGTGAATGTCAGTTTGTATAATAGCTCATCTGAACTTCACACTAGTAGTAACACAACTATGCACTGGGCTTTTAATTATGACTATTGTTTGTGAAATGGTACATTTGAACTTGCTGTATTTTTTTTTCTTTACAATTTAAAGTTATTAGGAGTCGGAGTCGGTACATTTTTGCTGACTGCGACTCCAGGTACCCAAAATTGTCTCTGACTCCGACTCCACAGCCCTTGTACTCTGATGTGGGTGGGTTTTTGAGTGAGCACCAAGAAGAACTACCACCCAAGGTTATTTTGCTCCTTGGTGCTGAAATGATCCTGAATTTGATTAAGTAAATATGAGAATTTTAGATCACTTTTTTTAGAAAATGAAATACATATTTTGTATTATCTATTTTTAGGCTTAGGCTTCTTGAATTAGTGTATTCAGAAGTTGAAGATTCTGCATCATGCATGAAGGAATCTGTTGTTTCTGAGAAACTAGCAATGTTCTTAGCTGATCATTTTCAGCAGAGCTGCAAATCCATTTTAAAACTAGAAGATGAAACAGCTGAAGTTGATGAGGTAAAATCTACTGCTTTTAAGTAGTGTATTTTAATTTGAATATTATTTTTCTATTTTTTGTCATTTTTTCTTAAAAAGATTTTCCCGTAATACAAAATGATTATTTATGATTAAATTAGAGAACATCAGGAAAGTATATATTTAGAGAAAACTTTACAAGAATGCCTAATTAAGTTTGTGTATTTTTAAACATAAATAAGGTATATAATCTGTAGCTTCTGCAGGAAGTAAGAGGCATACTGCTGTGACCTAGCTGTCATTTTTGCACTCCTTTCTTACTTCTTTTATTCCAAAAATGTGTTCATAAGTTCATATGGTTGTTTACACTTTCCTCTCAAATTCAACTCCATCACTGGAACTCCAGTATATTCATATTTCTTGCCTACACACTGCTTTCTTATTATTTAAAATCTAAACAATTCATATATTTTTCTTACATGAGCACTGACTGGATTGAAGCTAGTGAATGAAATGAGAATGTGAACAGGAGCAATTGAAATTGTATGTTTTTTGTTTTTTGGTGTGTGATGTGTGGTCAGAGTGTCTCTTTTTTGGAATGGAGAATTTAAGAAACTTACAAAATGGCAAGAAGTAAAACTGACGTCAGACTTATCTTACACTGTAAAGTGTGTTTTAGAGTTCGACTAGGGGTGATTTGTAATGATCCACTTTACAGTGTTAAGCCCAAATAATTATTGGGATGGTATTCTGCTGCCATCTAGTGAATGAAATAACATCATGCTGCAAAAAAAAAAAAATCATGATTATTTCTATGCATTCTGCCACTTTCTGGTAACTTTATGCAGTGTTCGTACAGGTCCTGGAAAACTTGGAAAATCATGAAAAATTAACAAGCCGAAACCCATTACTGAAAAGTTCTTAAAATTCTAAAAAAAAAAAATTGAATTTAAAAGTTGTTGATAATCCATCCATTATCCAACCTGCTATATCCTAACTACAGGGTCACGGGGGTCTGCTGGAGCCAATCCCAGCCAACACAGGGCGCAAGGCAGGAAACAAACCCTGGGCAGGGCGCCAGCCCACCGCAGGGCGTGCACACACACACACCAAGCACACACTAGGGACAATTTAGAATCGCCAATGCACCTAATCTGCATGTCTTTGGACTGTGGGAGGAAACCAGAGTACCCAGAGGAAACCCACGCAGACACGGGGAGAACATGCAAACTCTAGAAACTCTAGAAAACTGCAAACGTGAATTGTACATAAATCCACATCTAATTAATTACGTTTCTCTTTTTTCAGGAATGTCATATTATAATAAAGTTATTGAATATTCTTTGTGAGATGACATCTGACATAAAAAAGTTCATGTTTTTGCAACAATATCCAGAGATCCTCAAGATAACAGTTGGTAAGTTGTTTTATTTATTTTTCAGTTTTCTTTCCTAAATGTAGTAAGGATATGTTAATTTCTTACTTAACAGGGTAGTATTAACCATAACAGAAATACAGTTAAAGCAGTGTTGGATCTGATGCCTTTAGAATAAAGCATATCACTAAAAACGTTATATTTTATCCCTGTTTATCTGTAATTCAATGGTCAGTGTTCTTTTATTACACATGAAAAATGTAGTTTTAAACTGAAGATAGTTTAGTATTTTATAGAACTAAGCTAAAGGAAGACTCCTTCACATGAACTTAATTTTTTTTTTAGGCGTGTTATCTGGTATTGGCTGCTGTGACTAGCAGCAGCAATGTCTATAACTGAACTGAACTCACACATATTGTTGTGTTATTTTGCTCTTTATTCTGTTAAAGGGTGTAAGAATACTGTATTTATGTACATGTATTGATTGTAACAAGTACTCATCCAGTCCCCACTGTTATTCTCAATATGACATTTGGGAAATATGATGTAATGAAACTCCTTACTCGTTTAAAAAAAAACAACAGATGCAAATCCTTTGTTTTTTTCTCTAAGCCACAATTTTAGATTTTCAGGAGAGAATGATGGCTGCATTTATAACATTGATGGAGTTGTTCATAGTCTGTTCCTCATGAGCAGACTGTTAATAAGAGATATAACATTGACCTGCTGAGACATCTATGGGAAAGCATCAGGGAAAAAAAAAATGTTGAGCAGTGATATAAGCAAAACTGCATTTTATCCCAGGACAGGGCACCTGCCCAAACCACATTATCATTCGAGGAGTTTTTAAACAAAAACCATGTGGTTGTTGCTAATCACCCCGGTATTCACCAGATCTTGCTCCTGGTGATACTGTATCTTTTTGTACCCTAAATTTAAACTGAGGGAAGTGCGGGGACAATTGTATTTCAATTCAAGAAGAACATTTTGAAGATGACTGAAAAGAAACTTCTGTAAACTTTTTAATAAAAATGATATTTTAACAGTTCCAGGATAATATTGATTAGGCAAGATAATATTGATAATTTAATTTTCTCACCAATAAAATGCCACTGTATTTATCTTTAAATTGATTTTATTCCTTGTTTCAAAAGAAAGAACTGTGCTGGATGAAAATTGTGTTTCAGTGTAAATTCAGGATAATAAGACTTACTCATAGAAGTTAGATTTTTTGCTGGGCAGGGAGGTGCATTGGATAATGAATTCATCTCTGAGCTGTAAGGTTGCCAGTCTGTCACTTTGTGTGTATCCCCAAGAAAGTTGCTTAATTTCCTTGTTGTCTAATTATTAAAAAAATAAATAAAAGTGAGTACATATGCCTGTAAAGACCAGTTTTGCTACATATGTAACTGCTTAATAAAAATTATTGAATAAAACCATTAAGTATATTTTTGTTGAGTATGCAGTCTTCTTAAAAATGGTGTAAGCTAAAGATAAGTTCTCATTTGTAATTTTTTTTTCTTTTTATAGCATGTTGGTACATTTTAAGAAGGCTGAAGGAAAACTTTTCACAAGTTACTTTTTATATTTTTGTGCTTTAAGCAATCATCTTTTTCAGATTCACCAAAGTCATTTTGCTACTTGTTTATCTTTGTAATCAAATAATAATACAATCTTCCTGACTACTTCCGTATATTTATGCTCCATGTTTTTTTTTGTTTTTTTTTGCATTATTGCACCTAAATTACATCCCCAAAATAAACAACTGTTATTCTGTTTATGTAATAAAGGAGCTGCAAATGCTGAAGAGTAGTGTGTACAATACCCACAAATTTTTAAAAGACAGTATTTATATGATTAAAAAGCCTTTGTTTACACTAATATTAACTAAATAAAAAATGATGCTTTGGGAATGTCCAAAAAAATTGATTTTACGGTGTATTTGTTGTTAAAGCAATTTCTGTTTATCAGTACACAATGGGGGTGGAGTGGTGGCTCTGAGACTAAGGATCTGCACTGACTATCAGAAGGTTGCTGGTTTGAATCCCGTAAATGCCAGAAATGATTCCACTCCATTGGGCCCTTAAGCAAGGCCCTTAACCTGCAATTACTCCGTCCTGGGAATAATGTTAACCTGCATCCAGCCCTGCAAGCAGGTTCTCCAACTTACAGGGAAAACTTGGGGATTGGTGGCAGGATTGGCACTACAGCCACTATAAAAAAAAAAAAAAAAATACTTGCATTGTTCCGTTTCATTTGAACTAGTGTGGTACTGAGGTTTCACCTGTTGCATGACTGCACTTGGGTCCTAATTTGGGATCCTGAGATCATTCATTGTGTGGTGGGTGTGGCAACAGGCTGTATCACTGCATGTTCCCAACCTCCTCCTCCTCCCAATAGACACAGAGAAACATTACATTTTGTACAATAGATTGTGTTTTTGTGCTGCAATTCATACTTCTTCTCCTTCCTTTTGTTGAAGTTTCCCCACTGAAATTTATTGCGTTTTTATTTATATATTTTGTTGTTGCTTTTTTCTTACATTTCATGTCTGGAATAAACTAATTAAATACATACAATTTCATAGCAGTGTCTTCCAGTGCTGGGTTACAGGGATGGGTGCAATGCATTTGCTGGCAGCCCTGGGCATAGGGCAGGAAACAGCCCGGACAGGTCCTAAACCAGTGTTTCTCAGCCGCTTTTGGGTCTTAGCCGAAAGTTGCTGGGTCACAAGCATATGAGACTTGTTCACAGTATAATCTCCCTGCCCCCCCTCATTGAAGGTATCAATAGCATTGTGCAATATTTTTTTTATCCCATTTCTAATTGTGCCTGCTTCAATAGGGGTGCACTTCAGTTTTGTTTCTCCATTATAATTGCCCTTGCTTCTGCATTGCAGCAAGCATGATTAAAATCGGGATAAAAATATATTTTGCACATGCTGTCGATCTGTTCGGGGTGGTGGGGGGAGGGGGGTGGACCTATTTTTCACTCTTTTCACATGTGCTCGCAACCCAGAGATGTGAGCAGCATGATATAGTGACATCCGTCTGATTTCTCATGTGAAATTTCCGAGAGGAAAGAGCATAACAGTAGTCAAGTTGAAATTAAAAGAGCACTACTCAGAAAACTAACAAAGAAAGAACTTGCAGCAATGTCCGGGTATAGTAATTGAAACCATGACACTTGAACTATAAAACTGCATGCCATATTAAAGTTATGCTGAGCAGTACTTACAAATCAAGCACAGCATCAAGTCCTCAGCAAGCATGCCATTTTCAATATAGTCCAAATTGTAATCAGTATCTGACTCAATATTTGGGTATATTGGTACATAATGATAAGCTGTCACACAAGCAGTATTATTTTCTGCACTTTTCACACAGCTGTGACATGTAGTATAAATGACCAACTATAGACAACTATACATCATTGGGAAGTGTGAAACTCTGCTATCCAGTGTTGATGAGCCTTCCACTGTGTGGCTCCATGTTGGTGAGGTCTTTGATAAAAGCACATTCACGCCACTCAGGTGAGATACACTTCTCACCTAGGCATATAAGTGTGCAATTGGCATATTTTAATAATAATAGAGATCTGATAGCATGGAAATGTATGATTTATTTGAAAGAAGACCATGAGTATATAAAAATACCACTACTGTTTTTAATTGACTTGTCAACTTAATGATTACTACTTTACTGGAAGACATTTTTAAACCATCTGCAGATTACAGATTTTTTAAATGACCTGAAAAATTAGAAAGTAAACTGCTGTTACTGCAGCATAGAATAACTTCTGTCCACACATACATGTATTACTTGAATCACTTATCCCAGTGTAGGATTAGGTATAGGTGGTGCTTATCCAAGCAGGACACAAGGCAGGAAGCTAGTCCTGGCTGAGGTGCCTGTTTAGAAAAACAGAAAGTAATTATAGATAACTGTTTACCAAGCTTACCTGGTTTACCAAACTGTTAGGGAACAGTAATATTAGAAATGCCCTAAAACGCATCCATGAACATCAAACAAACACTGCAAAAGCAGTACCATTAAGTAAAGAGCAAGTACCTTAAAGGAATGGGAAATCAAAAAAGAAAGTCATCCTAGTTATATTAATTTGTAACATATTGAAATATAGAAACTGGATAACATTTTTTCTGATATATGTGTTGCATATAGCTTGTTTTATTTAGGTGTCCATGATTTGAAGATTACTGTTTCTTTGTAGGATTTAGTAATTATTGTGAATTAATTCAATTACAGTTTTCTTGCCTGAAGGTACAAATAATGAATGTACATAATGAATGTTTTCTTTTTATAGAACTATTGAGAGAGGTACATCTCAGTGGGAAAATGAAAAAGAACATTTTCAGTGGGACCCATGATTTTGCACAGATTAGAACAGTGTCTCATCCTGCTGTTGGGTTTAAAGCTTATCTCATCCGACTGATTGGAAATTTGTGTTATAAGAACCCAGAAAATCAAAATAAGGTATTGTATTTTATTTTAAATTATACTGTTCACAGCTGTTTATAATATTTATATTTTTAAAATATCATTGCACTCCTTTGCATAATAGTTAAAATATTTGGATTGTTTACAGTATAGAAATAATATTTTAGATTTTGTTATAGTGGCTTAAACAACAATTTGCATTGGTTTGAAAATTATGGACCTCCAGGAGTTATATAGTAAGCAATCTTTGTGCTATATGTAATAATTAGTCTAGCATTATTACAATATTTCTTATATGACACTTCTAAATTATAAGATCATTTTTCATCATTTCTGGTCTAGCAATAAATAAAATAAATATGCATTAATAGTTATTTATTTTTTAAACAATAAACAGATGACAAATGATTAATAAAACAGTATTTTAATAAACAAATTTTTATTCCATATGTCTTGGCAGTTACTTTAGTTATAACTTTTTATGTTGTTAGGACAAATACACATTTTCCACAAGCACATATGTCACTTTTTGTATCCTGGTTAGATCCAGTTTGCCCTCTTTTCTCATACCAGTAGTGGATATTTTTTTTATGAAATTTTCAATTTTTTGTCAATCTCAGACAGTCTGAACCCAAGATTGAACTTTAGGAATTCCAGTACCTTATAACCCAAGAGAAGACAGTTTATTTGTTTTATTGAACTGAATAACATGTTTCTGTTGTTCTTGCACAATCTCAAATGTTTCTGTAATAATAAATTAGAATGTAAACATAATTAACTAAGAGAGTTTATCCTTAGGTCATTGGAGTAATGGCATCTAATATTAGGGGCCTTGTAGTCATATGTGAATAATAAATTACAAACCAGTCATTTCGAACAGTAATAGCCACATTAGGTTATACTTTGTGTGTCCCCAAGTAACTTTTTTTTGATATTGTTAAATCATTTTAATGGTATCTTAATAGAACCTTTGAACACTGGTGTTTATTATTAACTAATATGGGCAGTTTTCTTGTATAGTGTGTAACTTGTAAAAATAATTCTGTGGAAATTAAATATCCATCCATCCATTATCCAACCCGCTATATCCTAACATAGGGTCACGGGGGTCTGCTGGAGCCAATCGCAGCCAACACAGGGTGCGAGACAGGAAACAAACCCCGGGCAGGGCACCAGCCCACCGCAGGGTGGACATTAAATATTTGAGACATAATTAATCAAAGGATGCATTGAAATTATCAATAAAGGGGTCTCTAATGCTCAGAATACCTAATGAAATTTAGTGTGTTGTATACATTAAAGACAGTTTTGATAAACGATTATTATCGTGGGGTCTACGAAGTTAAAATGTAGTCTCTCAGCACCTAGTTCACCAGTTCAGACTTGGAACTAAGCTAAGAGTACTGAATACTTAACCCTTAGCAGCACCTGAGGCTGACTGTAGAAATGTGTTCTTAATTTGCAACTACAAATACTGAATGTTAGAATTAAAAACTATGTGAACACAAGAGTTAAAATAAATTGGACTCCTGGCCAGTGATGAAGTGTTCAATTTACTGGTACATATCAGAACTAACAATATTGTTTTTCGGCAATTTGAGGCTTTAAAATAGAACTTCATATCATTATGCAATAAAAAAGAAAAGAAAATGTTAGAACCTAATTGTGTGTGGTAACTTACCGAGATTACACAGAAAGGATGTGGTCTACTGGTTAGGGATCTGGAGTACAAAAAAAACATCTTTTTTCAATAATTGGATTGATTTTAGTGAAATGTCTGGAATCTTTTAAGACAGACAGTCTTCAACTTAATTGGAAGGGGATCTTGCACCTTAATTTAAAATATAGCAGCAAAATTGCCTGACGATTATTCACAGCATGATCTAGGCCACAACATTGTTATCTTTAAATTCAGGCTGTCTTTTAATCTAATCTGTTATTCTTCTGAAACTTGTACACTTGTAGGACATCTCAAACATTGAGTCATGCAGCAAAATGTAAATCAATTTCTTCTTCCTCTTCATCTTTTTCCACTTCTATGTGGGGTCAATGGTCTTGATCAACCTTCTTCAAAATCTTGGTTCTACACCTCCTTGCCAGCCAAGACCTTTTTCTTCGGATCTTCTTTTACTTTATCCACCCACCTCTGTTTTGGCCTCCTCACTTTCTCTTCTCCTGTACTTCCATTCCCATAACTCTTTTGCCCACATACTTAATGTCTCTCCTCATCACATGTCCATATAACTTCAACCTGCTTTCCTGTACTTCCCTAGATATCTCTCCCATTTTTGTTGTACTGTACCTCTGTCTCATTTCTTATTCTGTACCCTTTTGTAACTCCATACTTCCATCTCAGTATTCTGATTTCTGCTACACCTAATGTCTTCTTCTGCTTACTGCCCTTGTCTTAGCTCCATACATCATTGCAGGTCTTACCACTGTCTTAAAAACCTTACCTTTAACCTTCACCTTAATTCTTTGATCACACAATACACTTGATACCTTCTTTCAGCTGTTTCATCCACAGTGTACTCTATGGGTTATCTCTGCATCTAGCTTTCCATCTCAGGCTACCACTGATTCTAGGTATTTAAATTTACCCACTCTTTTCGATAGCATTCCCAGGCTAACTTCTGAATCCTGATCATCATTACACTTTACATATTCTGTGCCTATTTATCTTAAACTCCCTATATTCCAAGCCCTACTCCATTATTCCAACATCCTCTCCACTTCCTCTTTTCTGGTGCTACACAACACATCCTCAGCAAAAAGCATGCACTGGGAGGATTTGTCTTTTACCCCATGACTTAACATATCCATAACCAGATCAAAGAAGTAAGGACTTACAGTAAAGAAGATCCCTGGTGCAGACTTACTCTATCTGGGATCTTGTTGTTTACCGTACCACTGCTTTTAGTTGTCACTCCCTCGGGCATATCCTGGACAATTCTCATGTTTCTCTGGTACTCCTTTCTTTCTTGTACACCTCCAGACCTCTTGTTGTGGTGCTCTATCATAATCTTTGTCCAAGTCAATAAACACCATGTGTAGTCCTTGCTGTTTTTTATGCTTCACTATGAACTGCAAAAACTGTATCAGTTGTTCCTCTCCCTGGAATAAAACCAGACTGCTTCACACATATGACAGTCTCTTTCCTAAACCATTTCTCTGTGTCTCCTTGATGTCTGGTTATACGTTTCTCTGTCTTCCTTCCTACCTTTTAGTCTTTATCATATCCTGCATCTCTCTGTTCCGCCACAATGTCTCTGTCCCCAGGTGGGATACTTCCTGTTGTCATACCTAACACTTCCTCAGCTGCTCTTAATACAACTTTGCTATTCTTCTCCCACCCTTCCCCCACACTCTCAAATGGCTGCAGTTCATTTAAAACTTTCTCCCTAAACCTGTTCATAAGCCCTTCCTCTTTTAATTTCCACCACTTTATCTTTGGTGCTATTTGCTGTGGTTATATTATTTTGCTGACTGTGATCTCCCAGTCCATCACCATCACTTTATGTTGCACTGTTACACTTTCCCCATTTATGATCTTACATTTCTTTATCTCTTTCAAATGAGATCTTCTACACATTAGAAAGTCTATTTGACTTTCTCTTCCTCCACCACTATAAGTCACAAACTGATTTACTTTCTTTTCAAAAAAAGTGTTAACTATTACCAAATTAGATGCCAAGGCAAAATCTACTATTATCTCCCCTTTCTCATTTCTCTCCCCTACACACCCTCCCTCCATGCACCCTCTCTATCATTTCTCTATTCTTTGCTACATGCCCATTTAGATTGCCACCAATAATCACCTTTTTTCCCTGTTGTACTGTTCTCAGCTCTTCATCCATTTGTTCCCAGAAAATGTCATTTTCCTCTTCCTCACAGCCCACTGGAGGAGCATTTGCACAATTGACATTAACAACAGTCTCACCAAGGCCCAGCTTGACACTCATCACCCTATCACTCCTCCTGTTCACACTGACAACACTATCTTTTAGTTCTTTGGATACTACTATTCCTACACCATTTCTCCCTTGCTCATTTTCCCCATTGTACAACAAATTAAAGCCTCCTCCCAGTTCTCTTGCCTTATTTCCCTTCCATCTAGTTTCCTGCCCATACAACACTCCCACTTTCCTCCTTCTCATCAAATCTGCCAACTCCCTTCCTTTCCTAGTCAGTGTCCCAACATTCAGTGTCCTAACTCTTACAGTTAAATTACTCTTTTTCTTTTCCCTCCCCTGTCGTCATCTTCTACTTCTTCTGGACTGACTTCTTTAGCTGTGTACGTTCTTGGCCCGGTAACTTTTGCTCAGTTCCCACAGGGGTCAGATGAGGTCCCTGCACATTGCCTACGGGATGTGCCCTAGCATTTTCCAAAGCTGATTGGAATGATTCCATCTTTAAGGTTTTGGCTGAAGTTTTAGTCAGATGCCCTTCCTGACACTTACCCTCTCTATTTATCTGGGCCAGGGACCAGTATGAAGTTGGGCTCGTTTGACTCCCCTTGTGGCTAGATTTACTTCAACTGATATCCCAAAATTGAGACCATAATTAAAACTAGAGTTAAAATCAAATCCTATTAATACGTCAAATAAAATTAAATAAAGTATAAAAGTTATATAAGTATACACTCACCTGCCACTTTATTAGGTACACTTTTCTACTACCGGGTTGGACCCACATTTTCCTTCAGAACTGCTGTAATACTTCATGGCATAGATTCAACATGGTGCTGTAAACATTCCTCGGGAATTTTGGTCCATATTGACAGGATAGCATCACGCATTTGTTGCAGATTTGTTGGCAGCACTTTCCCAAATGTCAGTCTCCCATTCCACCGTATCCCAAAGGTTCTCTATTGGATCGAGATCTGGTGACTGTGGAGGTCATTTGAATACAGTGCACTCATTGTCATGCTCAAGAAACCAGTTTGAGATGATTTGAGTTTTGTGACGTGGCATATTTTCCTGTTGGAATTAGTCATCAGAAGGGAAGGAAATGGTCAGTAACCATACTCAAGTAGGCTGTGGCATTTAAATGACGTTCAGTTGTTACTGAGGTGCCTAAAGTGTGCCATGAAAATATCCCCCACACCGTTACACCACCACCACCACCAGCCAGAACTGTTGGTACAAGGCAGTATGAATCCATGCTTTCATGTTGACACCAAATTCTGACCCTACCACCTGAATGTTGCAGCAGAAATCGAGACTCATCAGACCATCTATTGTTCAGTTTTATTGAGCCTATGTGAATTGTAGCCTCAGTTGCCTGTTCTTAGCTGACAGGAATGGCACACGATGTGGTCTCCTGCTGCTGTAGCCCATCTGCTTCAAGGTTTGAAGTGTTGTACATTCAGAGATGCTCTTCTGCATATGTCAGTTGTAACGAGTGGTTATATGCATTACTGTTGCCTTTCTATCAGCTTAAACCTGCCCATTCTCCTCTGGCATGAAAATGGTGTTTTCACCCAGGCAACTGCCAGTCACCAGATATTTTCCCAGTAGTTCAGCAGCTTTTGAAATACTCAGACCATCCCATTTGGCACTAACAATCATGCCATGTTCAAAGTCACTTAAATCACCTTTCTTCCCCATTTTGAATTCAATGTTTACTTGCCTAAATGCATTGACTTGCTGCCATGTAATTGACTAATTATATTTATGTTAACAAGCAGTGTAACAGGTGTACCTAATAAAGTGTCCAGTAAGTGTAAAATCAGGGAAGAAACATCCTTCCAGTTTAAAATGCTGTGCTGTAGACATTGGGTAATTTGGATAAAAAGCAGCTTTGATGAGCAGCAATACAAAATGTGATATCTGTATCCTTACTGAAACCTGTTACAGTAAGTGTGACACTATTCTTTTAGGTAAGGCATCCCTCTTTACACTCTTTCATAAATCAAAAAGTACTGTTTAAGAAGGTAGCCCTAGATTAATTTTTGCGATGAACTGCATATTGCTTCTGAACATTTAGATGAATTTGCATAATTTGAGCCACTCACATCAGTTATTAAAATAGAAACTACCTGAATTGTATTACTATTTTGCTAACTATTGGACCCATATTCATTGTTTATGTTTTAATTTGGTAGCCTTATACCTGGCTTAGATAGAAATTATGATCATGTAGTGTTCATTGGCGATTTTAATATTCACACACAAATGTGGAAATTAAAACATTTATTAATTAATTTATTAAAATTGTTACAGACTAGAAAACATAACTATAACTCCTGTTCTTAATCTTTACATTGTTAAGTTACATGTTACGTTTGACTGACTTTAAAATCCTTTTTTTGAACATATAAAGCACTATAAAGCCTAAGCCCTATTTACTTACCTGAACACATACACATGCAAATCAGGGTGTACTTTAATCTAATCTTAAAATGACAGTCTATTAAAGATTCCAAGCATCAGTTCATAAACAGTGGGAGGTTGAGCTATTAGCTACAGGACCCCAAAGCTCTACAAAAAATGTTCCTCCAGCTTCTGCCTTTAAATTTAGGATGAAGACTTTAGCCTAGCATACCTTGATTAGAGCTGCTGATTAGCTGTCCTTATTGTGTTTCTGTTTTTATAATCACATTAACAAAAATATACATACAAAAATATAATTACTATTACAGTAATTATGCACTATTACAGACACTCTTGTATTCTTTTTTTTCTTCTTGGTATAATGCTGTGGAACTTTGCAGCACTGATATACTGCTAAAGCTGTATTGTCATAGTGAAAGACACCAGAAATACTTGTGTGGTTTGGAATCCAAAGAAGAATCCAAGGGTGAAAGAAGTGTATCTTTTTATTGTACTGCAGAGCACAAACTTATTGAATTCTCAAAAAGGGGTTGGAGGCCAGTTAGCTTAGTTCTCTAGTACTGTGAGTATGTTTAACTTTGCCTATTACTTTGCATCATACTATAGACCTTCCCAGTACCTTGTTTTCTCCAGGGATTCTACTGACTTGGGGTTGTTTCAGCTTACAGGAAAGTGTGTGCAGATTGTGTTGCCTCTAACCCCAAGTGAATTAGCTAGTGGTGTAAATTTGACAGCAATAGGCAAGATGGAGAAAACAACATCTGAGTCCAAAATAAAATGAGCTGTGGAAGATTGAGCAGTGTTGGAGGGCTGCCAATCCAGATGATGGCTTTCAGTGACCTAGCAAGGGAGATACACTATATTTCACAATGTATTTGTGACTACCAGCATCAGTGTTTATAAAACGACAGCCAAATAATACTGTAAAAAATCACACAAAGTGAAGATCTCCATGCAGTATTATTTTATCTTGCAGTACAACCACCAAACAACAGTGTCAAAATATTTTAGCATACATCAAATACTCACCTCTGAAAGCGGAAATACAAATAAATATTAATTCAGTAAATGCCACACTGGTTGGCTAGTACATAATAGCCAATGCTAAACACATTCATAGTTTCATTCCAGGAATGTAGAATATAATTCTTGAGGTTGATTTGGTCCCAACCATTTAATTTCCAGTTTTTGTTCTGTGTGCAGAGGGCTAAATTGCAGGCAGAATGGTGTAGTGGTTGAGGCTTTGGACTTCAAACCCTGAGCTTGTGGGTTCAAATCCCACTGCTGGAAAAAAGCAAAAGATATGTAACCAATCTCATTTGTTGTAAGTCAGTATGGATAATGGTGTCAGGCAAACAAGTAAACATATTAGTATTTGTACTGTATATTTACTCTTCTAATAGTACAGTATATACAGTATATTGTGCATATTTAATATTCACTTTAATAGTGGAGATACTTTTAATAAAAAACTATTAAATGTTATTTTTGTTTTTGCTGTGATATCATGAAATATAACTGGTACTGGCACTGATTAGTAAAATTCTGGTACTGCGACATTCCCAAACAGCCACCCTCTCTCAAATACACACTAGTCTAACTAAAATGAAAGATAAACATCTGCCTTGGCTAAAGGTAAAAAGAACAGTCACAGTAAGACATTCACGCATGTGTTTTGCCATTATGTTAAAAGAATAGGTAATACAACACAGTGGCAAATATGTCCCTGGCCCAGCTTTTTAAAATGTGTTGCTGGCACTCCAAAGTGTATTCAGCCTACTTGCTCCCACAATATACCCCTCTCTCTCTGTCTCAGAACTTCTAAGTGAAAGGCAGAAATCTAGTCTGGATAGGGCTCCAGTTCATTACAGAGTACACTTACACACTTACAACTTGGGGCCAGTTTAGAATTATAGTTAACTTAATGTGAACTGCTTTCATTTGCGACTCGAAAACCAGAGTACCTGGAATAAAACTCATGCAAAAATAGAAAGAAAATGTGAAAACACCCCACCAGCATTGATAGGATACATGCTCATGGCCTGGAATCCAGGATATTTTATTTCCAAGGCAGCATTTGTGTCTATTGTGCCACTGTTCCTTCCACAAAAACAAAAAGCGTGATCTGAATTCAAGACAGCACTTTGTAAGCTATAATTACTCTATCCCAATGTTTTCAGCTTTTACCTCAAGATAAATGCCGTAGGTTAAAAGTTTGAAGTTAGCTGGGAATTGTCTTGTGCAGGCGTCAAATAAATTATAATAAGTAATTGCATTGTATTTAAATAATCAGCATGATTCATGAAAATGTTGATGACATCTAAGGCAGTGAGATGTAAGAAGGTAAAGCGGCCTTTACATTTTGTGAAAACCTATACAATGGTCACTTGAAAGGGCTCTAGCCTTAATGCCTCAAGATGGGACTGAAACATTTAGGCTGCACATGTAGAAATGCACCTAGTTATGTGGAAACACTGTTGGGTTCAAAGAGCCTGCTCAAACAACCTAAAACAGGTTAGCAGTTCCAAGTACAAAGAAAAATTCTCAAGCTCTGTAAACAATTCTTTTCTAGATAGGGAACTACATTGAGCATATCATGGAAATAAAAAAAAATGAAATTATATTTTCACCTTATAGCAGTGGAGTTTACACATTTTTATCCTGAGTTTCCCTGTAAACAAAAGACAACAAATTTCCCTTAATATTAAGCTCTACATCATTCATTCTATTATTAAAATCAGTTACCAATAATGCTTATATTGGACTGACTTTAATTGGTAATGTTGGTTTATGCTGAGGTGATGATAATCACTAATGTAATACTAAATATGAGTATAATAGTTATATGTTAGAGTCTGGTTAACAGTCCAAATTATACAATACCATTAATTCTTAAAGGTAACATGTCTCTTCTCACCAACTATCAGTAGACTTATTTAATACATCTGTCTTTAAATATTTACTGTTACACAGTGCTTTTACTTGAAGTGCTGACCATGTTATGCTAATCACATTGTCTAAACTTTTCAATTATATTATGCCAATTGTTATACAGGTTAACCCAAAACAATTTAAATTTGTAGTAATTGTGCAGTATTTCCATTAATTAAACAATAATACAAATATTCAATACATACATGCTGTTTATGAAAGGAGTTAATTTGCCTTGCTGCACCTGCAGATAATTATCTTTTCCTCTTATACCTTCCATAACTCCATGTTTCCTTGAAAGACGTTGCTGCAGAAAAGAGAAGAAAGTATTCAAGTACCTGGTCAACAACTGTCAAACAAGTGGACTAACTGTAAGGCAAATCAGAGACAGTTAAAGTGGGCTCTGGCAAAAAACATAGAACCCTTCAGTGTAAAATTGTGACAAAATTTCTTCTTTGGTGAAGATTTAATCAGGTCTTGGGGTCCACTACACCAAAGCAAAGGATGTCAATATCTGGAACTCTTGATCAGATGAATGGTGCTCTGGTCTGAATGTCATGCAGACTGCCCTCCACAATTCTGGAACCACAATGATCTTTTGGCATTGATGATCTTTAGCATAGTTGAGTTGTTAGCAGCAGGGACCCATGATGCCTTTAACTGCAATTTGAGTACGTTGTCCAGCAGTCATTTGGTCATTGGCCTGATCTATGGCATAGCTAGTGGCATGGTTTGATTTCCCTTGGAGTTGAATGATTCGTTCATTTATAGACCTTTATTACAGCTCAGTCTCCGGGTTCAAATTCAAGTGCTGTCATCTATGATGTACTAGGAAAAGCAACTTCTCCCTACAGGTGCAAAGATTAAATGTTTTGTTCCATCATCTGTGATGTTAGGTCTGTGTCATTGGGAGTACCACTTATCAAAAAACAACATTAGCAGTAAAACAAATGGTCACTTTATCCAGTTTCTGCTTGTATCTTGGCCAATTTGTTATTTTCTTATTTTTTCAAAAATGAATTCTGCAGGTTCTAAGCACAGTTTCCATTCATTATATTCATTATGTTCAAAATAGATCCCCTTATAAAATATTTTCCTCTATAGTTGTATCTAGCTTGGCCATTGTTGTGGACTCCACTCAATTGAAAACATACCCATCATAACAATACAGAAATAAAGTCAATCTTAATATACCATAAGGAAAAAGATATATTGTTAGTCTCACAATATTCAAAACTAAACCTAAAATGCATGTACTATAATACCCCCCCTTTCTGACACCTGAATGAAATTTGCTATTATCATTGTAATTTTATTTTTAGAGGCAATGTGGAGAGGGTATCTGTTAGTAAGAACCCTGAAACAAATTCTGTTAATATAACAACTTGATAAGCACCAAATGTTATAAATCTCCTCCAGTGAACATAAAAACTTCCAGGGATGGGAAACAACAACAAAAGAAAAGAAACAGCACATTGGTGAGGAGATTATTAGTTAAAGACCCATGTTCAATGTAGGTACTTGTAGAAATTAATATTTGGAGAGGACTTCACTTTAACTCCCCCTATGCTAGCCTTGAACTGGAATCAGGGCAGGCACTCTTGCCTCCCTTTCCATAGAACTGGCTCACATTTGCTCTCGCTGTCCTCTTTAATGGATGGCAATACAAAACACAAGTGTCCTCCAGAGATCATCTCTCAGTCAGCATAGCAAGCAGAAGTCAAGGAAGAAATCCACAGTCTGGACTGGTAAATTCCTAACTATTTTAGAAATAAGATCAAAATAAACTAAAACAGTCAGACTCCATTTTTCAAATTACAGAATATTGTTACAAAAGAAATTTCTATAAAATATATTTTATCCTTTCCCACATAAAATCCTTTAAATTATTTCAAAGTTACCTATATCAGCAGAAATTATCTTGAAATATATATTAAGATATCTTAACTTATTATCTAAAAACTAAACATTTCTTTACACATATCCCAGCTATGTTTTTTAAGTTAATATTTTACTGCTAAGGTAATTAACATACATTTATTCCTTAGGCTTTAGAATTTAGAAAAGTGTCCAGAATGTTTCATTAGAATATCAAATTATAGGAAAGTGTAGTTAAGCAGCATAGGATGGTGGTCTGTAGGATGATGTTGGATATCAAGAAGAGGAAGAGAGTGAGGGCAGAGCCAAGGATCAAATGGTGGAAGTTAAAAAAGGAAGACTACAAGGTTGAGTTTAGGGAGGAGGTGAGACAGGCACTGGGTAGCAGTGAAGAGTTACCAGTTTAGAGAAGGCCAGAAGGAGTTGCATTGTGTCTTTGTGGACCTGGAGAAAGCATATGACAGGGTGCCTCGAGAGGAGCTGTGGTATTGTATGAGGAAGTCGGGAGTGGCAGAGAAGTACGTAAGGGATGTACAGGATATGTACGAGGGAAGTGTGACAGTGGTGAGGTCTGCGGTAGGAGTGACGGATACATTCAAGTTGGAGGTTGGATTACATCAGGGTTCGGCTCTGAGCCCTTTCTTATTTGCAATGGTGTTGGACAGGTTGACAGACGAGATTAGACAGGAGTCCCCGTGGACTATGATGTTTGCTGATGACATTGTGATCTGTAGCGATAGTAGAGAGCAGGTTGAGGAGACCCTGGAGAGGTGGAGATATGCTCTAGAGAGGAGAGGAATGAAAGTCAGTAGGAACAAGACAGAATACATGTGTGTAAATGAGAGGGAGGTCAGTGGAATGGTGAGGATGCAGGGAATAGAGTTGGCGAAGGTGGATGAGTTTAAATGCTTGGGATCAACACTACAGAGTAATGGGGATTGTGGAAGAGAGGTGAAAAAGAGAGTGCAGGCAGGGTGGGATGGGTGGAGAAGAGTGTCAGGAGTGATTTCTGACAGACAGGTATCAGCAAGAGTGAAAGGGAAGGTCTACAGGACGGTAGTGAGACCAGCTATGTTATATGGGTTGGAGATGGTGGCACTGACCAGAAAGCAGGAGACAGAGCTGGAGGTGGCAGAGTTAAAGATGCTAAGATTTGTATTGGGGGTGACGAGGATGAACTAAGAGATGTTGGGTATATTGGGAGAAGGATGCTAAGGAGAGAGCTGCCAGGGAAGAGGAAAAGAGGAAGGCCTAAGTGAAGGTTTATGGATGTGGTGAGAGAGGACATGCAGGTGATGGGTGTAACAGAACAAGATGCAGAGGACAGAAAAATATGGAAGAAGATGATCTGCTGTGGCGACCCCTAACGGGAGCAGCCGAAAGAAGAAGAAGAAGCAGATCAAATTATAGGAAATAAAACTAAACCTTCCATTAGCTATTTAGTCAGTCAAACATAAACATTCTATTCTATTTGACATTTAAAATATACAAATTACTTATGAACAAAGAGTAGATGGGAAAAGAAATCAGTATATCACATTTTATCAACTGCCTTATGATTTTAAAATCCATTTATATTTTAAAATGTTTTCAGGTTAGTTAATACACCATGCTATTGCATACAGAGAATGGAGATGCTGCCCCCATTGTCAGTTAAAAATTACAGTACTTTAAACCAAGGTAAAGTTTTATTTATGCTTAATAACATTGATTTCTTTTCCCCATAACTTCTTATTGTTCTTTAACATGTTTTTGTTGATTTCCTCTGAGATGTTTCTTGTACCCTTTCCAGTGTGTCGATTCTGTAGAAAAAGCACAATCTACCTTTTTTGTTAGTTAACCCCACTTTTGCACAGCATATCTTAGTATGGAATGCACTTCACAGGAATCTCTTTAACATACTGCATAACATAGTTAAAGTAACTTAAACTGTCTTTAACATATTTAAACTTGCTCAAGTCTTATTATTATTTAAGATCTAATATTTAAAGCATTTACATACTCTTTACTTTCATGCTTACATTTGTTTCACTCTGCACAAAGAACGTACGAGCCTCAACCCTTTTTATTGCCGGGCAGCAGCATTAATCACTGCGCCACCATACCACCCTTCCTTAAGTTACCTAACGACCCACGTAAAGCATTTAAAACAATTGTCATAACATATAGCATACATACACCTTCACATTTTAGAACCTATTTAATATGTCAGCGCACACACACACACACACACACTATGGTCAGTACAAATTCTGCACTTTCCAAAAGCATATAGTTTACACTACCTCACACAACAATGGCATTTTTACTCTTGAAAGAAATTGCCTCCCTTGTATTTTATTGTTATCATTAAAAGAACATTTTTCCTTATAACTTGATCAGGGTTTGAAGGAAAAATGTTTTGCATATGCATACAAACATGCATAAGCAAAAATGGAGATGGTTTTTATTTCACCAAATATTATACATTCAAAAACTCACATTTTAACCCAAATTAAGTCTGAGCTCTGGAAATGTATATCAAACCTTTCAAAATGTATATGCACAATATATTTTCAGCCAGTGCTGGAACATTCAGTTCAATACAAGTACATAGCATTTTTTCAACTTATCCTAATCACTCGCAACATTTTAATCAACCTTTGTATGTACTAGTTTCGTAGGCGCTGCTATAGTTAAACTTTTCTACATTTTTCTGATCTATGTACACAACAGTCTTGCCTTTTTAATCTGAGTGTACTTACTAGTTACACTTTCCACATACTGTATAAATTGATCACTCTACAATTACTTTACAATTAATTTTCCTTGAACCCATAACCACTGTTTGCAAAGTTTCAGTGGCGTGGGCCTCAAGCCTGACACCATGGAAATAGCAAGCTTTTCTTCTCGGGGCCAGTGGCGCGACCCTCGTTATGTGCAGGGCCTTGAACCCACCCTCTTTCCCTCTCTCTTTCTTTGTCCTTAGCTATTCTAACACCACTGGTGAACTAATTAAGACACAGTCTCCCATCCCTAACCTAACTACACTAACCCTAACTCGAGACACAAAACTATCCTGTTCTAACAGATTGGGGTCAAAGCCAGCACCTTTTTCCCAGAAGAACAAAATTCCTCCTGCTTGTTCAGGTTTGATGGTCGTGTCCTCCAAAGGAATTGGACTGGTTTAACATTGGGTGCCAAAACTGTGGTAGAAATTAACATATTAATTAAAGAAAGAAACCTATCCTCTTCTGGGACAAATTTTGATGAAACCTTTTTGGCAGGAGAAAACTTGTACATCTGCACCATTCATTCACTCTTGCAGCATCAGCCTGAAGAGGCAGCATCCATCATAGCAGTCTGTTAAAGCATGGTTAGAATGATCAAAAAGTACAGGCAGAGGGTCATATATTTATAGACAAATTAATTTGGATAACAGTGCTGAATGAATGCTTACATATCATACTCTGATTGGTTAAAGGATAAGAGGTGTTTTAGCATAGAGCACAACCAGCCTAAAATAAAAGTCTTTCTCCATTATATCCTTGTTCTTCAGTATCTCCAGAATTTAGCCCTTCTTCTGTTATGGAAACCGTATACATGCTATTGAGTATGCATTACTAGGTACATGAAAGAACATTACATCAGCCAGTTTCTTGAACCATCCCTCTGGAACCTTGTACTTGTTTTATTTGACCATTTTAGCAGTCTTTTTAGAGATTAGAAAAATAAATGCTTATATATTTCACTGTGTTTTGCAAACCAAAATATTAAAGTACTGTTATTTTAATATGAAAAGTATCCTAAATGGCTATGTGACCCGTAAGTCTAATTTGTCTTCTACACAGGTTTATATTCTAAATGGTATCAAATGCTTGCTAGATTTTTGAAATGGATAAAGCCTATATAGTAATCAGGATGGATACATAGCATATTATAGAAGAGGCAACATGTATCTTAGCATAGCTTCTGTCACATCATGCTGAAGCTTGTACTTTATTATATCTATCTATCTATCTACTCTGTATCTGAAGTGATGCAGTACACATTTATAGTGTTTGATTGCTTTTTATTTTCACAAAACAATACAGCAAATCCTTAAATGCTTATCAAGCAGGAAATCAACAGTGACCTCACATTTCTTCTGAAACACTGAGTGGAAACTCACATTTTCCAAATAAAGTGAAGAGGTGGTGTGACAATGGATAACTAAGAAATTTCCCAAACAATTAGAATCCAGAAAATCACCAGTGACTTTTTTCAAGAATAAAACCTGAGAACAGAATTCAGTCAAGTCATTGTTGGCTTGCTGCTCCATCTACTTGCAGAAAGACATTTTACACTTAATAGAGAGGAGAAACGTGATATAATGAGTCACAGTACTGCCATGGGTAACACGGGCCATTTTTTATACATTTGACTTTACTGCCAGTGCCTCTGTAGTAGCAATATCCATCCATCACAGGGTACTAATTGCTTAATTTTGTATGTCTGCTGGTAGGTGTCCTGTACTGGTCTGATTTATTGCCCAAAGATCTGTCAGGATCATTTTTAGCATTAGCTACTGCATATCATATGCTGCCTTAATTTTGTTTTAGTAGTGGCTCTGAGGCTAGGGATCTGCACTGGTAATCGGAATGTTGCTGGTTCAAATCCCGTAAAGGCCAAAAGTGACTCTACTTTGTTGGGCCTCTGAGCAAGGCCCTTAAACTGCAATTGGTCTGTCCTGGGTATAATGTTAATCTGCATTCATCCCTGCATGTAGGCCCTTCAACCTGCAGGGAAAAACCTGGGGGTTGGTGGCAAAATTGGCATTCCGGCCACCAAAAGAAAAAAAAAACTCACATTGGTTCCATTCCATCTGAACTTGTGTGTTGCTGAGGTGTCACCCATTGCATGGCTGCACTCTGGTCCTAATCTGGATCCTGAGTTGGTTTGTCATTTGGTGGGTGCGGCAATACGCTGTATCAGCGCGTGTTCCTAACCACAGCACATAAGTACCATGTCATTTTGCTACTGATCTAGCTCATTTAATTTTTTATGTCATATTTTTAGAACTAATGATTTGGTAATGAAAAAACAAAAACTGATATAAGACATTCTCTTACCAGTGATGAATAATTAATTCCTACTTAGTAGTAGTTTCTGTACACTGTATGTAAGAATATGAATGACTGTTTATATTGCGTTTATTTTTTGTGAAGTAGTATGTTATTTTTTTTCCATTTTTTAAATAAAAATATACCAATACATTTTCCACTATTAAGTACTAGTTTAACAATTTTTTTTTTTTTAAGGTTCGGGAATTAGATGGAATACCTCTCATTTTGGATAACTGTTGTATAGATGGCAACAACCCTTGTATCCTTTACAGATGCATGAGTCTTTTACTTACATTTATGGCAAGTATTAAAAGAAAATATTCTTTCTACATTTTATAAATATTCAAAATTAAGTATAAACTGCTTTCCAAGTATGTAAAATATAGATTTGTGAAAGATAAACATAAAGACAGGGCAAAGTAAATGCAATGATGCAAGGATGCAAACCCTGTTTCAGCTGTGGGTAAATTGTTATGTAAATCTTTTTTTAACTGTCATGTCTCATTGGAAAGATTTAGAAGTTTTGAAACTATAATATTTACATAGATTCAATTAAATATGAATCAGACTCTGAATGTTTAATATCAGAACAGTTGAGAAGCATGATTGACTGTTTTTTTCTGTTGGTTTGCTTTTGTGACTTAGTAGCAGACTTCAGTTAATTCTGATAGTATACAATATTTTATGGATTAGTATTTCTGAGGACCATCACAATAGTGATTCTTTTTGGAGTTCATTTTTTTACAGATTTTTTTTTTATATGCTACACTTCTATTAAGAAAATTGTGTAGCTAAACTAAATGATACTTTAACATGCAACAAATGTATCACTCACATGCAAAAATACCAAACAAGGGGAAAAAAGAACTTCCAGTATGTACTTCTTAATTAACAAATTACTCTAACCATTTTTAGGTAGATTGCTAAATTTGCTTAATATTGGTAAATGAATGGAAAAGTAAAAATATAGGAAGCTATGGTTATGATTTCACAATTACAGGTCACCCTCCATCTTCTGAACATTTCTGAAAAAAACCTCTTGCAAAGTAAAAATTTATAAAATTAGTAATATTACCTACCATGTTCATTTTATAACAATATTTATAATATTTTATAATGGAAAAAAGCAGAAAATTATCCCTGTTACTTTTATCACTATTAGCTAACAGCTCCTAAATATGTTTAGATATATTTTTTACAAAGATGTTATGGCATAGTGTTCTTCTATATGCTATAAGCCACACTGTTGTTGGAATAACAATAAGGTAACATCTGTAATTGTCATATGAGGTGCAAGGAACTGTTACGTCTATGTTGTTGTTCTAAGTTATTTTATTCATTGTGCACCTTGTAAACATTTCATGTAGAAATTCAGATTTCTCTTGTTTTGCCATATATCATCTGTATATGATTTAATGCATTAAAATTATTAATTTGTTATTATTAGGATACTTTTAAGATACCATTTCTTGGGTCCAATTTTACATGCAGACATTCTCAATAATGGTGTGTATTTTGTTTTTGACAAATTAATTTCTGTTTAGTTAGTATGAACTTAATATTTACCAACAAGTACCACTGGTGTATATTGTCACAGTTACTGTCTGTAATACATAGCATGTAAAGTATTTTTGACTGTATCTCTTAAAATAACAATAGTTGTAATAAAGAATGGTAAAAAAATATAACAAGTATTATAATTAGGCCTGGAAAAGTGAATGCGTTAATTTTTGCGATTAATGTGTCCTGCTTAATGCATTAAAAAATAATGTCACATTCAGGTCTAGCCACAAGTGCCTGCTATGACAGATCTACCTGAGTTCTCCCAAATTCATTTACAGCCCAGCAGCTTGTAAATGAATGTTCAATTAAAGCAGCATGAATTTTGGGCCAACATAAAAAAAAATCTTTTTCTGATGGGACAGTTGTAAAGGAGTTCGCTTTTTAGTTTTATTCAGATGGTTCTGTTTGATTTTACTTAAAATTTGAATGTGATAGGCCTACTTTTTAATTAAATAGAGTTGTTTGCTTTATATTTTATTGTAAAGTCAGGGAATAAAGTAACAATACTGTAATTATAATAGCAGGACATTGACAAGAAATGTAAAAAAAAAATCTATATTAATATAACAAATGAAAAATTATATTTAAAATTAATTCCTGTTAACTGAATGATCTCTCATATAACTTTTCTTCTTAACACAATGTCATGTGTAGTGCACAAAGACATTTTTTTTTTTTTAAATACATATACCTCAATGCAAACTTTTTCTTACTAATTAATGCAGTCCTGTGGTGGGCTGGCACCCTGCCCAGGGTTTGTTTCCTGCCTTGCACCCTGTGTTGGCTGGGATTGGCTCCAGTAGACCCCCGTGACCCTGTAATTAGGATATTGCAGGTTGGATAATGGATGGATAGATGAATAGTTCTTTGTATTCCATACAAGTACAATTAAATTAAATTGAAAGGGTCCACATGTTTAAAGTTCTTACTAAAAATTGAAAATAAATATTGTTGAAATGCTCTGGTAATTTTACCTTGTTTATTTTTTTTATAGACATTCAATGTCTACATATATAGAGAATGGAATCATAGTAAAAATGTGAGGTTTGGACCTTTGATAGGATAAAATTTTGCTGGTCGGACCTCTTTAAATTTTCGTTTAATACCCCTGCTCTAGTACTTCTGTATTTAGCTTGTTGGTGTACCAAGCAGCTTGCAATGCTGACTTCCCTAATACAGTGGAACCTCGGTTCACAAACGTCTCGGTACACGTACAACTCAGTTTACGACCAAAAAGTTCGCCAAACTTTTACCTCAGTTCACGACCATACACTCGGTATACGAACAAGCCAGTTTCCCTTTCGATTTGTGCGCGCTGATGATTTCCACACGTGTTGCATTGTTCTTGGTCAGACGTGCGTGCTTGCACATGCGTGCATGCTTTCGCTGTGAACTCTTTGTGCTCTATTTCATTTCCCTTCTGGTTCGTACACGCCGATTACTGTATTTAAGCACGTGTTGAGCCCCTCCCTGTTCATTGTTCTCAGTCAGATGTGCGTGCTTTATCTGTGATCTCTTTGTCCTCTACAGTATTTCGTGTGCTTTGCAGTTAACCATGGCTTCTAAGCAAGTGAAGAGTGGTGAGAATAAAGTTTTGAAGAAAATTGAAATCGAAGTAAGAAAGAAATTATTGAAAAGTATTGAGCGTGGCATTCGTGTTACTGATCTTGCCGCCGAGTACAAGTAGTCAAAACCTACGATTTCGACTATTCTAAAGCAGAAAGAATCTATTAAAGCAGCTGATGTTGCAAAAAGAGCAGTGTTAACCAGGCAGAGACTTCAAGTGCTGGAAGAGGTGGAAAAACTGTTTACCAGTTTACTCATTTACCAATTTGAGAACCCTCGTGCTTTCAAGCAGCACAATGTAAACAAAGCCAGACTGCCAGTGATGTGGAGGGCAAACACGAAGGGTTGGGTCACAAGGACTTTGTTTTTGGAATGGCTGCACGAGGCTTTCGCTCCCACCAGCTAAACAGCTAAAAACACCAGTAACCCAAGAAATCACACGAGAGAAAACACCTGAAGGAAAACATCCCTCCATCGCAGAGCCAGACTCTCCCTCAAAACTGTAACCTCCTCTCCACCCAGTTCCTCCTCACTTCATGCCAGAACTCGACTCATGCAAGGTTAGTTTTCTTGGTGGTTTATGATTAGTTTTTGTATTGCGGATTTTTCAAATGTTCATTTTTCGGTTCGTAGCGTGAATTGTTGCAGTGTTACTTTTCACTTTTTTCAAATGTTCATTTTTTTTCCCCCTGTGCTTAAAACTCATTAAAAAAAGTGTTTATACAGCGATCGGCTTGCAAGGCTATAGCGCAAACTGATGCAGTGTTACAGAGAGGGAGAGAGAGTGCGCGCTGCTGAGAGAGAGCGAGCGAGTGAGCGCGCGCTGCTGAGAGAGAGAGAGAGAGAGGGTGCGTGCTGCTGAGAGAGAGAGAGAGAGAG
>JANRMT010062796.1:7379737-7430505 GCA_026402145.1 Polypterus bichir lapradei | reverse complement strand
AGAGAGAGAGGGTGCGTGCTGCTGAGAGAGAGAGAGAGAGAGGGTGCGTGCTGCTGAGAGAGAGAAAGAGGGTGCCTGCTGCTGAGAGAGAGCGAGCCTGCGCCTGCAGCTGAGCAGGGAGCCTGGGTGTTTTGTGTCAGTGTTATTCAATGTTTTTACATTAGCTTACTATTACACTGTGCATTCTATGGTGTAATTAACTATATTTGTGCTTAATCTTAAAAAAATATATATTTATATACAGTTCGTACGGTCTGGAACGGATTAATTGTATTTACATACAATCCTATGGGGGAAATTGATTCGGTTTAAGACCAAATCGGTTTACGACCAGAGGTTTGGAACGAATTATGGTCGTGAACCAAAGCTCCACTGTATAATGACAAAAATCTACAAAACAGAAGTATAAAGATTATCCCTGCTCATTATTCCAGTTTGTAGTGTGTTCACTAATTTATGCAAAGAACATAGCGTAACCATCCAAGTAATGCACCGCGTCAGTTTTTAAGTGAGATGGCAGCTATGAAGATCTTTTTTAGAATGCCAAGAGCAAAAGTGTAGGTAGAGCAGTGTTTTCCAACCTTTGTGCAGTAGTGGCACAGTTTTAGTAACCAAAAAAATCCCAATGCACACCATGATTCTACCAACCAAAAGGGCATTAAATCTCTTAGATATGTTAAACTGTCCAAAGGGGTGGGACTGGGACAGCAACAAAAGCAGCTCTGAGATTGCCATTCATAGACACAGCACTTAGTGAGCACGTTGGATGCATTTCCCAGCTACTTTGTCCCTTTTCCCACTCATACAGGCAGTCCTCATTCTGCAACTAATATGCCCACTGGTCCTTGTCTCTGCAAGAGTCACTGGTGAATATGCACCCAGGCATGTGAACCCCTGACACATATCCTGGCTGCTAGCTATATTGCTGTCTAAGTACCGTGTCTGCAAAAAGGCGATCACTGAGCTGCTTTTATGTCAGCTTCTCCAGGTAGTCCCGTCCTCCTCGGACAGGTCTTGACCACCTGAGGAGCATGTCTCTCTCAGGTTGGGGCCTAGGGGCACTACACTGTTATTTCCATGATACATCAGTTGAAAAACACTTTATGTGGAGTATAATTTTCAAGTCGTTGATGGTGATGAATAGTATTTTCAGAGTTTTAATAGAAGTTTTAATTTATGCCCATTTAACACTAGAATTATCAAAGCCTATGAAAAATCTTGTAAACCCGCCCCACCTTAAATACGTTCTCACGTCTTCGTCAGCGTATTTTGTTTTGTAAATGTGTCAATAAGTGCAAGCAGCAAGCAGGCTGCTATCCCATCCTTCTACCGCCGCACAAATGGCAAAATTGCTTCCAACTCAAGCCTTGTTCATCTGGGAGTCAGGTACCGGGAACTGTATAGTGTAAATAATACATTGTTATTTGGAACACATGCATTTCATGTGTGTTCCATGTCTACAAAGATCTATGTAAGTGTAGCATGACAGAAATGTTGAACACATACCTAAAAGACAAACTTTTTTCATGTTTTAGTACTAACAACAAAATTTTGACATGAAATGTATAATGTGTGAAGAGTGAAGTCCAAATATCGAATAAGCACTTTCACAAAAGGTACAAGTATAACCAAACAAGTGTGCTTTTATTCAAGAATGTAAATGTAGATAAAGAAATCAGGTTAGGGTACGGCGCAGACACGACCTCTTGGGTGGTGCAGCGGTAAGAACGACTGACTCATAATCAAGAGGTTGCAGGTTCGATTTCGAGGGCATCTGTTTTGTGTAGTGAGCTGCTGTTATTGTTACTATTATAGAATAAAAACATACATTTGATTTGAGTCTGTTACAGCCTGTTACAGGTTTTAAATTAATGTACTTGTAAAGATTAGCTTTTTTTTTTTAATTCATTTTTATTCTCTCAGTCATGTTCACGCTCCCCCCGATCTGACACTGCTAGTTTTCAAATAAAGATGTGCTATAACAGAGGTGAATTCAGATGAGGATGACGGTTCTACATTGGGGAAAGAGAACAGGAGCCCATCCTGCAAGAAATGTCCATTCACACATAAGAACAACATAGCTACACCAGGCATACAGGCAAAAGATGGCATTGTTTGGATGCAGCAACAGGTTGGGCGTTGTCCTGCCAGTCAGTCTGCTACACACATATCCTTCGAAGAAAAAGCAGGGCACACCGAGGTCGCCAAGGTATCGTGCAAAGTTCTGTTTGTGATTATGTTTTGTGTTGGTCTTTATATGAAAAACATGTATATGTTACTTATATAAAAACCATATTGAATGTTATTTACCTATTTACTTTGATTTGTTTACTTATCTTCCTACAGCGTAAAGTCATAAGTAGACTGCAGAGCTTCCCGTATTTGATCGACACGGGCATGCTGACAAAGTACCTGTGTACTGAAGTGACTTTAGCTGCAGGTGGAAGCTCCTGTGGCACTTTATGCAACTGTTGTTATGGTTCTGCCATTGTCCAGAAACGGCTCTGTCCACAGTCTCGGAAAGTCTTTCTCCTGTGGGACAACTGGGATCTTTTCCTAAATAAGTAGCGTCATTGCACATGTATTTTATTCTAGTGTAAAGTCAGTGTTTACCAGTGCATTCAAAGTCAACAGTCATTTCGATCATTTTATAGTTTGACATGTACTTAGTTAATTTTTTGTAATTGATTCCCAGCCCTAATTGTAATACAAACACTATCTGCATGAATTCGTTGATGCAGTGGGAAATAGCAATTAAAGAAACTATTGGTAGGAAATGGGCAAAGAAAGGTACAGTAATCCCTCGTTATATCGCGCTTCAACTTTCGCGGCTTCACTCTATCGCGGATTTTATATGTAAGTATCTATAATAATAAAAGGCAAAGCCCTGACTGACTGACTGACTGACTCATCACTAATTCTCCAACTTCCCATGTAGGTAGAAAGCTGAAATTTGGCAGGCTCATTCCTTACAGCTTAATTACAAAAGTTAAGCAGGTTTCATTTCGAAATTCTACACGTAACGGTCGTAACGGTCATAACGGTCGATAACGGTCGACAACGTCTGCCATGTTGAACTTTCTTATTTATGGCCCCATCTTCACGAAATGTGGTAGGCGGCTTCACTGCGCTAACCGAAACCGATGTATGTACTTATTTCGATGGTATGACGCCACTGTCGGCCGCCATGTTGAACTTTCCAACGTCACCAATTTTCAAACTTCCCGTGTAGGTAGAAGGCTGACCCCATCTTCACGAAATTTGGTAGGTGACTTCCCTGCGCTAACCGAAACCGATGCACGTACTTATTTCGATGGTATGACGCCACTGTCGGCCGCCATATTGAATTTTCCAAACGTCACTAATTCTCCAACTTCCCGTGTAGGTAGAAGGCTGAAATTTGGTAGGCCCATTCCTTACAGCTTACTTACAAAAGTTAAGCAGGTTTCATTTCGAAATTCTACGCATAACGGTCATAACGGTCAACAACATCTGCCATGTTGAACTTTCTTATTTACGGCCCCATCTTCACGAAATTTGGTAGGTGGCTTCCCTGAGCTAACCAAAACCAATGTACGTACTTATTTTGGTGGTATGATGCCACTGTCAGCCGCCATATTGAATTTTCCAACATCACTAATTCTCCAACTTCCCGTATAAGTAGAAGGCTGAAATTTGGCAGGCTCATTCCTTACAGCTTACTTACAAAAGTTAAGTAGGTTTCATTTCGAAATTCTACGTGTAACGGTCATAACGGTCAACAACGTCCGCCATGTTGAACTTTCTTATTTATGGCCCCATCTTCTCAAAATTTGGTAGGCGGCTTCCCTGCACTAACTGAAACCAATGTACGTACTTATTTCGGTGGTATGATGCCACTGTCGGCTGCCATATTGAACTTTTCAACAGTCTTTGTTACTTATGGGCCCATCTTCAAGAAATGTGGTACACGGGTTCCCAATGCTAACTGAATCCTACTTACGTACATATATACATCCATAGCCTGCAGCTTGGTCACCATGTGAGGCGGCGTTGGGTCCCCCATCCCAAAGCCTCCCACGTTGTTGGCTGCCTGCCTATATAAGGCCGTCCGTCGCTCCAGTCTCTACATTCCCTTCCTTGCTTCGCCACGGGATTCACGTCTCCCTGCTGATAACTACAGCCTTTTTGTTTAATCCACAGCTTCTCCGCTGTTTTATTGTTTGTTTATTACAATTATAGTTATTGTATAGGTATTTTACACTTACTTTACATTACTCAGGTACCCATTTCCTTCATCATTCCAACCCCCATTACCATGTCTATCGAGGTAATCACCATCGATCAAAGAACTGTCACTTACCGAGTGGTTTCCATGCCCGGAGATGGCACCTACCTCTCCATTCTCTGTGTTACATATTGCACGGCCATATCAGGCTCACTCTTGATATCCGGAAGAACATTGTGTCTTATGTATTGAATGACTGGGACAGGTTCAAGGTGTGGACTGATGACGGTACAGGAGATAATTATACTACACAGGAGCACTAGAAGAGTGAAATGCTTAAGCCCTTCACCTATGGTTCTGCATGTGAGTTGATGGCTGCAGCTGAATTGTTCGGTTGGTGCTTTCAAGTGTACCGAAATGGCCAAATATTTTACACCTTTGGACAACCGCCAATGCCTCTTAAACATCTTACATTCACAGGTGACGATTTCAGTAGTGGACACTTTGATGTTTATGAATGTTTAAACTCTCAAAAGCTGAATGTGAAGTTATCGATGAAACCGGTTGTAAGCTTACAACGCTTGACAGATGCCAAATGTCACTTCAACACAAGTCCTGCAAATACTGTCGTAATTGAAACAAACCATGAACCTCAAACTGATTATGACAGCAGCAATCCAAGCTGTGAGATTTGAGACAAGATTACTGTTCACATGGCCAACTGTAAGTTGCGTGCTCAAGAGTAAGCTCAGCGCACAGCTTGGTCATGTTACAACCGGAGGGCCGAACTGACAACATGGTATACAAAGAGATCCTTAACAAATAATTATTGGCATATTTTCCCTCAGTTTAAAAAGGTAAAATTTTCTTCTTAATAAAAATTTTAATGCAGTACTTCACCGCTGCGAAGCGCGGGTATTTTGCTAGTATCTAAATATATAACGCGGATTTTTCGCAGCTTCGCGGGTTCTGCAGACAATGGGTCTTTTTACTTCCGGTACATGCTTCCTCAGTTGGTTTGGCCAGTTGATTTCATACAAGGTACACTATTGGCGGATGGCTGAGAAGCTAACCAATCAGAGCACGCAGTTAATTTCCTGTGTGCTGAATGGCTCAGCGATGGAGCGCCAAATTCGATTCCGTAGCGTTATTCAGGAAGTCTCGTATCGCTTATTCAGCATCAACGTGTTTCGCTGTGTAAAGAGTTAACTTTTGTGCTCTTTTGTGTTTATCTTTGTGCATAGTCAAGCTCTTCATTATGGCTCCAAAAGGATCTGCTCCTGCTACTGCTTCAGGGGCCGTGCCCAAGCGCCAACGGAAGATGTTAATGATTGCCGAAAAGTTTTGGATATGTTGAAGGAAGGGAAAAGCTACACCACTGTAGGACGCCATTACGGCATCAATGAGGCTACGATTCTTTTTACTTAAAAAGTAGGAAAGGAATATAAGATCTACGGCCGCAGTGTCCTTTTAACCAGGGTGCAAAACGAGTTGTAAGTGGATGTAATAAGGCAGTAGTCTGGATGGAATGTGCTTTAGGGATTTGGATTGAAGACTGCGGAAGAAGAACAACGGCGGTGCTACACAGTCACCTGAAGAGGCTCCTTTAGAAGAGCTGTAACACTCTCCTTTGTTGTGCAGTAAAACTAAACTCATCATTATCGGACAAGTCATTGTGTCATTGTTGGTGAGTAATCATAATTAATTTTCTACTTACAGTACTTAGTACATGTACGTACGTACGTTTAGTGTCACTGTACACACATTTACTGTATACTATTTTTCTTGCATTGTACGTATTTATTGCTGGTGGCCTGTCTATCATAATGGCTGTAACATATGTGATATCGGAGACACTCGATATCTTTAAAATAATATTTAGGTTTTACTGTATATAAACAGTGTGTTTGCATACATAATTTCAATGAATCTTACCTAATATCCAAGAGAATACAAAGGGTTTATGCTGTATAACTGTGCAGGGAATATTTATAAACAGTGTGGGAGAGTTTATAAGGGCTTAAAATATATAAAAATAACCATACAAACATATGGTTTCTACTTCGCGGATTATTACCTATCATGGGGGGTTCTGGAACGCAACCCCCGCGATCGAGGAGGGATTACTGTATTTATAACCAATCTATTACACACAAACATGAGCATAAACCAGAAGTCTTTAAAGACTGGCATGAGTATAACATACACAGGTACGTATTAATGTGAAAAGACAGGCAAAACCTAAAAAGTTGTCATTTATAGAATTTGAATGCAAGTCTTCAATTAGATGGTGAGCCACAGCTTAGTGAGGGTGTCTGGATTCGACAAGACAGCATTAGGGTATTTATGACTTATTTTAGGAGAGTGTTATTGACCCCCTAATGCAAACAATAGTTTTAGTTTACTTCTTTTTAATAATATAAATATTAATAATATTAAAAGGGCAAGTTCAGAAGGGGTTATTATAGTCATGACACCCTTTAATTACCAGACATTATATGGGGTAGCTTTACAAATAGCGGAGCACAAGAATAGCAGTTTTAGGAGGTAATCTGTGACTGTTCTTTAACATAGTATATTAAAGCACAAACAAGTAAGGATACTTGTTTTAATTTAGTATTCTTTAATAATTTGGATAGAATTTAAGGGACAGATGAGATTGAACCACAAGGACCTAGTGACCGTAAAATAAAAATTTCATAGTGTTTTGGCATAGTCCTTATTCAAAAACTAAAACAGTTTAATTTTAGTAGGGCCAATTTTGAGCAGATGTGGCAAAATATAAGTAGGAAATTGGGATAAGCCTTTCAAGTGTGGAAACAGTTGAGGCAATGCGGATAAGATTTAGAAGTTTTTATGTATAATGCAGGACAAGTTTATCCACCAATTTAGAAGCAGTTTGAAGTTAAAGAGAACTCAGTGGTGGATAGATAAGGAGCTAAAAGCTAAGTTGCAAATTAGAAAACCAGCTGTATAAGGTATGTAACTCCAGAGCATATGACAGCATGAGAGCAACAGTTAAAAAGGATTTTAGGAAGACTAACAAGCAAATAATGAAGAATAGATTAACACTAGAATTACCAGAGCCTACAAAAAAACTCATAGATCCGTCCCACCTTAAATCGCTTCTTAAAACCGCTCTCGCCTCTCCGCCAGCCTCCTTTGTCCTGTAAATGTGCCGATAAAAACAAACTGCAAGCAGCCGGCTATTCCATCCCCCCACCGACTCAGAACGTGCACGAACTTCTCCGAGCTCATGCCTCGATTATCTGGGAGTGAAGTGGAGTTTTAGAGTGGAAATAATAGATTGTTATTTGGAACACACGCATTTCATGTGTGTTCCGTTTCTACAGTAATCTGTGTAAACACAATGTTAAAACAGAAACTTTTTCATATTTTAGTAATAAATGTCACAAAATGTAGACATAAACTATAAAATGTATGAAGCCTGACAGCCAAAGAGCAAATATACTTAGATAAAAGGTGCAGGACTTTTACAACAGCTTCCGTGGCGTACTGGTAAGATTTCGTCACTTAGAGCACAGCAGACTTGCTGTACCTCAAAAGATTCGAGTTCGAATCTCCGCTAGGGAGAAAACTTATTTATTTTTAACCTTCGCCGTTTTGCCTTCCTGAACTCCCTGTCTATCTATATAGTAATAACAGTAATTTTATTATTATATAGGAGTTTCCCTGTCTGCCTATCATATAGTGCCTTTCCTTCCTACCTATCTATATATCTATCCCCTTAGCTGTTTTTTATATATATCTATTATACAATGCCTTCCCTGTTTATTTATATATCTAGTGCCTTCTCTACCTGTCTGTCTTTCTGTCTGATTGCATATAGCGCTGAACTTACTGCTCTGTACTATTCTGTATTCTGCATGTCCTGGAGTACAAAAGAAACACCACCATACAGCAACATCTGCGAACTGACAAGATCGGGGAAAAAACACGCGGTCACTGATTACAAACCGCAAGATGAATGAAAGAGACAATATATGTAAAAACATCATCGCACTAATGCAATATTATTTGAAAACAAACAGCGTCAGATCGGGTTTGAATATGCGCCCGATCTGACGCTGTTCGTTTTCAAATAATATTGCATGTACTGTGCGTTGAAACTGCTGCACTGAATAAGCAGACTCCTTCTGTAACAGCGTCAGCGTGTATTCAAACCCGGTCTGACGCTCTTATTTTTCAAATAATATTGCATGTATTGAATTATTTTAGAATAAAAACATACATTTGATTTCAGTCAGTCTGTAAGAGCCAGTGTAAATGCATGATAATTATAAAGGTTAGCTTTTTTTTTAATTCAGTTCCATTCTCTCAGTCGCGTCCACGATCCCCCCCGCCTCCCCATCTGACACTGTTTTTTTTCACATAAAGACGTGCTATAACTCAAATGTGATTTATTTGGAGACGCGCTATACTCGAATGTTATTTATATAGGGAAGAAAGTACAATGTCAGGTGCTCATTCAGTGTAATAGGAACCATAGCACAGAGAGGTGTGTACACTGCAACAAGTACACATGTCGTGAATGTAGGAAGGGTGTGTGGGAATTGTTAATATTTGAATGTGATGATTTTATATAGCACAGATCAGAAATCAGCAGTTCTTAGCATTGCACCACGCAAGATGTCGTATCAACCGCCTACTGTAACTTGCTTTATTTTTTCTTCACGTATAGTCTAGAATAAAAGTGCACTTGTTTTGTTATTCTTGTACACCAACATATGTTCCTGTGTTTGAGCGACACGGGCATGCTCAAAAAAATAGACGTGTAATGCCACGAAAAGTGCACGCAGGCTCTTCAGTTCGGAAGCATTGGTACGAGAATGCAGTCACAAATACGCTGCAGAGCTACAGCGCGTCTTTATGTGAAAACAGCATTCTCAATTTGGGGTGGGGGTGGGGGTGTAGGGAAGGATCCTGAACACGACTGAGAGAATGAAAAGTGAATAAAAAAAAACTAACCTTTACAAGTATCATGAATTACACCGACTGTTACACACTGAAATCAAATGTATGTTTTTATTATAAAATAGTAAGAATAACAGCAGTTTACGTCTCAAAACTGAATCGCGCGGGATCGAACTCATGACCTTTTGAATACTAGTCAGCGATTGATACCGTTATGCTACCATGGCAGTTGTGATAAGTATGTGTCAATGTGGCATGCTAAGGTGGCTTTTTTCTGCAGTTATATTTTTGAATAAAATCATACTTGTTCTGTTATATTTGTACCTTTTGTAAATGTGTTTGATATTTGGACTTCAGGCTTCATACATTATATAGTTTATGCTTACATTTTGTCATTTACTACTACAATATGAAAAACGTTTCTGTTTTAAAAATGTGTTTACACTGATTACTGTAGAAACAGAACACACGTGAAATGCGTGTATTCCAAATAATGATCTATTATTTCCACTCTAAAACTCCACTTCACTCCCAGATAATCAAGGCATGAGCTGGGAGAAGTTTGTGCACTTTCTAAGTCGGTGGGGGGATGGAATAGCCGGCTACTTGCAGCTTTTCTTTTATCAGCACATTTAGATTAACAAAAGACGCTGGCGGAGAGGTGAGAACGGTTTTAAAAAGCGATTTAAGGTGGGACGGACCTACGAGTTTTTTCGTAGGCTCTGGTAATTCTAGTGTTAAAGATGACCAAAAGAGATTCTTTCAGTATTGCAGTAGTAAAAGAATGGTCGTGGAGCATTTCAGTGTACGTGGCTCAATGTAGGTGTAATCTTTGATAAAAGCAGATTCACTCAGCTGTGACGTGTTTTTAACCTCGGCATAAACATGCAAAGTGCATATTTTAATAATGAAAGAGAGCAGACAACATGTAAACTTAAGATTTTTTGAAAGAATTTGCAAAAATGGCATTATTGCTTTTATGGGTTTATTGCAATGTACACCAACAACTTTAAAGTATGGCGTTTTCATAGTGGTTAACTTTATTTTTGTGATTTCTTGCAATGTAGCATTATTTTGTTTCTTAATCAATGTATTGTTTAGTCACTACTACAGTCCTGTCCTATGAGACCACAGATTTCAAGCATCTATGGCAGAGAGATGTTTTCCAGTTAGAAAGAGGTGGAAGGATGTGCATGACATGGCACGCTATAGTACTGGCTATGATGAAGCATGACATTTAAACAAGCACAACTGTAGTTTAGTTTCATTAATTTTTTTCTCATCCTGTGTATTACAGCATTATGTGTTATATTATGTTACAATGCAAATAGCCGTCTGTGCAAATATATTCCTCAGAGCCAGGATAAGAGATTGCTTTAATGCAATAATATTCCATATTCTCTCATTTTATTCCCACATTTGGAATGAAATACATGCCAATCCTACCATTCCTTTAACTTCTGTTTATCTTTAATTTTTAAATATGTCTTTTGTAAGACGACGTTGTCTTTCTTTAGTGAGCTAAGATGTGATATGCCCATTTTATGCCATTATTATGTCTGACAACCAGGAGCGATGAAAAAATAGCCTTTTTGCTAAATCTTACCTACTGTATATACAGTACGTTACAATACATCAGTAAGTAGATCAAAGATTAAAAAATTAATTAAAGAAAGAGAAAGAGGAAAATGTTCAGCCCGCATAAAGGTTCTGGACAGCTGTCTGCACATATGTAAATTTATTATGCCTACCTTTGACAAAAACGTGGGTCCCCCTTCCCATGGGCTCACCACCTATTGGAGGGGCCAAGGAGGTCGGGTGCAGTGTGAGTTGGGTGGTGGCTAATGGCGGGGACCTTGGCAGTCAATTCCTCAACTACAGAAGCTGGCTCTTGGGATGTGGAATGTCACCTCTCTGAAGGGGAAGGAGCCTGAGCTAGTGCGCGAGGTCGAGAGGTTCCGGTTAGATATAGTCGGGCTCACCTCAATGCACAGCTTGGACTCTGGAATCAATCTCCTTGAGAGGAGCTGGGCTCTCTAACACTCTGGAGTTGCCCCCGGTGAGAGGCGCCGAGCGGGTGTGGGCATACTTATTGCCCCCCGACTTGGAGTCTGTTCATTGGGGTTTACCCTGGTGGACGAGAGGGTAGCCTCCCTCCAGCTTTGAGTGGGGGGATGGCTCCTAACTGTCGAACAGCAGTTTGGAGTACCCACCCTTTTTGGAGTCCCTGGAGGGGGTGCTAGAGGGCATACCTTCTGGGGACTCCCTCGTACTGCTGGGAGACTTCAATGCTCATGTGGGCAATGACAGTGAGACCTGGAAGGGCGTGATTGGGAGGAATGTCCCCCCGATCTGAACCCGAGCAGTATTTTATTATTGAACTTTTGTGCTTGTCACGGATTGTCCATAACAAACACCATGTTCAAGCATAGGGGTGATCATGTGTGCACTTGGCACCAGGACACCCTAGGCCTCAGTTCGATGATCGACTTTATGGTCGTGTCGTCGGACTTGCGGCCATATGTCTTGGACACTAGGGTCAAGAGAGGGGCGGAGCTGTCAACTGATCACCACCTGGTGGTGAGTAGGCTTCGATGGTGTGGGAGGATGCCGGTCAGGCCTGGTAGGCCCAAACGTGTTGTCAGAGTCTGCTGGGAATGTCCGGCAGAGTCCCCTGTCAGAAGAAGCTTCAACTCCCAGCTCCGGCAGAACTTTGACCACATCCCGAAGGAGGTGGGAGACATTGAATCCGAATGGGCCATGTTCCGTGCCTCTATTGTTGAGGCGGCTGACCAGAGCTGTGGCCGTAAGGTGGTCGGTGCCTGTCATGGCGGCAATCCCCGAACCTGTTGGTGGACATCGGCGATGAGGGATGCTGTCAAGCTGAAGAAGGAGTCCTACAGGACCCTTTTATCCTGTGGGACTCCGGAGGCAGCTAATAGGTACCGGCAGGCCATGCGGAATGCGGCTTCGGTGGTTGCTGAGGCAAAAACGCGGGCATGGGAGGAGTTTGGGGAGGCCATGGAGAGCGACTTTCGGATGGCTTTGAGGAGATTCTGGTCCACCATCCGGTGTCTCAGGAGGGGGAAGCAGTGCAGTGTCAACACTGTATATGGTGGGGATGGTGCACTACTGACCTCGACTCGGGACGTTGTGGGTTGGTAGGGGGAGTACTTTGAAGACCTCCTCAATCCCACTAATATGCCTTCCAATGAGGAAGCAGAGCCTGGGGACTCGGAGGTAGGCTCCCCCATCTCTAGGACTGAGGTTACCGAGGTGGTCAAAAAAACTCCTTGGTGGCAGGGCCCTGGGGGTGTATGAGATACGCCCGGAGTTCCTTAGGGCTCTGGTTGTTGTAGGACTGTCTTGGTTGACACGTCTTTGCAACATCGCATGGATATCGGGAACAGTGCCTCTGGATTGGCAGATCGGGGTGGTGGTCCCCCTCTTTAAGAAAGGGGACCGGAGGTTGTGTTCCAACTACAGAGGGATCACACTCCTCAGCCTCCCTGGAAAAGTCTATTCGGGGGTCCTGGAGAGGAGGGTCCATCGGACAGTCGAACCTCGGATTCAGGAGGAACAGTGTGGTTTTCTTCCTGGTTGCGGAACAGTGGACAAGCTCTACACCCTTAGCAGGGTCCTGGACGGTGCATGGGAGTTTTCCCAACCAGTCTACTTGTGATTTGTTGACTTGGAAAAGGCGTTCGACCGTGTCCCTCAGGGAATCCTGTGGGGGGTGCTCCGGGAGTGTGGGGTACCGGACCCTCTGATAAGGGCTGTTTGGTCCCTGTACAATCGGTGTCAGAGCTTGGCCGCATTGCCGGCAGTAAGTCAAACCCGTTTCCAGTGAGAGTTGGACTCCGCCAGGGCTCCCCTTTGTCACCGATTCTGTTCATAACTTTTATGGACAGAATTTCTAGGTGCAGCCAGGGTGTTGGGGGAGTCCAGTTTGGTGAACTCAGGATTGGGTCACTGCTTTTTGCAGATGATGTTGTCCTGTTTGCTTCAGCTCTGATCTTCAGCTCTCTCTGGATCGGTTCGTAGCTGAGTGTGAAGCAGCTGGGATGGGAATCAGCACCTCCAAATCTGAGACCATGGTCCTCAGCTGGAAAATGGTGGAGTGCCCTCTTAGGGTTTTTTTATACACATTTTATAAGTGGTCAGAAACTTGTAAATAACTCATGAAAGAATAAAGTTACGTTAAAACCAAGCACACCATTGTTTTTCTTGTGAAATTCCCAATAAGTTTGATGTGTCACATGACCCTCTTCCTATTGAAAAAACAAAAGAAGGATCGAAAATGACCGACTTCAAAATGGCCACCATGGTCACCACCCATCTTGAAAAGTTTCCCCCCTCACATATACTAATGTGCCACAAACAGGAAGTTAATATCACCAACCATTCCCATTTTATTAAGGTGTATCCATATAAATGGCCCACCCTGTATAAGGATTGCTGACATGAGGTCAATGGAAACTATATACACTCTAGTTTGTTCATTTTATGTTCACATTCCAAACATGTATATTTATAGATTGTATATGTTTATAAACTCTATAAACCTATAAGCTATGTTTCTGAACAATTTTAGCTGAAAAACAATTTCGTTCTTAAACTGCTAGAGACAAGTGTTTTACTTCTGGATTATTTGTCATATTTAACACCATAATGCACCTTTTGGCGCTGTAGCCTTACTGTCTTTTGCGTACTTGAAAACTTCATCAATACTAGTCAAAAGAGAAAAGAACACAGTCTTCTCTCAGAAAAAAAAGTGCCAAGTATCTGTTATAAAAACTATTTCCTACTTTGTTATACGCATACCTTCAAAAAAAGGGAAGCATATTTTCTGAGAATAGAATGTTCATCACTTTATCCATCCATCCATCCATTATCCAACCCGCTATATCCTAACTACAGGGTCACGGGGGTCCGTTGGAGCCAATCCCAGCCAACACAGGGCGCAAGGCACACACTCACACACCAAGACACACTAGGGACAATTTTTAGAATCGCCAATGCACCTAACCGGCATGTCTTTGGAAACCAGAGTACCCGGAGGAAACCCACGCAGACACAGGGAGAACATGCAAACTCCACGCAGGGAGGACCTGGGAAGCGAACCTGGGTCTCCTAACTGTGAGGCAGCAGCGCTATCCACTGCGCCACCGTGCCGCCCTCACCACTTCAGACTAGACATATTCAGTAAGTTTTATAGGGTTTGTTTTAAAATTCTCTTAAGGCCCCTTTAGCCACAGTAATAAACAGCTGGGTGGGTACCTTTTTTAAGTTTATAAGTATAGTTTAATTGAACAATGAAAACTTCCTGAACAGATACATGCATGTCTTAATTGTTTAAAAGTAACTAAAAAAACTTATCTTTCAATACTAATAATAATGTTTTTGTTTTCCTAATGAGAGATAGAAAATACACTATGATACATTCAGTAGTGCAAGTACTATTAACACAATTATTTGATATAATAATAACCCTTCATTAGCCAATGAAAACACAGAAATGGACCATAGTTGTAATAGAAAAGTACATATTGGCATTGATACTTCATTCATGTAGTCTAGGATGAGTTTTGTAAGTATTCTCAGCTTACTGAGATGTGTGAAACAGATATATTTGATCTCCATTTATCACTTTCAGTCTAATTGGATATATAATGCCATAAAGTGTACCTCTTTTATAACTGCTGTTTAATATCATTATAAGATAACTATATTTTCTGCAATTTAAGCATTGAAATCAGAAAAGATACTGATCATGTTTGCTTAACGCAAGAGTGTGCCTTTTTCTTTGGTGTAGTGAAGCACATTTTCTATATCTTGAAACCTCAGAAATTTAGTAATGAAAGTCCTGGGGAGCATTTGTCAGATAAGCCATAAAGGTATATGCTTTTTCAGTTCCAATATCTTCTTTCCATTTAAACAGAATGTTGATGAAGAACCCCAATATGAATTTACTACTTTTTGTATTTATCTGGGAGCCTGACAATTCTCAGGTCCTTTCTTTAAGCACTTTTTTCAATTGTGCCTCTGTTTCCTTTTGTTCAAGTTTTTTGATTTGAGATGTTAACATTTTTTTTTTTTTTTTTACATCTTCTACATAGGAATCAGTATGTTGATTTTACACTCCTTACAATTGCTTAATCACTAGAGATTTTCTTTAATCTCCCTGTACTGCCAGAGCACCCCAATTATCAAGTCTGTCAGGTATTTATAATACTCCTTTTTGTATAACATATAACCTTTCAAAGTACTTTCTGGTAGAGTATTGTATCATTTTGGGAGCAAGCAGAATGTCCTCGGTTTTGGAAGGAATTTAGATTAGAAATATTTTGAAAAAACAACTCTGTTCAGTTTGAGAAGACTTTTTAGCAGTCCCTGGCATAATTTGTTGTTGATGTGAGCCATGGCTATAGGTGTCCAGGCACACTCCAGTGCTTCGCCAAAGCCAAGTCAAAGGAGAGACAGGCTAGGATCATATAAGTTGCTTTACCAGGGGAATACCTGATATTTCTTAATACAATAGTTAATCTTGTATATAAGTGGTGTATACTATAATGTATACTATGTGATGCTGGTAGCCTCAACATGTTGCTAGTACTGCAGACAGAGAACCAGAGGAGTAAGTCTTTTATTGTGTGCTAGCACTAGCAGTATTATTACAGCTTTGCCTAACCCAAAAGGTTAATTTTACAGTGAAAGCTAAGGAACAGTAGGCATTGAACTTACCTCTATAACATTGTGAAGAGTTTGTCTCAGATTATCAATTTCAGGTGTGTGTCTCACACATGCATGCGTGCGTACATGCATGCCTGTGATATTAGCCTGTAATTTAAATGAAGCATCTTGGCAAAGTGCAAGCGTGGAGAGATGCATGCTAATGACCACAGGCACAGGATAGCTCATTATAGTTTGTTATTAATTTTGGTTATTTATTTTGGTTTCCGTTATGTATGCTTTTGATTATTGTTTTGATGAGCTGGTCCTTTCCTGTGTAAGAGTATGCTTTTTGAGAAATGGAGATTTATTTGTAAGGATGAGATTGTCTTAGTCAAGGGTTATCGTCAGTTGATCAGTAGAGTGAGAGTGGAAGAGCTATAGAACAGAGTGCACCAGCTGTGCATGAGGGTAGGTGGATTAGCAGTTGACCTGTTCATAGGAAAAGGTCTAGATTTAATAGTGTAGATGGGCATTGCCTTTGTTGGTTTTTGGTTGTTTTAGGGCCCAGTTTTGAGTATTTGTGGAAGGCAGATGTATTATTACCCTTGGTATGGTTAGGTTAGGTTGAACCGTAGCCAACTAAATGTGTGCCCCTCTTCAGCTGTAATTCTGGACATGATTAATAGTGATCCAGCAGGGAGTGAAATTCCTTCTCAAGCCCAGATCTCAGTGAACTTGGAGCTACAGTCATGGCCGACATTCTCGGCACCCCTGGAATTTTCCCAGAAAATGCACAATTTCTCTCAGAAAATTGTTGCAATTACAAATGTTTTGGTATACACATGTTTATTTCCTTTATGTGCATTGGAACAACTCAAAAAACAGAGAACAAAAGCCAAATCTAACATCATTTCACACAAAACTCAAAAACCGGGCTGGACAAAATTATTGGCACCCTCAACTTAATATTTGGTTGCACGCCCTTTGGAAAAAATAATTGAAATCAAGCACTTCCTATAACCATCAACAAGCTTGTTACACCTCTCATCTGGAATTTCTGACCACTCTTCTTTTGCAAACTGCTCAGTGTCTCTCAGATTTGAAGGGCACCTTCTCCCAACAGCAATTTTAAGATCTCTCCATAAGTGTTCAATCGGATTTAAATCCGGACTCATTGCTGGCCACTTCAGAACTCTCCAGTGCTTTGTCTTCAACCATTTCTGGGTGCTGTTAGAGGTATGTTTGGGGTCATTGTCCTGCTGAAACACCCATGACCTCTGACACAGACCCAGCTTTCTGACAGTGGGCCCTACATTGCACCCCAATATCTTTTGGTAGTCTTTATATTTCATGATGCCTTGCACACAGTCAAGGCATCCAGTGCCAGCGGCAGCAAAACATCCCCAAAACATCTTAGAACCTCCACCATGTTTGACTGTAGGTACTGTGTTCTTTTCTTCGTAGGCCTCATTCTGTTTTCTGTAAACAGTAGAATGATGAGCTTTACCAAAAAGCTCTACCTTGGTCTCATCTGTCCACAAGACGTTTGCCCAGAAGAATTTTGGTTTCCTCAAGTACATTTTGGCAAACTCCAGTCTGGCTTTTTTATATTTCTGTGTCAGCAGTGGGGTCCTCCTGGCACTACAGCCATAGCGTTTCATTTTGTACAGATGTCGACGGATAGTTCGAGCTGACACTGTTGCACCCCGAGTCAGCAGAACAGCTTGAATATGTTTTGAAGTTGATTAGGGCTGTTTCTCTGCTCTTCCTTCTGTTCTCCATTCTTAGTGTGGCACACTCAGACACACAAAAGAAAGGTTGAGTCTTTTCTCCATTTTAACTGGCTTCAGGTGTGATTGCTATATTGCCAGCACCTGTTTTTTGCCACAGGTGAGTTCAAACGAGCATCATATGCTTGAAATAAAATGATTTAGCCGCAATTTTGAAAAGGTGCCAATAATTTTGTCTCGCCCATTTTTGGAGGTCTGTGTGACATGATGTCAGATTTGGCTTTTTTTCTCTGTTTTTCTGTGTTGTTCCAATGCACATAAAGGAAATAAACATGTGTATACTAAAACATTTGTAATTGCAACAATTTTCTGGGAGAAATGGTGCATTTTCTGAGAAAATGCCAGGGGTGCTGATAATTTCGGCCATGACTGTATACTAAGGAGTACATGTTGAGACCATTTTGACAATGAAGTTTAATCTTTTGCAGTAACTAGTATCACTTTCTATAAGTGATTTTTAATACTAAATATATATTTTTTGCAGAGCACTTTCTAAAATGTTTTTGATCATAAAAAACACATGTAGCTTATACTGTACATGACCAATATGATCTAATCTTCAAATTTTTGACATTTAGAAGGTGTATTATTTTGTGCTGTAAGGTTAATTAATTCAACGTCATCAGTTAAATAGGGTTAAACAAATTAAAAGATTTCCCATATATATTTTTCATATCAAATAGAAATTTGGTGGTTTTGCTAAAAAAACAGAGTCAAAGATGTTTTAATGACTTTATTGGATACAGATGAGGAAAAATCTCTTTTTGAATACATGTTTTCTACATGCATACTGTGTGAAACAGTTTTCTGTTGAATTTATTTGGCTCCAGCCTGTTTCATTTCACTTTGCCAACCATTTTCTTTAAATCCTCATTTATAAATCTGTGTCAGACAATGGCTAGATGACTGTCTTAAGAATATCCACTAGATGGCAGTCATATATAGTGGCTATGGCTATTTTTAAAGCTCTTTTTACTCTCTTTTAGTAGAAGACACCTCACAGATAATGATTGTGATGATACAAGAGTGTTTTATAGAGTTAACTGAGGTGAGCTATATCATTTAAGTAAGCATTGCTTACAGATTTCTTTCAGTATCTACAGTATATGTATATCTTTAAGTGTACATTATTTTAACTTCTATATTACGTGTTGTAATGAAATGTAAAATTGTTTCTTTGAGGAACATCATGCGGGACGTTGTCTAAGAGATATAAAAATCTTAAAAATGCATGAAAACTTAAACTACTAGTCAACAGTACTTTAACACATTTGTCAGCTTTAACTACAACAGTAAAATGTAACTTGAGTCAAAAAAAAATATTCTTAACTACTTAAATTTCATACCATCCAGCTATCCTTGTTAATTGCTAAACTCCGATATACTGTAGGTAGGTAGGTGAACATATGATGTCTTGGATAATGAACTATCTGTCTTAGTTCATTTCAGATGAGCGTAATTATTAGGAAAACGTTGATTACAGAATTACAAATCCTGTAATCCTCTGCAGTCTCTTTTAATAATAGGCAAAGGTTTTTGACATACAGTATTTTCTTTGATAAACATCTTTGTTGCAATTGTAGTATTTTTTTTATCTTGTTGTGTGATAAAGTGATCACCTGTTAGTTTGTAAGCTTTTTAAGATAGGCATCTGTATTTTACAGGGTGAGCCAAAAGAAGTACAGTAATCCCTCCTCGATTCCGGGGGTTGCGTTCCAGAACCCCCCATGATAGGTGAAAATCCACCAAGTAGTAACCATATGTTTGTATTGTTATTTTTATATATTTTAAGCCCTTATAAACTTTCCCACACTGTTTATAAATATTCCCCGCACAGTTATACAGCATAAACCCTTTGTATTCTCTTTGATATTAGGTAAGATTCATTGAAATTATGTATGTAAACACACTGTTTATATACAGTAAAACCTAAATATTATTTTAAAGATATCAAGCGTCTCCGATATCACATATGTTATAGACATTACAATAGACAGGCCACCAGCAATAAATACGTACAAGGCAAGAAAAATTGTTTACAGTAAATGTGTGTACAGTGACACTAAACATACGTACATGTACTAAGTACTGTAAGTAGAAAATTAATTATGGTTACTCACCAACAATGACATGACGACTTGTCCGATAACGATGAGTTTAATTTTACTGCACAACAAAAGAGAGCATTACAGCTCTTCTAAAGGAGCCTCTTCAGGCGACTGTGTAGCACCGCCGTTGTTCTTCTTCTGGCAGTCTTGATTCCAAATCCCTAAAGCAGATTTCATCTGGACTACTGCCTTATTACGTCCACTTACAACTCGTTTTGCACCCTGGTTAAAAGGACACTGCGGCCGTAGATCTTATATTCTTTTTTTTTTCTTTTTAAATAAAAGAATCGTGGACTCATTGATGCCGTACAACATATCCAAAACTTTTACCTTTTCAGCACTTGATAGCATCTTCCATTGGCGCTTGGGCACGGCCCCTGAAGCAGTAGCAGGAGCAGATTGTTTTGGAGCCATAACGAAGGGCTTGATTACGCACAAAGATAAACACAAAAAAAGCACAAAAGTTAACTCTTTACACAGCGAAACACGTTGATGCTGAGCGAGATGAGACTTCCTGGTTAACGCCGCGGAATCGAATTCGGCACTCCGTCACTGAGCCAGTCAGCACACAGGAACTTAATTGCATGCTCTGATTGGTTAGCTTCTCAGCCATCCGCCAATAGCGTCCCTTGTATGAAATCAACTGGGCAAACCAACTGAGGAAGCATGTACCGGAAGTAAAAAGACCCATTGTCCGCAGAACCCGTGAAGCAGCGAAAAATCCGCATTATATATTTAGATATGCTTACATATAAAATCCGCGATAGAGTGAAGCCGCGAAAGTCGAAACTGGATACAGCGAGGGATTACTGTACTACATTTCAAACGTTTATTCGACAGAAACACTAACAGATAAAATAAATTTCATTATGACACAAGAAAGGGTATACAAAATAGATTTCTTTCACTGTCTTTTAGAAATGATTTTTTCAAGGTGGTGGCCATCATTAGCAATGCAATCCTCAAGACGATTTCTGAACGCTCATGTGACTCATTCGGCCATTTCAAGAGGAATAGCAGCGATTTCATATCAAATAGCTTCCTTGAGGCCTTCAGAGTTTTGAGGTTGGTGTGTGTATACCTTTGACTTGAGATAGCCCCACAAGAAGAAATTGCAGGTTACCTGGAAACATCTCCCAAAAAACTCTGCCACATCCATTTCTTCTAGCTGGGCCATAAAAAGTTCTCTAGCAGTTCAATGTAACGTTCTGAAGTGACAGTGACTGTTGCTTCCTCCTCCTCAAAAAAGTAAGGGCCTACAATGCCAAATTCTGCAATGGTGCACCAAACTGTAACATACTTACTGTGCAGGGGTCTCTGATTAAGGTCACGAGGGTTGGTGTCAACCCAATAGCAAAAGTTTTGCTTATTTACGCAACCATTCAAATGTAAATATGCCTCTTGCTGCACATGACAATGGCATCTTGATGAACGTTTTGCAGAATATTCGCACATAACTTTTTACGGCTCTCCCAGTCTCTCTCAGTGAGTTCCTGCACTACCGTCATTTTGTGTGGATGGAAATTAAGGTCCTCATGCAAAATCCTCCTCAAAGACGTTTTGGAAATGCCTAAGGCAGAAGCATGTTTGCATGCTTAGTGTCTAGGAGACTGCAAAATTAATGCCCTTATAGCTTGGATGTTTTGAGGCGTTCGTACAGTCTGAGGACGGCCTGGAGATATTACGTTCAATGTTGTTCCCATCTGTCTGAATTTAGCCAAACACTGAGGAATTTTTTTTCGATTTGGGACATCACCATTAGGAGGAATGCTGAAGTGCATTCGGAAGGCGTGTTGTGTAGTGATGATGGATTAGTTGTTTTTGAAGAATGCTTCGACAGCTAAATCACGGTCCTTACCAGACCAAGGCATGTTGCCGACTAAAAACTACAAGGAATTACCTATCAAAGGACCCCCACCCCAACCCATTTGGCTGCCTGTACTTCCCGCATTGACCTTGAGAAATGTGGTACTTCATTTTGGCTTAGTCTGTAGTTCACTAAAATAACTATCGATAAAGAAGTGGCTGGCAAGTGTGCCCAAACCCATTAAAGCACCACAACATGTTTAATACTACATATGAAGTGGTATGCTTTGGATCATCCAGTGATGTCACCTTCATTTTTACTTTCTCCTTGGTAGAGACCTATCTTTGGCTTGGTTATTTTATTTTTAAAGTAGTTTTTGTAGTGCTGTGATGCATGACTTGCATTGTGTCATTCAGAGCTAAAAATCTTCCTCTCTGTGATAAGATTTAATTTATCTTATTCTTTTTAGAAAAATTTATTTTATTTTAATAAAATAAAACTTAAGCTCAGAGGAATAGCACAGAGAAATCAAATGTCAAGTCTTGGTATAAATAATTCAGTGTGGAGTATTAATACCTTGATATTTTATCCAGAAATAAATTAACAGACCTGCATGATATGTGATAACATGATGTTAGACTGAATGGGGTAAGAAAATGGATAGATGGATGGAAGAATGGATGGATGGATCTCTAAAAATTTAGGGTTATTTTCAAATGGCATTGCCAGTCTAAAGCAGTAATACAAGAAATTTTAGTTGATATATTTTAGTGACAAAGTGGCAGCACAACAGAATACTAGCAAAGGTAGACTTTAATCTAGTTGTTCCTCTTAATAGCTCACTGCTATTACTAGTGAAAATTCCCTACTGCAGGACATGTACACACAAAACACCAATAAAATACATTCTTATATATGGTTTTTAGCTTTCAAAATAAGAATTATGAAAATATGCAACAACAATAATGCTAAAGTTAACAACTTTGTCTATTTTATATAAACAACACACCATCATCAAGTGCTAATAATAGCAACATACAGTGGATTCAGAAAGTATTCAGATCCATCACTTTCTGCACACATTTTTGCCCATCAGTCTACACTCAAAAACCCATAGTGACAAAGTGGAAGCATTTTTTCAGAAAGGTCTGCAAATGTATTAGAAATCAAAAACTGAAATCACTTTGTGGCAGTATAGCCACGCAGATCATAGGCACATTTCTTGCACTTTCAAAGCTTACTGACATATTTTGATACTTGAGGAAAGTGAACACAAACATCTGTGTTCTGACAGAAATGCAGATGTAATGCGTTGTGACTTTAGAGTGTTAAGGCAGAACAATTTATTCAGATAGGAATTAGGAGAGGAAACAGTCAGAAACCAAGTGAATTAGTCCTGTCTTTTGGCATAGGATAAATGAAAAAAAAAAAAATAGTAGTAAAAAAAAAAAAGAAGCGAGAAGTCTTTATACTGGAAGTAAAAAAATAAAGCAAAGTAAACTGCACACTGAAGTAATTCAGTTCACTCGTGTGTTAAGTTGACTTAGCAGGGAGTGCGCTGTGAGCTTTCACACTGTCACAAAGATGACACACAACTGTGCATCCCTGGTCAGTTACCATGGTAACAAAAGAAGCAAGAACTACAACATGGCAAAGCCCAATACAAAAAAAATTCTAGACATGAAAATATACAAAGGATCCAAAGCACATTTTAAATAATGTTATTAGAATGCAGAATCAGATTTAGCATCAGACAAAACATTTGTGTCAAAAACGAAGTTTCAAAAAAGATGCATAAAAAGACCTGGAAGAATTTAAAAGTTGACCCAATCATAACATTCTAGAGCAGTCTAACTGATTAACATGTACGTGAGTCTGTAGAAAGATTCTGATTGTGGGCAATTGTCAATCGGCGTGCCTCACTCATATAGTCAACATCTGTATGAGTGTATACGGTTTAGTACAGCATTGTGACCACGTGTGTGTGTGCTGTGACGTGTGAGTCCCCGTCTTGCACCCCAAAACATGAAGCTGAGTCTCAGTACTTTAACAACACCATCTTTATTCATCTTGAAACAAGAACAGAGCGGTTATTTATTGTAGCAGGATCTGCCACTCACCTATACTCAGGCAAAGCAGTCGGGCAGGGTCATGCCCTGGTTAGTGGCCAAGTAATACTGTGCCCTGCACATTTATAATGTTCCTTGTATCACCCATCAATGGCAGATACTTATAGCATGACCGCAATCTTTTCGGATTCGCTTTTATGGCAAACTGCTGCAGCGCTGCATTCTAAACCACAAGAGTTTAGAAACTCACTCACACCAGCCATGATTCTTTTGAAAGGTAAAGTGCAGGTTAATTTGTTTTATGTATTTTTACTTTATATTTTGTATTAATCATTTTTATATGAGTAGTTTTGGGTTGTGGAACAAATCATCAGAGTATCAATTATTTCTTATGGGGAAATTCGCTTTGATATATGACTGCTTTGGATTGCGAGCACATTTCTGGAACGAATTATGCTGGCAAACTGAGGTTCCACTTGTATTCTTCCTTTTCCTGTCCGCTGTCTGTGAGGAGTTTGTGCCTCTATGCCTCCACAGTTTGTGTGTGGTCATGTGACTGCATGGCTACGTCTGATTTGTGAAACGGAGCCATGTGATTATTGTTGGTACATCTGACTGGTGAAACGGAGTCTTGTGGTTATAGTTGCTACATCTGATTGGTGAAACGGAGTCTTGTGATTATTATCGCTACGTCTGATTGGTGAAACAGTCATGCAGTAGATCCACTGGCGGCCTCTCTCTGGCAAAAATATAGTGTGTCTAATGGAAAAAAGTAACGATTTGAGTGTTGCCCAATGTAACGGAGTAAGAGTAGCATTTCTTCACAAATGTACTCAAGTAAAAGTATAAAGTATATTGCAGTAAAACTACTCTTAGAAGTACAATTGTTTTTAAAAGTTACTCAAGTAAATGCAATGGAGTAAATGTAACTTGTTACTACCCACCTCTGCAGATATTGCACTGTAAGTTTCTCTTCAAAACTCAGAAGTAGGTGTATTAATATAGTCATTTACCCTTTGTAGCTGTTTTAACCACATTCTTAACCAAGCCATGGATTAATCATCCGCTACATTGGTATATCTTTATAAATATGCCTGATGTAATTAAAAAACTTCCAAAAAAAATCATATATAGCATATGTAAAAAATTTTTGCATCATATCTACTTATAAATAGAATATTTTCTACTTAGTATTGCATTTTTTTTGCATGAAAAATTAAATTTTTATTAAATCTGAAAAGTAGAATAATGATACAAATAATAGTAATGATGAATAAAAATAATAACATGAAATTAACAATAATAACAACAATAATAACAGTAATAATAATAATAATACTAATGATGCAAAAACAGTATATAATCTCAAATTGAGTCCTTATGTTGTAAATCTTAAAGAACGATGAAAAACAAAATCCAGTGTCACAGCTGGGACAATAATAGTGTGTTTCTCTTCAGATTTCCTTTCCAGATTTATTAGATTTGAACAGCACACTGCACAGGTACAAGTTGGATTCTGTTTTTTTATATATAATCGATAAAATGTCTACAAATAAGATGCTCTGGATTGATCCGCAATGTGTTGTGTCAACCACATCTCTTTAGCAGTAGCGTGGATGGTGGTTGTGTGGCAGTGATTTGTTCTACAAGCTGGCATGTAAAGTTTGCATGAGATACAGTTTTGCCAGCTTTTTGTTTGTATAACACGAATGCATTCCATTTGCACTTTTCCACGAGATTACAAAATATCATTTTATAATATTTCTTTTGTTGCCTCTGCATATTGGGATAGAAGGTCAATTCTGGATCTACATGATCTATGCCGCCCACCATGCTATTGTAGTCAACCCTAGAACAAGGCTTCGTAACCTGCTTGTTGCCTTTTGCTTGTACAGTGACTATAGCTGCATTATGTACAGTGCTAAGAAGACAAACATCTTTATTGTCTTTCCAATTCAGTTCAGGCACTTTACCATTTGCCAAGCTACTAGAATACCTCGCTGTAATTTAGCTATGCCAAAGTCTCCAGGCATGCAACAGTGGTTGGGATGCACTGTTCCATATACATATTCTTTGCAGCAAGATGTTAAATAGCTCTGGCGAAGTATAAAAATTGTCCATGGTTACACAGTAACCTTGATCCAGTAGAGCATCTATCAAGTCAGGGCCAATGACACAGCAACACCGTGCTGATTATATTTCTGATCAAACATTGTCCCTTTTCCTGTGTACAGAACCTAATTCCAAATGTATCCCGTTTTAGATTCACAAAGTGCGTAAAACGTTACGTCAAATCTTGCTCTTTTTGATGCAATGTACTGCCCTTGCAAGCCATGAGATTTTCATCGATTCTGACATCATGTTCCGGAATGTAAACACTCTGAAATTTTGCTACAATAGCCTAGAACAAGGGTTCCCAAAGTGGTCGATATCGGCCCCCTGGGGTCGATTTGAACTTTCTAGGGGTCGATAGTTTCAATAAAAAAATTGGGGGGTCAACGATAGCAAAAATAGACCCCCTTACTACTGCTATTTGTTTGTTACTTCAAAATATCTACGATTCCAATAGGTACCTAATTAAGAAGTAAAATAATTCAAAAAAACACTTTTTTGATAAAAACACATTACATACCAAACTTGCGAACAAAAAGGTAAAATGTGTCATTAAAAGAGTCACACGTAAGAATGCATGAAAATACATGTAACACAAACATACAGTATCTGTGCATTGTCTTATCAAACGTATCAAAGCAAGTGCAGACATGAAAAACCGTTGCATGTCCGCTCTTGCTTGCGGTGGGACGAGACGACGGATATTCTATATTAGCAGAATCTATCAGTCTTGTACGGTCATGCTTTCATAAAACACTATAAATTGGTTCGTTTGATGTGACATGTACTTATTTGTGATTTGAACTTTGAATATAATTATTTATTGAGGAGCAGTACTACGAAAAAGAAAATTGGAGGACACAGTTTATTTATTCGAGTAAGAACAAAAATCTTCTGTTTCAAGTAAGTACATACTTTATTGTTTTTTTTTTTTAATCACAGGGGCTGTCGAAATTGTTTGTTAGTAAAAGTTTGTATTTCTTCAGATAATAATATGACTGAACCAAAAATGAAATGCAGACAGTACAGCTTGGACTATTTGTACTTATTTTGAATTTACATATTTATTTCATAAATGTCAAAAATGTAAAAAAAAACTCTGCTCATATTTTTTTGCTTAAATTTTCATTAGTGCAGGTTTCGATATTAAATGTTGCACAAGATAATGCCATATTCCGTAGCCATTTTATCTTTTTAAATCATAATTACAAGTGATTAAAATCTGATATCTAGTGAAATATTTAATATTGAGTACTGTACAAATGTGTTAATTTGAGTAAGTAAAGTAAATGACTAGGGGGTCGACGGTTTTAAAAGTTTTTGGTAAAGGGGTCGGCGGCCGAAAAAAGTTTAGGAACTCTTGGCCTAGAATATCTTGTAAATTTTCTTCATTTTGGGTGCTGGATGTCGAAGTCTTCATTGGTTTTTAAAGTGCTCCTCAGCATCCTCAACATCACTGCTTGTATCATTCACAAGAGTGTGCAACACTTCAGCTGCTGATAAACATTTCTTACGAGACACCATTATTAAGAAAGGGGTTACTAATCACACCTACAGGTGAGTGGAGAACACACACTGACATCTTTGCCCATGCGATACTCGAACGTAACACTTGCGCAAGACCCAGCCTGTAACTTTGCCCGAATAATACTTGGGACTTACGCTGACAACACTTTTACAGCCCAAGTGATTCCTGGTTCTAACGATTTTGCAAGATGCATCTGTACAGTTGTTCGAGTGATACTCGGGATTAAAGCTTTTAAGATGGTTTTCGCAGCCCGAGTAATTCTCTGGTCTAACGCTAAGGAGGTTAATAATGATTTTAATTGTGTAATTCATAAGATGCTCTAATGGAAGGTAATGCTGTACTTATTGGTACCTACTGTTTGCTGACTATTCTTAATAATACAGTATTTTTTATTTTAATCCACCCTTACATCCAGGTAGTGGCCAATGTAAATTTGTATTCTCAGAAATAAACTTCTTTATCAAGAATAACTCTGCTTAAAATACTTAAAATATTGCATTTTGCATCTACAAGGTGGTCCAGATCTAATTATGCAATTTTCATTATGCTATAATTTATTACATAGAGAATTTACAACTGAATGGAGGACAAGTGGGACATTACATGGAAAATCAGTGAATTAATTCAATGTAAGTCCATTTTTGTTTATTACAAGATATTTTGAACAATTCTTTTGTCTTGCATTATTTTCCTGCATTGCATTAAAAGTTGCATAATTAGATCTGGACCACCCTATATATCTCACAAGGCATACCTGATGGGCCAGATAATATCTTATTGTGCCTAAAAAAAGCAATATGCGAAGAGAATGATAGAACTGACAGGCATAATCTTGATAAACCAGCAAACCCGCGATTCTCGAAAGAATCGCAAATCCAAGAATGGCAATCACTTTCTGTTCCCTCTGATATTTGGAGGGAAGAAACATCATGGAGGGTGGGTGTTTATATCCATGCAGTCTCATTTTTGTTTTTCTATGGCTGTGTCGTTAGCTAGAAGTCGTTTGCTGACGGCGGCGGATTCATGTGCTGAAGTGACCATGGCAGCGAATCAGGGCTTGGAGGGCTACATTACTAAACGAAGGTGGTATATGTGGTGGTGTGGGCGGTCACGTTTGGGTGGCGGTGATAGTGTGTACGGCTTGCTTGTGGCCCCTGGCATCTGTGCATATATACAACCTGGCCTGCACGCTTTACCTCAAGTTTAGTTTACAGGTCGTGTTGTGTTGTTTGGGCACAACCTACTGACTATGGGAAGCTGCTGGGTTTGACTCTGGGGCGCTGAGGCGCAGTGCGTGTGTGCTTTCGGTGCATCTGGCATCCGTGTATATAAACAACCTTCGTTTAGTAATATAGATAATATGCATGAAGCCTGCCTCTGGTTTGTGTCAATTAAATCATTATGTTGTCTAAAGAAAGTTCTAAATAGTTGTTACTTAAATCAGTCAATCCAATTTCATTACCAAAATTTAGAAAATAAGATGTTAGCACAGCAAATGTACAAGAGAAAAGCTCTAAACCTCTTGATGAAAAAATAGTACCATTGATGAATAAAGAACTATTTAACATGATTCAGTTAATAAAATATTTAAAAAATGACTGTGTGCCATTACATTCATCAAACCATGTGAGTTATTAGGCCCTAATCAACAACTAAAGTGACATTCGAATTTATAGGTGTAGCAAACATTTTAAACAAACTTTTTATATTATTTCCTTTTTTATATTTTATTGCTTTTTACTTTCTCGTATACAAAGTATAGGGAAAACATTGTAATCGTCCAAACATTTGATGCCGGGATTTTGATGAATCTCTACACTTTAGACCTCCCTGAGTCTGAAAATACCATTTTTGGAATTATGTGTGTGTGTAAACACGATAATTTGAGTACACTTTCACTTAGGGCAACCAAATTTTGCATACAAGCATTAGGTACAAAACCTAGATTTCTACCAACTTTTGGGCTATTTCCGTTAACCGGAAGTGGTACTTTACCTTTTTATTCATGTAGTTGCAGTCCGATTTATTCAATTTTACTTTTAGAATAATTGTTCAATATATTAATTTGATTTGATTTGTTGTTAATGATTCTTTAATGTACATAATATAAAAATATAATCATTATCTTGCGGTTTACTCCTCAAATATCCATCCCCATATCTGAGTATACAAGAAAGTCTAGGGGACACTACTCCCAATTTTTCATTTATACAAACTCATGGCAACCATTCTTACTTTAAAAGGAAGTTTTAGAAAATGTTTAAGATCATTAGTTCTTATGATTAACATAGGAATGCAAGGTTGTAATTTTGATAAGTGTTAATTGTTCTTTTTTGCACGGTTTTTCCTTTTTCTTTGTGCCTCTTACTCTCCAACCATACAATCACTACCAACCAGTAACTTTGCCTACTGGAGCTTAAAAATGGACAGAATGGTTTCAGTTGGATACCTAGCAGAATTTTGGAAAAAAAAATCAAAATTATTATTATTAACGTTTTCGAGCTGTGATGAAGAGGCATTATACTGTGGAGAACATTGTTTACTTTTCCATTTCTTTATTACAAAAAACCTCCTATGCTGCAGGTTTCATAGAAATGGTTATCTTTTAAATATATCTTCTGTTATCTTATCAGACCAGATGGAGTTTATTAAGGGCAAACAACTGTCCTTTAACTTTCATTGTTGATTTAATGTAACATTGACCTCATCAGTATCTGAACACAAAAAGTTCTATTATATCTGAATGCAAAATGAATAGGGTTATTCATTAAGTATGCTTTACATGTTCAAGTATAGCCATAAAAATCATAGCTTTCAGAGAGGTTTTGCACTTATGTTCAGGTAGCCTCAAACTGAAATAATACAAACTCATATTTTTGCTGTTCTTCATCACATAAGACAAGAATGTTCCACTCCAGCTCTTCTTTTCATCATTGCTATTGAACCTCTGTCTATCTTGTTGCACAGTACCACAGATGTTTGGGAATTTGGATGGGAAACTCACTGCAGTGTTCCTTATGCTCTATATTTCTAAACTAAACACTTCTCTTCATTATAAGTTACAAATAATAGATGAACATCAGACGATATCTCACCATTGAACACAGTGTGAAAGATATACAGTATTCAAATACATTTTAACTGTCGTCTTTAAGAGCACTAAGTAGGTCCTTTCTTATTGGGCCAACATACATACGTCACTGTTGGGAACCATTAATGAAGCTAATATCTCTTGCAGAAATGTCTACAATTTTTTCATGTAGCCATTTAGTTTATTGCTAAGGCGTTTATTAAACCTCTAGATGGTTTGATATCTTGAAACATTTTTTACTGGTATCAAATTAACAAGCATGGGATTCAGGTATATGCTTCTAAGCCTAAGGAAAAAGTGTAGAGTTCCTATTTTTTTATGTTCTGCAGTGTGCACCAGTATCCTCAAATGCATATTTGTGATTTTTTTTAGTAATAGTTTAAAATGAAATATTTGCTATAATACTAAATATCCATCCATCCATTATCCAACCCACTATATCCTAACACAGGGTCACAAGGGTCTGCTGGAGCCAATCCCAGCCAACACAGGGCACAATGCAGGAAACAAACCCCGGGCAGGGCGCGCACACACACCCATACACCAACCACACAGTAGAGACAATTTAGGATCGCCAATGCACCTAACCTGCATGTCTTTGGTCTGTGGGAGAAAACCGGAGTACCCGGAGGATACTTATGCAGACACGGGGAGAACATGCAAACTTCACGCAGGGAGGACCTGAGAAGCGAACCCGGGTCTCCTAACTGCGAGGCAGCAGCGCTACCACAGCGCCACCGTGCCGCCCATACTAAATATTTTAATATAATAATAAATTGTTTAATTCAGCAGCTTTAAATGTATAGTCTAGTGCAAATGTTCACTTTGACACAGAAACTTTTTTTTGAATATGTTACCATAGTTTTTGGCTTCTAAAATTATTCATAGTGCTATACAGTTTGCAAACATGGTAAATTACTAGCTGATGCCTGGAAGCCTGATAAGTTTCTTTATCCTACCCAGATGACAATAGTTTCCCTAAAATTTTGTAAGAACAAGATGAAACTCACAGAGGTCTGTAGACAAGTTCAACTCTGTATCACATAGGTAAATGCTGAGCTGTATAGGAGGATACTTGTACAAAGAAATGAAAATGTGATCTTTTTGTCAAAAAGAATGACAGTGCTCTTTTTAGTTTTAGTAAAAATGATTTGTTTTTGTTGTAATTCCACCAATCTTCTGTACCACAATTAGGAAAAGCTAGTGCATAGAAAAAAATTCACTTGAAAAATAGTAGTAAATATGAATGTCAACACCATGAGTTATAATACTGTTTCTTAACTTCAGTGACAGTAACAAAACATTATGCAAAATAAAAACCTCTTATTTGCAAATTTTTAACAATTATGAGAGAAATGGAAAATTATATGAGTTATTACTTTTTTGAAAAATATGTTACTAATTGGATTAAGCATTTTCATAGGATAATTTTATAATTTTTGTTTTTGATTTAGTTTTAAATCATTTGTTAATGTACTTTTTAAAATACAGGCTTTGTCTTTGTTTGGAAATGAGAAGATCAAATTACAAAAAAGGATCGTGTTTAAAGGACAACTAAATTGTGTGTTTTTATGCATCTGTGTTTGTGTGTCTGTGGTTTGTGCAAAGGATGCTGTGCTGTTGTGCGTGCAGGCATCTCTAAGCCCTCATCATGAACTGACTTCATGTGTTTACTCTGGATTCACTTGGGAAAAGAGGCTTTCCCGCAGTGATTGTTTTCTTTCTTTCCAACTTTGCAGGAAGTAAGTTCAGGAGGATCTGTGGTAAGGAAGCACCACTTTACTAAAACCATGTGACGAGCATGTGTTGGACAAGCCATTTTTTTACTGAAATGTATCTAAAAGCTAGCTACAGTATAGTAATGATGATCAAACAGTTTTAGGCTTGAGCTACTAAGAGAAAAAAAAAACCAGTACAACTAAATAAGTTTTAAGTCTAAATAAGTCTGGTCTGACTTTTTTGGAAGGCGGGAGATTTACAAATTTAAATCATGACTGTCGCCTTTAGAGAGCATGCATGTCATGTAGTGACACCTATGCATTAATTATTAATTACTCAAAAAGTACAAAATGAAATTCCTTGATGATCCAAAGGCCAGAGTTTTGTATCCATCCTCTGTTATGTGTCTGGAACATGTGAAGTTATTTGCATTTAGATTTCACTGATGTGGTATTGTTTTCACCATCAAATTTGGGCTACTTAACTAAAGAAATTGTAAAATTAAGAAATGTTTTTAGAAGATTTAGGCACATTTCTGACTAAAATTCTTTTCTAGCTCACTGGAAAAGAAGCTTCACTGTTAGGGATCATTTATACTTCATGCTCAGAACGCGTATGCGCGTGCATCATGGCTGCCATGCATTCCCAGTGTTCATTTGACATGTCCTCTGAGCATGTCCTCAGAAATTAATATGACATTTGCACGAGTTGCAGTACGAGCAAAAAGTCAGGGGGCGCAGTGTGATAAAAGTTGTAATGTGACGTCATAGTCTTCTGTTTACTATCTACATGTGACAGAAAGCTGCTATGCAGATCCTCTGGGATCGATCTGTGTGCTTTGGTGTTTGATGAATGGTTCGATGTGATGAAGCAAAATGGCAACATACAAATGCATTTATGGTGCTTTTATATTGAAGCATTGCGTACTGCCCAATGTGATAACGCAATACATTTTAAAAGTCTCACATACCATCATTTGTGCCATTTGTTATTTTTTTTTTTTTTGCACCTTCACAACAGCATCATAATGTATGGCAGCGTATTTGAGCCACAGAGAAAAAAATTATGGGCATGGTGAAAATGTCTATTTTATGATTAAAGTTGAAATTTTGGTTTAATCTTGAAATGTCCACTTTAACCTCATAGTTTACTTTATCATTATAGAGTAGACTGTCATAAATGTCATCTTAAATCTGACCCAGTTGTTAATCACTACATGCTTCTAGGGCTTCCTCCTGAACTGACAGTAGCAATCGCCACACACATAACACATTTAATTTATGATATTCCAGCTCTCTGCACATTTAGAATATTTAGATTTATACTTGATATCATTTTCATGATGAAATGAATTAAAGTATGTATGTTACATTTTACAGATAAGTTGTTAACTTCATTTAAATAATGAATACTGATAATAATTTCACATATTGTGGTGGCACAGTGGCAGAGCGGTAGCGCTGCTGCCTTGCAGGGAGTCGCGTCCCTTGTGTTCCCTGCCTGGAGTTTGCATGTTTTCCTGGTGTGTTTTCACAGTGTGCTCCGGTTTCCTTTCAAAGACATGAAGTTTTCGGGGTTTGGTGGCGCTGAAAGGATGCTAGTGTATGTGTATGCTTGTGTTCACCTTGCGATGAGCTGATACCCCCGTCCAGAGATTTTGTTTCTTTCTTGCTCCCGATGCTTGCTGGAATGGGCACATGCCCAGACTGATGGATGTAATCATTAAACATCCTTTTCAGAGATACTGCGGCAAGGTGTCCTCAGAATTTAATGGATGTTTCAGGCAATTCACAACACAGCGAAGCCGAATTTTTCTCACCGTGATGATATCTCGCACTGCCACCTGGTGGAATCTTCCAGATTTACGTTAAATACATGCTCAAGTATAAACAGTAAAATGCTTGTGTAGCAGTACCGTCCGCTGGAGCCTGCATAACGTCGCTTGAAGTATAAACCTGGCCTTAGAGTCCAAAGCTTTCAGTCACTTTGAGACTATTGGTAAAGGTTGATCTCCAGAACTGGGTATTCTTTCACCAGCATCTTTCCCAAATTTTGCGTACTAATCAGCTACCCTGCTTGTGCATCTGATCACGTTGTTATTCATCTACTCCTGAAGTACAAACAGAAACTGAAACAAGAAAAACCAGCCATACGAATAACACAAAACTGGTGCAAGGACAGTGTAGAGGAACTGCAGGAATGCTTCTCCAGTACAAATTGGGATGTGCTGATATCCTCACAGTCACTGAATGAGGCCACTTACACTGTCAACGAATATATAAAATTCTGTGAGTCAATGATAATTAAGGAAAATACTGTATACAAACAGTAAGCCATGGATCACTAAAGAGGTTAAAGCATTACTAAGCAACATACACATCAAGAAAATAAGATAGAAGATGAGCAAATTTTACAGCAAAGGATTAACAGGTTAATTAAACAAAATAAAAAGATGTATGGGGGAAAAAAATCAAGAGGAGGTTTAATGATAACAATCCAAAGCAGGTCTGGAAGGGACTAAAAACAATTATAGGACTGGGCTCTAAAAAGAATGTGAATTTTCCAGCTGACAAAGACCACAAGCTTTTAGCAGATGAACTGAATAACTTTTTTTGCGAGATATGAAACAAGTGATTTCAGCACCCAAAATACAGAAATACAAGAGAAACACCAGGAATTCTGCTGTGATGGGGTTCAGTTTAACTGCAGTGGAGAAAGGCTTGCGGCAGGCCAAAACAAACAGTTCATTGGGACCACACGGCATATCAGGTCGGCTCTTAAAGTCTTGCTTTAAGCAGCTCTCTCCAGTTTTTCATTTGCTTTTTAACTGGTCTCTGACCTGTGGTATTGTACCTAATCTGTGGAAACAATCAATCATTACCCCTGTATCTAAGGTTTCTAGGCCAAGCTGTTTAAATGACTACAGACCAGTGGCACTTACATTTATTCCAATGAAATGCTTTGAAAATTTGGTGAAAAACATTTTAATGACAGAGACAAAGTCTTTTCAAGACAGCAACCAATTTGCTTATTGTGCAAACAGAAGTGTGGAAGATGCTCTGCTTGTTATCTTACATCAAATCTACACCTTTCTTGAACAGCCTGGTTCATATGTCAGAGCACTATTTTTGGATTTTTCTTCAGTGTTCAATACTATACAGCCTCATGTACATATTGGGAAATTGAACAGTATGAATGTAAACCCATTTATTACACTATGGATTCAGAACTTTCTTTTAAACCTTTCACAGACAGTTAAAGTTCAGGACACTTTTTCAATGGTCATTCATTCAAACACAGGAAGTCTGCAGGGGTGTGTCTTATCACCATTACTGTTTACTCTCTACACAAGTGACTTGAGACAGAACAATGACCGCTGCTCCATTATCAAGTATGCAGATGACACCATGCTCATAGGACGCATATCTGGGGAGGATGAAAGCCACTATCTAAATCAAGTGGACTGTATGGTAAACTGGTGCAATAAAAACTCTCTCACTCTGAATGTAAAAAAGACCAAAGAAGTTATATTTGATTTTAAGAGACACAAATATGCATGTTCACCTATTATAGTTCTGGGAGAGGAGGTAGAAATAGTGACTGAATATGAATACTTAGGAACTTACCAAGATAACAATCTTAACTGGAATACAAATACAAAAAAATTATTCTCTAAATGCAACCAGCGCTTATTTCTCCTCCAGAAACTCAAAACTATTTAAAGTAGACAAGGACCCCATGTTGTCCTTCTATCGCAGTATGATCCAGTCTGTGATCAGTTTCAGTTTCATTTCCTGGTTTAATAGTCTGACAAACCAAAACTCAAAAAAGCTCCATCAGATTACGAAGTATGCAGCTAAAGTTATTGGGGCTGATGTAGATGATTTGACTAGTGTGTGTCAGAGGGCAATGTTAAAGAAACTGGAAATCATCTCAACTGATGACAGTCATCCATTACATGTAGAACTAAAGTTCAGTAAATCAGGAAGGATGGTCGCTTTGAAAACCCACACAAATCGCTCCAGAAACTTCTTTCTTCCTAGGGCCATACAACTTTTCAATAAGAAATATCGGAGATAATGATTAAGGTTTTGATATATGTCCTGTAACCTTTTTTTTTTTTTGTAAATATGTATTATCTAACTGCCTTACTTTAACCTTTCTTGTTTCTATTTGTCTGTTTTATTTCATTCTGTCTGTTATTAGATGCAACTGAGAAGGCAAATTTCATGTTTTCTTGTGTAAACATGACTAAATAAATAAACCTTAAACCTTTTCCATATTCAAAGTGCTTCAAAGAAATTCAGAAATATCAACAGGGCATATACTACATTGGATAAAATAATATCTGCATTAAACACTAAATAAACATAAAGGTAAATAAAAGCATTGAAAAAAATAAGATACATTAAACCATGATAAAAAACAAAAATATTAATACTACAAGAAAACCCTGAACAAATAACGTAATTTGTGGTACAAACACAAATCATCTTGAACAGAGAGGGTAAACTAAAAGAATGGTCAGAATGTCAGGGTAAGTTAAATGGCTTCCTGATCAAATGTGCTTTGATTTTTTTTTTTTTTTTTAATGAATTGAATCAACTGATCTGATTAGTTTAGGGAGGTAAGACGTCTGGAAGTTATAGGACACAAGTTAGTTTGAGGCACAACAGGACTGCTAAAATCAGTGGACCTTAGTGAGCAGACAGGAGCATAGTGGGGGTAGAAGTTACTATGAGATCTGGTGCAAGGCCTTTTAAATCTTTATATGCTATTGATAGAATTTTATAATATATCCTGTAAGACATTGGAAACCACTAAAGGCATAGCCAGGATGGATGTCATGTGCTTGCTGTTGCAGATCTGTGTAAGGACTCTTGCAGCAGGATTTTGGAGCGGTTGTAACAAATTACCAGGGGCATCTGCTTATAAGGAGTTACAGTAGTCGATGGAGGATGCAATAGAAGCATGGACAAATTTCTCAGTATTAGAAAAGGAGAAGAATAAGTGAACAAGGAATATGTTATAGAGGTGAAAGTAAGAAACTTTCTTAATGTGATGAATTGGGTAGAATAAGAAACAGAGGATTCAAAAATGACACCAAGGTTCCTAGCAGAAGAAGATGGTCATTACCAAGGGAGATTGAGAAGGATCCCATGTGCTTGAGCTAAACTTTGGTGCCAGTTAGCATGACTTGAGTTTTGGTGTAGTTTATTTTTAAATTGTTATATTCTAACCAGGTTTTAATTTCTCTGAGTCAAATTGTGAGCTGATCAAGCTCTGATGAACTTTCAAAATTAACACTGAAAACAGGTCTGAGTGGCATCCACATTTAAATGATATCCAAGTCCAAAGCTATGAATAATATGGCCAAGGGGAAGCATGTAGGTGCTATCTATTTAATTCCAATAAAGCATTTCCTAGTATAACAGTCCAGATATACGCATGAGCATGGGGCTGGGATTGAGCCAGCCAGACAGAAGTTGCATTCATGGTAACATTGTAGTTTACAAGGTGTCTCATTTTTGCGTGGACAGATATCTTGGTGTAGCTCCTTGGGAAAAGAGACATTCTTTGTAAACTGAAGGCTGCATATTTGTAGCCAGCTGGCAGTATGGAATATTGGAACTCCATATAGCAGCATCCTGAGCAGAGATACCCGATTATAAAGTTGACTTGTCTACATCCATTATCCTCTCCTTGAAATTTATTAGGCAGCAGTTGTCCATTCCACCTCCTATTGTGCTGGTAAGTTTATTCAGTTATCTTTGATGCTACTACATTAGTGAAGGACATGGCTGTCTCTAACACCAGTTTTTGAAGGGCATGAAGAAATCTGTTACCTCTTATTCATCACTTCTCTTGCATTTCCTGTCATAAAAAATAATATTATACCTTGATTTAATTTTGACAGCACTTTTCTCTCTGTCTTCCCTATCTCTCCCCCCAACAATCAGGGACAAAAGGGGGTATATTGAAAGGTTGAGGCCTGCTATCTGGCTTCAAGTTATGTTTTTTGGATATGCACTGTTTATCTTATCTAAAGTTAAACTGACCTTCCCTACAGCTAAATTTTGAGAGCACACATTACATAACTGTAGCAAGTATATTGACACATTTCATATAACAGAGATTATAATGTCTCATAAAAATAAAATTAACAGCAGAAAAAGTATATAAGAGATTAGTAAAGCCCAGGATAAATGTCATGTTTGTTTTTTAACAGTTTTGGAGAATATTTTAATTGGTTTGTTTTATTTAGTTAGGTAGGCTGGTGTTTCCTTATTTTCTTCTTTCTCTAATTGCTTAATTTGTTTACCTACCTACGCTTAAGTGAACAGGAATGCAGCTTTTATGATTTTTTTAATCATCTAAGGCATAGATTCCCAACCTTTTTTGGGTCAGAGCCCACTTTTTCAAAGAGTGATTCGATAGCGCCCCCCTTGGGTGAACTATACTATACTATATATTGAAAAACAAGGACCGATTTTTAAAATTATTTTATTAGACGATATTAACAATATCGTATTGCTCAAAGTATGATTAAAAAATATGTATTATTAAAAAAAATGAATATAATATTATTAGTGAGAGGGCTGAGCTTGGTGTGATGACACTAATTTTTTGATGTCTGGTGCCATTTTTGTCATCAGCAATCTTAAATTGCCGCATTCCACTATTGACAGTTTGTTTCTTTTCTTTGTTAATAGATTGTTGACCATGCTAAATCCTCTTTCGGCTAAATATGATGATGGGAGACTTGTAGATCGTCTAATTGGTGTTGCCATCAGGGAAAAGTAGTGTTTCTTCCCAATGAAGAGGCCTATCTGCGAGAATTAAAAGATTGGTTGTTTTGTGATAGTGAAATCCACATACATGAGCAACAGAGACGTGAAGTGGCTGGCGTGTAGTGCAGGCAGGGGGTCCACGTAAGTTTTCCTTTGAATGTTATCTGTAGGTACCGCACTGTAAATTTAGGTTTACACTTGCTCTGAAGGAATTCCGAAACAATCTGGTATTGATAAAAAAAACTTCTCACGTATTTATAGTAATGTTCAATGAACCTGTCAAAACATGCATAGATTCGGTCCTCTGCACGTGCAGACTTGTAAATATAATATACCAATACCTACTATTTAATACGATGGGTCTTTTTAAATGAACATTTAGAATAATTGGTTCGATGATTTTTAGTATTACTCAAACTTTTCAGCGCGTTCTTGCGAGTATTGCCCAAGGGGCAGCCACTGGTCCTCAACGCCCCCTTAATATGTCTTGGACCAGAAATGCCCCCATAGATTTCTTCAGCGCCCACCGGTTGGAAACCTTAGATCTAAGGGGTTGAAAAAAAGAAAATTAGTAAATCTTAGTTCATCCAATCAAAAGAAAAAAAAATTTAAGCAATGTATTCATTTTGTACTTTATCTCAAACCATCCATTTCTTTATTTTTTCACTTTTTTCACTAACCATTATGTGAGCTGGTAACTATGTTTTGTTTGCAATGGTGTCTGTTTGCTCTGGGACTTGATGCTGACCTTTTCTACTACTCCTTCTGTTCTGTGAATGCCTGTCCTATGGTGGCCCTGAAGTGCATAGTGCAAAAACAAATTAAAAAACACAAACACAAATCAGAATATGCAAAAACAAATGGAATACGCAAAGGTAAGTCAGAAAATGCAAAAATAATTTGTATTGCTTTTGTGTATACCATTTGTTTTTGCATATTTTGCTTTTTTTTTGTGATTTGTGGTTGTGTTTCCGATTTATTTTTGCATGATTTAATTTCTTTTTGGTCATTGCACTTCAGGGCCACAGTACTTTCTTCAGTGTTGTAGTTCATATGTTTTAAAACTGTAATCCTCCCTTCTTCTTTGGATCCTTTCTTACTTTCTTTTCTGGAGCATCTGACTATCCTCTTGCTGGGATTATTTTTTTTTCTGGCGCACAATCCCATTAACAAGATTTCACTAGAAAAGTTCAGTTCTACTTCCCATTTTTTTATCTTACCCATATTCCATATTTATCATTGCACAGAGCTACCACATGCCATTCCCACCACCAGTCGTGTCTGTGCATATCTGACCTCATCACCCCAACACGCCAGTACAGTACTACTCCCCAGTATGAGTTTGGCTCACACTGAAAGCATTTTTAAGTCAAAACTTGTGTGTTTCATTCATCACTGGTTGTATATGTTCACTTCCTATTTTCTTTAAATTTGATCAGAAAGTAAAATGAATGAACACAAAGATGTTCACAGAGCTGTGTAAATTAACTAGTTTTTTTTCAAGGTAAAAATTATACTGATCTTAAATCCCGTTTGAGAGATTTAGTCCTCAGTGTCTTTTCAGATTGGCTTGGAATTCTAGAGGCTCGGGGGGGAAAAAGGTAAAGGGAAAAATAAAGACATTTTATGGTGAAAAACTAAAAAAAGAAAAAGCAAGGTATTGAATGAAAGAAGCAGCTACAAAAGAGACAGTGGTGGATAACTAATGCAGCACTGGAGATAATAAGGTCAAGTAAAAAGCCCTTTTAAGCAATTGCATGGTCTATTTCTATTTATTTTATGTGTTATATACATTTAGGCAGGTGTTTGTTTTATCTCATTTTTATTTTTAGTTGTTTTGGTTTAATTTTTGTTCAAGTACAGAAATTCATATTTTTTTTTGGGGGGGGAGCATTTTATGTTTATATTGTGATTGCTAGACTGCAGTTTCTGGAATGGGGGAAGGAAATACAGAGTAGAATTTTTGCTGTAATGGAAAAATTTTGATCATATTTGAATCATAAGAATTTCACTGTATTCTGTATTTTTTGGCTTAAAAAATGACATTTTTATTACAGCTCATCTTTCTAATGTAAAAATTTGCAAAACAGTAAATGTACAAAGTCAGAAATGTAGAAAGTATAATAATACAAATAGTAGTAATAATAATAATAATAATATGAACAACAGAGATGCCATTATGAGGCTAAGAGAAGACACGTCTACATTGTTGCCCAGGGAATGCTCTGGTCTGATGCTTATGTGAGACATACCTGTACCATTACCTGAATCACGCTCAGCACTAACGCTGTTGGCACTTTTACAGCCCAAGTAGATCTCAGGTCTTATTGCAAGTTGGGACTAACACTTTTAGCACTATTTTTACAGCCTGAGTGACAATCGAGGGTATTTGTGACAATACTACTATTTGTACTACTACTGCTGTCATGTCTAAAATTAAAATTATCTGCATTTTCTTACCGAGAATACTGTAACACATTGTGCTGGCAATGGCTAATTTGTTGTACTTTCACACAGCTAAAAATGATAGCATGTTTGGAAATGTTATGTTTGCATTATCAATATGTGTGTGGCATTTTACACATAGATAAACGTAATAGGCAACATTTGCTTTTAAATGATATAGGCTCCCAAGTGTATTTTTTTGGTCCTGTGTTAAGATTTATGACACAGCAGATTATTCTGATATTCACAGTGATATACACTTGTGCAGCTAAGTTCCCAACATCAGGCTGTGCTCTTCACTTAAAAGCCAAAAGTCCATTTGAACTTGAAAGAAATTGCTAAAGTTAGATATTCAGGGGCTAATCTTATTTGAAAATATTCTCTACACAGCATACAATTTCATTTAGTGGCATGGATCGTTGTCTCTTTTGGGTTAAAAATATATGATCATTTTTTTTATGATATGATCTTTATTTTGTTTGGACATTAAACATTTAGCAAAACCCAACTCAGACAAATGTGTGTATGGTTCATTAAAAATCCAAAAAGTATTCAGCGTTCAACACCCCAAAAAGAAAGACAGCAAAGTAAACAGAGTCCCATTTAAAATAGTTCTTTGTATAGGAAGAAATAACCAGTAGAGTAAAAATTTTACTTATGAGCTGGCATGCTTACTTTACAGTTACATTAATCATCTCTTGCCAAGTCCTGAAAAAATTTTGAATAGATCCTCGTGAACAGAATTTGATTTTGGACAAAATAGCATATATGATTTTACTAGCAAAATACCTGTGCTTCGCAGCGGAGAAGTAGTGTGTTAAAGAAGTTATGAAAAAGAAAAGGAAACATTTTAAAAATAATGTAACATGATTGTCAATGTAATTTTCGTACGCTTATTTTAGTATCGAGAGTGAATCTGATGATTGTAAAGAGTTTAATTTATGATTGTAAATGTTTTGTATGAGAAATGCACATTTTTCGGATGTAAGGATCTCTTTGTAAACAACGTTTGCAGTTCGGCCCTCCGGCTGTAAAATGACCAAGCTGTCTGCTGAGCTTATTCTTGAGCATGCAATATACAGTTGGCCATGTGAGAAGCAATCTTGTGTCAAGTCAATGCCGACCTTTTTTAGAGTCTGGCCCTGTGACTTATTTATTGTCATAGCGAAGCAGACCCTTACTGAAAATTGGGCGTTTGAATTGGAATGGGAGGTCAGAGGGTATGAGAGGAATGCGAGGAATAAGTACAGTCTTCCCTGGGCCAGTTCCAGTGAAGACAGTTGCCTCGATGAGGTTCTTGTGCAGAGATCTGATCGGAAGCCTGGTGCCGTTACAAAGGTTTGGTGGTTGTAAGTTTCGTAGTAACATAATTGGTGCACCGACCTTCAAAAGTAGAGTATGCAGAGGCATGCCTGGAGGATTAAGAGTGTGAAGAAACTAAATGAAAAGGCAGGAGTCACCAGCAGGAAGACAAGAAGCAAGGCGAACAATAACAGGCATGAAGCGGTGGAGTAAAGAGGAAGGGAGCAGTGAGCAAGACGAACAGCTGAGGAAAGTAAGGAAGTGAGTGAGGAGGCACATGAGCGTGGGATGTCGTTAATGTATACAGTAATCCCTTGCAATATCGCGCTTCGACTTTCGCAGCTTCACTCTATCGCGGATTTTAAATGTAAGCATATCTAAATATATATCACGGATTTTTCGCTGGTTCGCGGATTTCTTCGGACAATGGGTCTTTTAATTTATGGTACATGCTTCCTCAGTTTGTTTGCCCAGTTGATTTCATACAAGGGATGCTATTGGCGGATGGCTGAGAAGCTACCCAATCAGAGCACGTATTACATATTAAATAAAACTCCTCAATGATATACAATATGCTTCCCTCACGGTGCTTCGCACACTTAAAAGCTCCAACAGCAAGTATTGATTTTTGATTGTTTGCTTTTCTCTGCCTCTCTCACTCTCTCTGAAATTCTCTGCTCCTGACGGAGGGGGTGTGAGCAGAGGGGCTGTTTGCACAGAGGCTGTTTGCTCCTCTAAAAAATGCTGAAAGACTACCTTCACATTGATCCCTTCCTTGCGGCAGCTTTATTGCACTGCTTCCACTTAAAAGCCCAACAGCCCTATTGATTTTTGATTGTTTACTTTTCTCTCTCTCTCTCTGACATTCTCTGCTCCTGCCATCTCTGTCTTGTGATGGAGCACAGTTTAAACTATTGACTAAAGGGTGTTATTTCATGTCTAGAGGGCTCTAATAATGTTAAAAAACGTATTTAGAAGGTCGTAAACAGGTTTTCTATGCTCTAACTGCGAAAATATTAGATTTATAAATAAAGAATCCTACTTCGCGGAAATTCATTTATTGCGGTAGAGTCTAGAATGGATTAACTGCGATAAACGAGGGTTTACTGTATAGGCAGGAAACCAACCACATGGTAGGTACGTGGCAGCCCTTGTGCATATCTGCCGTGAAATAAATCATCTGTAAACGGAAATAAGGAATGAAACCGCCAAAAGGAAAGGTCAGTTCCGAAAGTTTTTTATGGCATAATGGTGAGAACCGCCAAAAAGAAGATGTTATTTTCCAAAGTTTATTACGGGGCACGGCGCAAAATGAAACATACTGTGGAAGCCAGCCCCGGACACAGACAGACAGACACCTCCATGTCTCAAAAAGCACACATTTATTTACACAGAACATTCACAGCACACAGTGCCCCTGCACCAATCACCCTTCTTCTCGGTCCTTTACAAAGTCCTTCACCGCCTCCCCTCCTCTCCACGGAGCACTGTCCTCATCCTCCCGACTGCAGCCATTGAATGGAGGGAGGCGACCCCTTTTATACAGTCCTGGATGTGCTGCAGGTGCCTGATGACCAACTTCCGGCAGCACTCCCCAGTGTGGCGGAAGTGCTGCCCTTGCACCCGGAAGCACTCCGGGCATAAACCATCCCTGGTTTGTCAGCACTTCCTGGTGTCCCGGAAGTGTTGTCCCCCAGGGATCAAGGACCGGCCAAGTGCCCAGGGAAAAGAAGCACCACTCTCCTGGTTCCTCCTTCCTCCAGGCATCCCGGCGGGGCAGGGTCCCTGGCCATCTCTTACAATACTTAACGTTTGTAAGTACAGTGTAAAGGATAAGCATGGGATATTTGGGCTTCTTACGTATATTGGACACCCGTTTTCCCCCCTTGGGTGTTGCAATAGGACATGAAACATACCTAACTTTTGTAAGTACACTGCAAGGAATGAGCATGTGAAACTTTAGGTTCCCACCTATATGTAAAGTGGGGGAATTAGTGAGTCAGTGAGGGCTTTGCCTTTTATATGTATAGATAAATGGTTGAAATTCATTTCTCTGAAATTTTAATTGAAAGATTCATTACTTGGCACTTTTTATATAACACTTTTTATATATATTTTCGGGATGCTGCCTGAATATCCATCCATATGAAGGAATATTTCTGACAAAATTAAATAAATAAATAAATGCACAAATAAATAAAAGTACTGTGAAGTGTGAGCATAAATAAATAAATGTGTCATGAAATGAGAACATAAATAAATAAATATGTCATGAAATGAGAGCATAAATAAATAAATGTGTCACGAAATATGTTTTACTACTGCCGATGAAATGGATTCTGCCTAAGATATTACGTATTTCAGAGAGAGAATTGAAGATTTTTACATCTAGCTCTATCAGGTTGTATGGGTTGAAAAGCCACATTCTGTTTGCTTTTTTGTGATACTAGCTATAATATAAAACATATTAAGCCTGCTTTCCTCCTTGCATATTTTGTTCTGTTTTTTCCACCAGACGTTGAAAAAATCAGCCCTTTTCTTCAGGTAGGGCAATCATGGATATAAGAAATGCACTGTGTCAATTTTTGTATCTCTATACCTCTGTTATTATGATTAATCAACACCTTAACTTACCTACTTGGAGTGATGCCTTCAGGAAGAAAAACTCCTTCTGAATCAGAGACTGCTACCCTACAAAGAACTCTCAAGTCCAAACTTGACTATGTCATGGCAGCTGAGTCTGATCAGTCGTCCTTGAAAATTACAGAACTAAAAAACTTTTTCAAGGAACAAAGCAAAATATTTCAAGCCTCATTAAACACGTTTTTCAGAGAAGTTTTTTGAATTTAACAGCAGACATTCATTTTTTGAAGGTTGATCAGAACAAGCTCTCTCTATCCTTTGAAGATTTCTGAGCCAGTTTTCTGGAGTATCATGACTCAGACGATCTCTACTATCTCCTTTGAAATGGCTGCTATGCAGCTTAAACTAACAGAACAGTTGACAGATCCAGAAGGGACAATCTTAATATTCTGGGTGTCCCTTCAAACACTAAGACAGATGTCATGCTGCAGTATCTCGAGTTGCAGTGGCAGCTCTGGTTTCAGCATTTTCTCATTTCCAAGCTCAAGGTCATGAGTAGCAACTGGATTTTCAATGAGAAGGCTGATCCATTCCCTATAATAGTACAGTTCCAAAGGTACTCTGACCGACAGACTCCCACTAGAAGTAAAGAAGGCAAAGTGTTTTACCGCCAAAGGTCGCAAGATTCTTTTCTTCTCTGACTACAATGCACAGACAGCACAAGCTCATAAGGTGATGTCCTCACTCCCCAGTCCTGAAGAAATGCAGGTATACTGGCATTAAAGCCTTTCTCCTGTATCATGCAAAAGTATGCTTACTGCACACTAGATTCACAGCACTTCTTTTCAGATCCCAAGGTTGCTGTGGCTTTGATTGTATGGTATTACATATGAAACACTTTAATTTTTCTAGCTAAAATGTTTGCCAGTATCTTAACTGCATTATGAAGTAATGAAATTGGTCTTTGTGATGCACAGTGTAGCAAGTTTTCCTTTTTTAGAAAGGCAGCATTATACACTTGCCATAATATTTCTGGCAGACTTTAATTTTCTCTAGATTTTATAAACATTGCTAACAAAAGTGGAGCTGAGTTGAGAATTATTATGAAAGTCTACTGGATAGCTATGTTGAGAATGCAGCTTTTCCATTCTTCATTGAGTTTATGGAAGCTTGTTTTTCAATGTGTTTCTGAGATTTTGTCAAGCTCTTCTGTGCAGAAAGCATCAAGGTATGGTATTTGTATTTTGTCAAAAAAAAATCCTTTACTTGAGCCTCATCTTCTTTATACTGTGAGGAATAAAAAGACTTACAGTATTGATTATAAATATTTATTTTTTCTTTTTCCTCCTAATTTTATTTCCTTCTATGTTACTAATCTGAAATACTGCATTGCAAATCACCTGCTAATGTATTCTTGAGCTAGAATTTTACTGGTGTTTTGTTCATGTTCATAACATTAATACATAATATTAATAAGTTGCTGTGTTTCTGTTTGTTAAAATATTAAATTTAATTGAAGAACTTTTGACTAACTTGGTGATATAGCATATTCTTTATAAGTTTTGGAGATCTCTGTAGTCAGTTCTGATGCATTTCTGGTCTGCAGTTTATTTTTATTTGTGATTTACAAGATTATTTGTCCTTTGAAAACATCCATTAGTGTTTAAAGTGTTAACCACAGAAACCTCCAGGGAAATATTGGTTTCAGTTTGTGTGGATATTTTATGAAGGCCACAGCTGCTACCAACACTATATTAAGTTGACAGTTATAAAATGAGTTTGTAAGCATAATGGTTTGAACTCCAGGATAAGAGCAGCATGGTCAGAGATGATATGTGCAAGATTTAATAGAGGATATTACAATACTGTTAAAATCTTTCCTGTTTAAAAAAAGTAGTTGATTCTGGAGTAACTATAATGTATAATACTAATGAGAAGAAATAATTTTCTTTTTTATTTGGTTATAGAAATCCCAATGGGCCAGGTAGATTGATTTAAAATAAACTGAAATCATGGTTTTTGATGTTGTACTTGAAATTGTCAAAGATCCAATCTAAGTCTAAATTTAATACATAATTAAAGTCTCAGTTTTTTTTATAAATTCATGAGTGTTCATACTGGAAGCCATTTTGAAAACAGTAAATATGAATTGTTGGTTGCCTATATTTGATGCATATACATTAGCCAGGTTAAATTTAGATTTGTATAGGTTCTCCACTACCATATTATTCTACATCTCCCTTCACAGTCCGATACTAAAGGTTTTAGAGGGGAAAGCTAGTCAAAATTGTTTTTCTTTTTCCTTTGGTTAGTTAGGAGCTTAATGGTTAGTTAACTGATCACAAGGCCTGATAATGAAAATGCAAACTTAATGGCAAAGTTGAAATCTAAAATATCTTCCTCTTTAGATCTAAAATTAAAAATATTTCCTAGAATACAGAAACAGTATAATTCTGATCTATCAATAAATAGTGAAAGGTGGGGCATTTAGGGCCACACACTTGAGCTGAAGAGAAAAAAAAATGTTCTCTTCTCACAACCCACATCCTTAAAGGCAGAGAAAGTATTTTTACAGGAGACCCACTTAACAAGGAAGAATCAGTTTCAGCTGAAATGGGAAAGGGACAGTGAAAATTATCATTCATAAGAAAACCATAGGTGCCGGAATTTTAATCCTTGAAACAATTCCATTTGTTACATATTTATCTTGTTAAGGCCATTCATTAATTTTAACAGTTGAGCTAAGATGTTTTTCCATTAAGTACAGCTTGTGTTGATTATCAGAAATACTATTCTAAAAACCTGACGTTAGATTATGTATAAATTCAGAACAAAAATGTATTAAGCTCCTTATATTAATGTGTAATTTTTTTTTTTTCAAAAAATACGTTTTTGAGATTTTTTTTAATAAATTGTTTAACTCTAGAAGACATTTCTATGTCAGTATATTTTTAAGTGAAAAATAAAGAGATAATGATTTGTAAAGCCTTGTGACTTGTTACAATTTAATACAAATGTATGTGTATCTCTTTTTAAAGAAATGTCATCTTATAGTCTGACGTAATAATATGAACGTGGCAATGGTGCTGCATTGTGATTGTTTATTTGTAGCAAATTATTATGTAGTCTTTTTGTATCTGCAACATATTTTGCATTTCCTTTTTTGTCTTCCACTCTTTAATACTTATTTCTTCTGAAAACATCTGTGATACTAAATGTATAAATGAATGTATATACAGTATGTAAAAGGCATGTTCAAAACTTACCTTCAAGAAATAAAACTTCATCCAAAAGTGTTTAAATGGAGAACAGTTTCTGGGATAATATATTCAGTTTTCAGCAATGTGAATGTCCCTATATTTGTAGAGTATATTTAGAATAATAGGCATGGAAGATGAGGATATGAGTAATTCATCGAGAAAGACACAATGCATTGAAAATTACATTAGCTCAGGGCCAATTTCTGCTGTCTAACCATTAGATGTTATTAGTTAGATTAGAAAATATGGTGTCAGGTTAAGTTTAACTAGTAGAGTGAGTATTGCTTCTGTTTCCACATTTTTTCATTAAAATCCCTCTAGTTATATTGGAGGAAATGGGTTTTGCAGTACCTTTTTAATCTCAAGCTCAAATGAACTGTCATGTGTACATTGGAATTCTTACCTGCATATCTAATTGATACTAGTGATATTAGTATAATATCAATTCATATTCATGCTTTACCATGAATACAAATACAGTAATACCACATTATACTTTAAATACAGCAGGCAATATATAGAAGAAACTATTAAGATGGCATCAGTATGAGTGGCTGTTAATTTTACTTAATATTAGAATCCCTAAAACCTACGAAAAACGTTGTAATCCCTGGCCACCTTAGAATCCTTCACACCTCTCCTCATCATCTCCTTTTGTTTTGCAAATGTGTTGCTCAGCACAAGCTGCAAGCAGCCTGCTATCCCATCCCCTACCAACAGTGCTGATATCAGTTGCAAAATTCTCAAAGCTCAAGTGTGTTTATCTGGGTGTGAGGTGTCTGGGTTGTATAGGGTAAAAAAATATATTTTTATTTGGAATACAAACATTTCACTTGTGTTTCGTGTCTACAACGATCTGTGTAACTGTAGGATGACAGGAAATGCGAGGCAAGAAATGCCGAACACATACCTAAAACAGAAACTTTTTCCTTGTTATACTAATAATGACGTGAAGTATATAATGTGTGAAGACTTTAGTTAAAATATCACATAAACATGTGCTTATATTCAAGAATATAACCAAAGGAAAACAATCATTCAACTTACATGTTGCTGTCAATTAGTTGAAAACCCAAGCTCAAATGTCAATTGACAAATTTGATATGTATTCTTGGATGGTGCAGAGGTAAAAACTGCTGCCGGGCGCTCTATGTTTTGAGTAGTGAGCTGCTGTTATTATTACTATAATATAATAAAAACATACATTTGATTTGAGTCTGTGACACCCGGAGTACTTGTAAAAGTTAGCACTTCTTTTTTTATTATTGAGTTTTATTCTGTCAGTGACGTTCACGTGATACAACAAACTTGCCTCTCTGAGTTGATGGCGTTTATCTCCATTTTTTTCATAAAAGCAGCAGTGACCACAGTTGGTGCTGTGGTTGATGCCTGCTCAGAACTATTTGTTGTATCAGCAATCAAAAATACAATGTCTCGTGACCACTATCAGACTATCATGTTCCATTTGCACTTTGACAACAAAGACATCTTTGTAGAATGTGTGAAAAACGACAGATTTGATGCGATTTTGGACATCTACCAAAATTTTGTTGAGAACGTTGTTTTAAAAAACAGCCAAGGGCAAAGACTTTCCGAGTCTTTAGTCATATTTTTGACTGTAATCCAAATCAGTGATTTTAAAAAAGGAGAGTGTACTAAAAGTTGTGGTACCATTAAATGCACTATTTGTCCCAAGGTAAATTGCCAATAGGTCTCATAATAGCCGGCTTTTTTGGATTCTTCCTCATAGCATACCTTATACATTTCTCAGTCTATCGCACAAAAATATTAGTTACAGTTATATAGAGTGACATGTTTTGTGATGTGATTCAAAATGTACTGATTCAGGGAACTGGTATCAATGTGAAAAGCCTGATAAACCACCTAGATGTGAAAGCCCTGTTCATCTGGGAAAACCAAAAATAAGCTTAAATCAACTTAAATGTGCCAGTCCTTTTTTGTTTATTTGTCTCTGTGTCATTTCCCACTTGTCAATTAATATATAAATAACTATACAATTGTCTTTTTTATTAATAAATTGCATTAACTTTTTTCTTGAAATGTGATTCAGTTACCTTGACTTATGTGTAACAATTAGAACCCAGATTCTTAGACAAATGTAAAGAAAACCCTTATAGTATCATTGTTGAAAGTCTTAATTATTTTATTTGCCACAGGCAAAGAAAGTAATTAACAAAATAAAATATTTTACCATTGTTCTACTGTAAAATGCTTTAATTCAGTTTTTATTATTTTTTCAATATCTACTCTTACAGAAAAACAAATATTAACAATTGTTTTTGAAAACTCACACACACACACACACACACACACACATATATATAT
>JANRMT010062796.1:7346257-7369737 GCA_026402145.1 Polypterus bichir lapradei | reverse complement strand
AACACTCATCACTCACAACAGTGACAAAACAATTACATTGACAATCATGTTACGTTATTTTCAAAATGTTTCCTTTTCTTTTTCATTGCTTCTTTAACACACTACTTCTCCGCTGCGAAGCGCAGGTATTTTGCTAGTCAGGTTATATTCAGAATTACTTCTTGCTTGTCTATGTGCTTCAGCATCTTGCTTGCTTATTCAGTTTCATATGATCACCTCCTTTGATGTGCTTGAAGCTCACCAGGCATTGCTATTACTGTGTTCTTCATCACATAATTGGCTTCTGTAATTTGCTTCTTGCTAAGTAGATGTTGCTGCTCTTCCTTTTCTTTCTGTCATTACTCGATCAATTTACCATTACAAAACATGACCAAGCTCCTACTACGTAAAAATTTTGAATTTCTGGAACAGATCAGGTCATAAGCTTTTGATTAAGGCCAAAATCAACATTCTAGCCCTAGTAGCTCACAAGTAATCCAAAAAGTGACAGAGACCTTAGTATTTTATAAATATTGATTTTTTTGCCAGTTATATTTGAAAGCATCCATTAATCAATCTTATACCCTCTTATCTGGTTCTCTTGATTATAAAGAGTACTAACAAATTAATAGCAGTCGTGAAAATATGTTGTTAGCCAAATTGCTATACACTCATTATATATGTGTAATATCTGTTTAATTTATGTAAATCAGCTGATTACTGTAACAGAGTTACTAAGTTTTTATTTACCTTTTTTTAGGTAATGTTTCATTTAAAATTTAACCTTACTGCTGGTTATCCTTTTGCTTATTGACTTGCTACATTTGGAGATATATTTTTTGTGATTATGGGCTAGGATGGTGACAGGTTAGTGGTGTGTAGGTTTATAAGGTTATTATTGTCAAGTGCAAAGAGTACAGAAAAAATCTTTCTTATGCTAAAGAACATGCAGCATCTCGTTGCCCACATCCTAGAGAATATTTGCTTAGCTTGTGTGCTGCTCAGTCAGTGTAACATCCAGGAGATAAGACATAATCAGTCTAGTTTCAATACATTTTCCAAAAAATTCTGTGAATACATCCATAACAACATATACATCATCTTTGATCTGCTGCATTATCTTCTTGAAAGCAAGCTAGAATATGTTCACAGGTGATTCAGAATGTGATAAAAAATGGGTGTACTACTAATCATATTCATTTTAGATTAGAACTGCTTACAATAAATGTTTTACCACATCAAGGTAAGCCATTAACCTGCCTTTTGTTGTTTACAATAATTCTATTGTTTTTTGTGGCATACCCACATCCATAGCAATGCATTTTAGAGGGTGACCTGTGATGAACTAGCTCCATTTGTAGGTATGATTCCTGCTGTTTTCTTGATGCATCTACAATAGTCTCACCCCTTTGCAACCCCAAAGTGTTTTAAAGGGTTCAGGAAAATAAAAAAAATGATAATTTGTACAGTACAAGCAGCACATAGTTGTTTTTGCAGTGTCTGTAACTGTTTTGATTATTTGCTAATGATGTCATGAACTTTGTACTTTCTGTTGGGTTTGCAATTACAAATAGTGGTTGCACAACAGTAAGAAATTAAAGCGCTCTGCTTCTTTTGGCAAAATGTTTTCCCTTGATTTGGAGAAAAGGATTAGTTACTGAAATAAATCATATAATGTTAAGACACAACTTATAACTAATGCTTCTGCTTGTCATTCATGGTTATATTCTTGTAAACATGATATTTTTCATATTAAAATGCCTGATTTATGGTACAAACATGATTTTATTAGGTAACATCTAATCCTTGCATCTATATATTTTTTCCATCATGAATAAAAACTTAAATCCTTAACTTGCTATCTCAGTTATAAACCAGTGGGCAATATTCACCATCAGGAATGTATTGGAAGATAGCCAAGAGAATCAAGAAATTATAAGGCAAATGAAAAATCAAGGCGTGGCAGATCCTTCTACACTCAGAGACCTGGGTTTTTGTGTGGAGGAGAGAGATGGACGGCTATTGTTGAAACCAGTGAAGAAAGGAAAGTGATTCAGTTGGAAGAACGGTGTGTATGTTGTAAATAAAGGAGTACATTTGTATTATGGAAGATTTATACCTTAGTATTAAACCAGGAACCATGCATTACCATTAGTATGATAATGTTTCCCTTGTGCATTCAAATGTAAATGGAAGTTTGATAATAAACATGTAATTTAAAATAGTGATATTTGGAAAATAAATATCTCTCTTTTAATTAAAGATGGTGAAGTTTCATAGTGATAATAGGCAGTCATCCTCTGTCATGTTGTCATGGCTTTCATAAAGTGTGTTCCCAAGTCTGATTTTAATTATGCACCATTGCTTTGTACCATCTTAATTAAAACATATTTTGTATGAGTCCTTTAGCCATGTAACCTCATTATAACATGAATTGCATATCGGTAAATTAATAGTACAATAATAATTCTGAATACACGTCCTGGACTTGTTATTTAACTATTGTCTTCTTGGTTATGATGAATGCGTTAATTATGACTTCTTTGTGCTATCTCCTGATTCTGTTTCTCTGCAAACTGTTGTCGCTTTGCACAAGTGCAACATCCCTTGACATTATAAGCTCACAAGAGGTCTTCAGCTCATTCTAACACATTATTTCGTGTTTAGTGAAATTCCATTGTTGTTATTAAATGAACTGCCATATACAAGTCCAGAGCATAGTACACTAACACAGTTTAAAAAAGACAGAATTTCATTAAACAAAAACAAAACATATGCAATGCAGATCTCACAAATAATATTCATTATGTTAGATACATGCAATTTGGTAGTTGATATATTAAGTAGTTCCATCATTGACAAAAATATAACTATTCAATATACAAAACTGCCTCTACAGAATCCCAACAAGACACAGACAAAGAAACAAAATTGACTGCTATAATTTTTAAAAACCAAAAAAAAAAAAAAAAATACAGCAGCCTCTTAAACGCATATTTTATGTTTTGGTCCTGATTTAAAGTGTTAGACCTAAAAGGGTACCTCAAATATTGGCAGGTTGATCATTCCGGAAGCTAAAAGTTAAAACTTTTGTTTATTTTAATTACAAGCCTGCAAATTGAGATCACAGCATACACTCTGATATACAGTATATGCTACATTAATAACTTCTGAAAGGTAAGGTAAATGGAGGCCTAGGCCATTTAAAGTTTTTACATGTCAAAAGGAGAATTTTAAAATCGGCTTCAGTATTGCCTTCCTTTTTCACATGTCTTCAGAGGATAAACATCTTGGCACCCATTTAGTTTTGCACAGACATATTCCCTTCTTCTGTAATTTAGCTCATCAAATATGTGTCAACTCAATCTCCATTTTATCCTCTTAACCAATTTTTGGATTTTTACAAATTTTACCCATTTTTAATTTTGGAAAAGACAGAATGGATGGGAAGGAAGGTTGTCATTCCGATTTTTAGTTCAAGTTCAATAAAAATTTGATGACAAAAAAGTAACGTTAAATATACTACACAGGTACTTTTACTGTAATTCCAAGGAGGTAACCAAGTGAAAAATATTGCTAAACATAGCATCACTCTGCTGCTCATCTTATGTAGGGTGGTCCAGATCTAATTATGCAATTTTCATTACACTATAACTTATTAAGTTTATTACATGGAAAATCACCCGAAAAATCCCGGACCATCGAGAAGTGTGCAAACTGATGACATGAAGAATCGTCATTGCGCCGAAGTGGAATCGCCCCTGCATAAATCAAAGTCATCCAGACGATCTGGATCTGCATAATTAGATCGGACCACCCTGTAGATCAAAATAAATAACAGGTGCCCCCAAATATAATAACAGTATTGGAAAGGCATGTTAAAAACAAGAAATTGCATGTTAAAAACACAATAGACATATTAAGGATTTCAGTCCAACAATTCTTGGAGAATTTGCATACAGTATGTTCCAGGACAACTGATGAATATCATTTCAATATGTTCTGGGTCTTCATGTCGTGTGCCCTGCCTGTTACACGTACTGTTGTTGCAGAAAGTTTAAGGTTCTACTTCAAAGTTATCCCATATTGCAGAACTCTGCATATGAACCTCATTTTGTCTGCTTATACTTGTAATCTCATTCTATTTGTCAGTGTTCAGAATTTATGAAGACAGAACAGAATGGAAATGTAGACTAATCAGTAAAAGAAAAAGCTTCTTGGATGCACTTAGCTTCTGCTTCACCACCACAGTCTGGTACAATGTCAGTCTTACAGTTGACTCTACCCTCACTTGTGAATAGGAACCTTGGGCACTAGGCCATTTTTTCCATAGCCTCAATTAGGTGTTAATAATCTCAACTGTATGAGACGTTTCTGTAAGACTTTTTACTGTACAGTGGAGATAATAGTCTCACAAGATATCTAACAGTAGAGATACAACCCTTAGGTTCTCAAACAGGATAGTCTCCAAGCATTGGCTGCACCTTGATATTTAATTTGTGAAAATCATCAATGGAAAAGAAGGCCTCTTGAAGGACAAAGATTTAGCCCATATGCCAGGTGGAATCAGCACTGTCTCTCTTGGACCTAAATTATCTTGAGCTATCTGCTGGAGTGTCTGTTTCACTACCTTGCATATTCACAGTATTTACCATAGTAGATCAAGCAGGAAAGTTGTGAAAAGGTTTCTGGTCAAAATCAGACAAACCCCATTTGATACTATTGCATATGACCTCTTCCATTGCCTACACCATTCGTCAGGTTACTGGAGATTCTATAGGATAATGTGTGAGGTCCAAAAGTAGTTCAGTAACCCAAGGTGCAGGAGGAAGGCTCAGAGGAATTTTAGAGTTATCACACTTGGGGAGGAAGAAGAGAAATGGTTTTAGTTTTTGGTGTTCATTTGTCATATTTTGCGAGTGTTCCCTTAAAGTTGGTCTCCATTGTCATGACTAGGATTTTTTTCAGTTTCTCATCTTTTTTCCTTGTGTGTTTAAATTCATAAATAACTACATTTTGGGTATTTTAAAGGTCAAGGAACATTGTGCTATCATTAACATCTCTCCTGCGACACTATTTTGTTTTTTGCATGGGTGGTACCATTTTGAGCACTTTAGTTTAGCTGACTGTTATGCTGTTTTCATGCAGGGTCAATCTGAAGTGTGCAACTCATGTTGTTATTAGGTTATAGCTATAATGGTTATCTTTATACACATCACATTTGTTTATAACTGAATTCTTCCAAAAACCTTTGCTTTTTATTCATTTTTGTTTCTCTATCCCTGGTTTTAAAATCATTGCTCTGCTTTGGCTCAGGTTACACGATTCTTTTTTTTTTCTTTTATTGTATGTTTCTTTTTTTTCTATTTTTTGATAATTCAATTTGCCACATTGCTTTCTGACAATGATTGTTTCAAGCCCTTAGTTAGTTCCGCCTGATCATTCGTCTTTCTGGTTTTCATCCTTTTCTGCTACTTTGTCTTTTGACATCTCTGCCACCACTTTATAAACTGCTGCCATGTTGTGTAATCATCATGCCCATAAGGCCTACGACATGCTCTCACAATTGACATAGTGTATTACTATCTATGGCAGCTTATTAATCACTATCATTTTGGGAAGTGGTGACAATAGTAAATTTTTTGGCTTTGTTTTGGACTTGACAGCCATTAGTTAGTGAACTTTGTCTGGCTTTTTAACACACATCTTATCTTATCTGGTTTATCTTCATTAGTGTAGCAGTACCAAAACTAAAATGATTGAGGTGTGTAAAAGATGAGATGTGTATATTGTGTGTGGAATATAACCCAAACACAGACAGACACAGAGCCACATGTTCTTAAGGAACACACTCTTTACTTTAAGTTGCCTCTACAGCACAGTGCACAATCAACCACAATTATTGCTCAGTCCTTTTCTCTTCTCTCTTTTCTTTCGTTATTCTTTTCTGTTTCTTCTTCTTCTGCCGCCTCCACCCCTCAACGCAAGCTTTGTCCACCACCTCTTGACTCTGGCTCTCTGAATGGAGTGAGGCGGCCTCTTTTATACTACACCCGGAATTGCTCCAGGTGCTGTTCCATCATCTTCCAGCAGCATTCCCGGATGTGACGGAAGTGCTGCATGGGCACCCAGAAGTACTCCAGGTTCCCCTGGATCTTCTGGCAGCACTTCCGAGTGTGGCAGAAATGCTGTCGTCCAGGGCTCCGCAATTACGTAGGCACCCCCTAGTGCTGGCCATGGGTCCCAGCAGGGTTGAGCTTTCAAACTCCAAGCCTGTGGCCCCGATGTAATCCAAGGGGTCACACTCTCGTGTTCCAGGGTAAGTATTACTCTCCAGGTCCTTCCATAAGAAAGGCATCCTGGCCAGGCAAGGGCCTCTGCCATCTGCCACATGTGATATTTACAGGCTGCAGGAAAAATTAAAAGACATACATAAATAATTTCATATGTCATGACCTTCTGTAGATTATAAGAGAATAAAAAAATGGTACGCAACAGTTTGCTCATCCAATTCCCAACTTTCTGTGGACTGTAGTAGTGTTAAAAAAACAAAAATACCCCATCCTACTGGATATTCCAGGGATCTAAAAAAAGTTTAATGCCATTCCAAATTAATGTTGCATGGTTTTTGACATGTAGACTAACATTTACCCAGTGGATTGAGTCTGCATTGTTTAGATCAGTGGTTCTTGAGCTTTTATTTTCTCAAGACTCAATTTTTAGTTTTTGTGTGTTTGAGACCCAGAATCACTGGCCATCACCATCCTGGAGAGGGGGTCTCCCTATGAAAAATAGCCATCAATTGTCATCTGTTGTGTCTTCCCCAATTTCCACCGTTTTCCCCCTTGGACATAGGTTGTGAAGGAGCAATGGCATTTGCTTGAGCTGCCTGAGGCAACCCATTGCAAGACACTCTTCAAACTGTATAGGACCCATTCCCATTAAGTGTTATTGTGATTCACAACTCTTTGCGACCCAAACTGAGACAACACACAGCTGTAGTCTAAGAACCTAAGGTTTAGATAGATTATGCTTTATCTGTCTGAAAGGGAAATTGCAATTTTATTCAAAATACGTGATATCTTTACCTCGATGATACGCCATTAGAATTAGCTGCTACAATATATGATGCCAACTACTCCTGTTGCTTTTCTATTTAGGTAGATAAATTATTGAACGCCCCTCGTAGAATTTTAACTTGCAAAGTAACAGTCAGTTGCTCAAAATGTATTACTAAGTTAGTTTAGAATGTTGCCTACAGAGGTGTAGTGCTAAAAATTTGTACTAGTCTCTTTATTTAAAAAAGGGTTTATCTACTGAAATAAATGACAAAATCACCAATCACAAAATAGGTGAAACTATAGATAACATAATAGGTTTAGGCCAAAAGATGGGCAGCAGGCTCACACAAAAAAAAAATTGAGTTTAAACATGAATGGGATCTTTTCACTTGTCCTTCTGAGACAAAAGGTGGTATCTGAGTCAATGAAACTGAGAAAAAGCATTGTCAATTTATAATGGCAACAGTGACAAAATAAAAAAGCTATATTTTTTTTCTTGTGGTGAAACAGGACATATTGGTCCAAATTGCCAGAAGCTTCACGAACACTAAAGTGGCCATACTATGTGATGATTTGCAGGATGAACACTTGTAGACAAGCCCTATGTAAAAAATTGCTGCTGGTATTATAAATGATACCGAGATTTCTCTCTAATTAGTCCTGGGGCCACAGAATATGTTAATAGAACTACTCTATTATGGAAATTAGGGATAACATGCATTACTTTGAAAAACAAACCAAAAGTATTGTCTATTGTTGGAAATCCTATTAGTAATATACTTCTCCTCCCATCAGTTTATAAGTGGGGCTTTTTGATCTGAAAATAACATTTTTTTTTAATTATTCAAATGAATTTCATAATTAATACTTGGAAATCTGTGGTTACAGAAGTACAACTCATTTATAGATCGGCAACAAAAAGATATGAAATAATTGAGCCCCTTAATGTAAAAAGAACTTTGTCAATGTCTTTCTTCAGACCCCACTTAATGAAATAGCAGTGTATTACTCAATAATATAATATAATATTACTCAAGGTATTCTTAATAAGACCTGATGTTAAGGGTTACAACCTCATCAAAAAATGATTGTTCTATTGAAAAGCTATTTGATACTCTCTTTCTAGAGAGAAAATATACACATTAACTAAACCAGAGAGTCAGTATCGAAAAAATGTACAGTGGAAACTCAGTTTGCGAGCATAATTCGTTCTGGAAACGTTCTCGCACTCCAAAGCACTCGTATATCAAAGTGAATTTCCCCATAAGAAATAATGGAAACTCAGATGATTCGTTCCACAACCCAAAACTATTCATATAAAAATGATTAATACAAAATATAAAATAAAAATACATAAAACAAATTAACCTGCACTTTACCTTTGAAAAGAGTCATGGCTGGTGTGAGTAAGTTTCTAAACTCTTGTGGGATTCCACCCAATGGGACGACACGCGGAAGAGCGTCCCAAAGCAATCACAGTCTCCCAGCGCTGTAGCAGTTTGTCGTAAAAGCAAATCCGAAAAGATCGCTGACATGCTATAAATGCCTGCCGGCGATGGGTGATACAAGGAACAAGGAACGTTATAAATGCACAGGGCACAGTACTGCTTGGCCGCGACCCTGCCTGACTGCTGTGTCTGTGTATAGAAGAGTGGCAGGTCCCGCTACAACAAATAACCGCGCTGTTGCTGTTTCAAGCTGGATAAAGCTGGTGTTGTTAAAGTACTGAGACTCAGCTTCGTGTTTTAGGGTGCAAGACGGGGACTCGCACGTCACAGCACACTCATGCGCACACACACACAGTCACATACACAGTCACAATGCTGTAGTAAACAGTATACGCTCGTACGGATGTTGACTATATGAGTGAGGCACGCCGACTCAGACAGAGAATAGGAGACGATTGCCCACAAGAGAGAGAGAGACACACACACACACGAGTAGAACCATCAGCTCAGTTGTGATCACATGACGCCCATCAGACAAAGCGTATCCATACTACTCGCATTGCAAGACCTCGCTCGTTTATCAAGTCAAAATTTATTAAAAATTTTAGCTCGTCTTGCAAAACACTCGTAAACCAAGTTACTCGCAAACCGAGGTTCCACTGTATTCAAGAAAATCTGCAAAATGGTTTTAATGCCTCGTTGGTAAGTCCCACTGGTGCAGGATTTTTCTTTTGTGGAGATAAAAAATGTGGAGTTAAGATCACATATTGATTACCTTGAATTGAAGAGTTATAGCGAAAAATAATTACCCAGTCCCCTCAATACCTCAGTTATTACCGGATTAGATTAGGGATAAGAGTGAGTTGAAGACCGCATTTAATACTTCTACTAGACAATATGAGCTTAGGGTAATGCTATATGGATTAGCCAACTCACCTGCTGAATTCCAATCTTTTATTAATGATATTTCTCTTGATGTTGTGGGCATCTTTGTTCTAGTCCACATTAATGATATACTCATCTTTTCTAAAAATCCGGAATCACACATTCAACATGTACAAGAACTACTATAACGTTTGTAAGAAAAATCATCCCTTTGTCAATTTAAAGAAATGTGAATTCCATCAGGATTTTGTTTTATTCATTGTCTACAAAATAACTTGTAAATATTTAGCCATTGATTAATTTAAAGTCACAACCATCTTAAATTAGAAATCACCTGAAAGTTTGAAACCGATACAAAGATTTGTCAGCTTTTCCAACGGCTACCATCGTTTCATTAAGAATTTTAGTTTGATGACTTCTCAAATCTCTTCTTTAACTAAAAAGAGTCAAAATTTGTTTTGACATCTGAGGCACAAAGCACATTTGAGAGTTTAAAAACACTGTCCACTGGTACTCCCATTCTATGGCACGCTGACTCTTATCTGTGATTTACAGTATTGTAGAAGTAGATGTGTCCACTATTGTGATTGGTGCATTTTTGTCACAGAAATCTTCAATATATGGAATTTGTACAACCCTACACTTACTTAGACTCAGACTTACTTCTGCCAAGCAAATCTTGATGTTAACATCAAAAGCTCTAAGCTAATAAATAATAAAAATTGATCTGTTGGCTTGAATAAACTATATTCCACTTAATGATAAATACTGATCATAAGAGTTGTACTTATCTCAAGGATGCCAAGCATTAACTGCTCAACAGGCTAAATGAATGTTATTTTATAGCCAGTTTAATTTCACGATTTCATACCATTCCAGCAACAAAAATGGTGGTGGGTGACCCCTAACTAAAATATACACAACTGATTAAATATCCTTTAACCTTGCACCTATTCTTCCATGAGAAAAGTACATCCTGATTTGAGGCACCCTTAGTTATACTGAAAATGTATGTTTGGTGGGGAAACATACATTTCTACTTCTAGAGGTAGATCTTCTCAGGATTTGGCTTTTGGGTTATTGCAACCCATTTTGGTTATAAGTCATCAATTGGAATTGTTTTCCATAGACTTAATTACAGACTTTGCCCCCTTTTAATGGTGGTGATTGATTATGTTTCTAAGTATGCTTATTTTGCCCCAGTCAAGAAGGTATATTTGGCTTGGGACTTGGCAAATGTTTTTCGTAATAGCAAAGTAAGCTGCTATTATCATTACTATAATTAATATAATAAAAACATACATTTGATTTGAGTCTGTAATACCCATTGTACATTTTTGCTGCTTGTAAAAGTCTTTTTTTCAGTTTTATTCTCTCAGTCAAGTTTACATTGTACAATGAACTTGCCTCTCCCTCTCTGAGTTGATGGTGTTTATATCCAATATTTTCACAAAAACAGCAATGACCACAGTTGGTGCTGTGGTTAATGCCTGGTCAGAATTATTTGTTTTACTGACAATCAAAGATACAATGCCCTGTGACTGCTATCAAACTATAATGCGCCATTTGCAGTTTGAAAACAAAGATACCTATGTAGAACGTGTGAAAAACGACAGATTTGCTGTGATCTCGGACATCTGGCAACATTTTGTTGAGAACTGTGTTTTGAGTTACAACCCACAGCAACATCTTACTGTTGATGAGTAACTGTTTCCAAACAAAGTCTGTTGTCCTTTCTTGCAGTACATCTCAACCAAGCCTGACATAAAGTTTTGGATTGCAGCAGATTTGGAGATAAAGTACATGTGCAATACCAATCCTTTTTTAAGAAAAAAATCCTAGTCATCCCAAAGGAGAAAGACTTTCCAAGATTGTGGTCATAAAGCCATTTCTGGACAAAGGCAGAACCATAACAACAGACAATTTCTTCACGTTGCTTTCGCTGGCTAATAAACTGCTGCACTGCAAAACAACTCTGCTTGGCACCATAAATAAAGTGGCACGGGAACTTCCACCTGCAGCTAAAGTCACTTCAGTATGCATGCAATTCTCCAGGCTAGTGTTTAGATCTGGCAGTGCCATGCTGGAAGTGTATGTACCCAAAATGAACAAGTCTGTCTGGATTCTCAGTACCATGCACCATATTGTGGAGATTGGGCAAGATCTTGAAAAAAAAACATGTTCAAATGACATATCGCTTTCAAATAATGGCATTTTCATGCATGGATGTGTGTGTGCTTGCACAAGAGCGGCAGAGACAGATTTGATGTCATTCAGGTGGTTACTGGAATATAAAATAAGCACTTTCACAAATGTATAATAAAATAAGTGTGGTAAGTAACAACAAGATACCAAGAAAACATAATTCAAAAGTGTTTTGTGTGTCTGCTTATATCCCTTCAGCGCCATCAACTCAGAGAGGGAGAGGCAAGTTTGTTGTACAACCAGCCAAGCAGACATGTTTATGTTGTGTCGATCAATATTTGGATTTCAGTTTTTACACATTGACAGTCACATGTAAATTAAATAAACAGACTTGAGCTCTAAGAATTTTGCATCTCAGTTCAGCTGCGTCAGTGAAAGATGAGATAGCAGGCTGCTTGTTGCCAGTGTTGATTGACACATTTGCAAAACAAAGATGATGAAGAGGTGCAAAGGAATTTAAGGTGAGACGGCATTACAACTTTTTTCATAGGCTTCAGGGATTCTAGTGTTAAATGGATATGTATTATTTTATTCTATTTTTATTGTTCTCAATTTGTGTCTCAGTTTTGGAGATTCTTCTGTGACCATTGTCACGCACGAGCGCATGGGGAGCAGTTTAAGGACCAGAGCCGCACTGTGACAAGTTGAACCAGGGCACAACGGCGACGCACTAACCTTTCTTTTCTTATTTTCTCAGCAAGAATGAGGAGCCGCCGCTGTAACATCGCCTGGACGATCCAAAAAGCTGCAGCACTTCCGGGTTTCTTTCTTTCCTCTGATCCCCCTATGATGACGTCAACCACCCATTCAGCACCACAATTTTCCCAGCATTCCACTGTTTAATTTCCGGTCCACCCATTTAAATTGTCCGTCCTACCCTCCTTCTATGTCCTTGTTTTGATTTTGTAAAAAAGAGATACGTTGCTACTTTATGTTATAGTATACGGGGCTAAAAACCCCAAACCTTCACGCTGTGTTTTGTTGTTCTTCACTCCATATATTGTAGGGCAGAGGCCAATAGTCAGACAAAGTAAGTTAATAAGGGCTTGGATAAGTTTCTGTGTTGCACCTTTAACTCCTGTGAAAGCAATTGGAGTGATCTGTTATCTTTGGCTTAATTCATCAAGAATGTTTTGTCCCAATCAGCATTGTGCAGTTCTCAAACTCTTGTTTTTAGACTTTCCGTTTCTTTTCCATCTTCTTCATAGTATGCCTGAGTACCCTGCTGGGCTTGAATTGTTGTGGCAGCTAGTCAGGAGAAACCTAAAAGTGGTGCGGACTTTTTCCAAACAGTTTGTGGACAATAATTATAGATCATACTCTATTTTTTGAGTTCTTGAGCAGAAGGTGTGACTCACTATGCAAGACATCCGCCTGAGGGTTCCATTCCTTAAACGAGCACCATGTTTTATCAGTCCCTATGTGGCAGGCGGGTTGGTCCTGTATCTTATAATTGAGCTTTGCTGGCTTATTTAGGATTTATTTAATATTCCAGGTTTTAGTAGTGACCATTTGGTATTTTTGGGTTATGGCCCCAAGGATCATTAGGTACATTTACATGGTGCCAGTAACCCACTAATGGAATTCCTCAAAAATGGTAGAAATAAAAAAACTTAAGTGGCCAAATCACTTAATTCTTGGCAAACCATTTGACATCTCTGTAACTAGGGGGAAAACAAGAATGTGACACTAGAGAAGCATGAGGAGCAGGACAGAAGAATGAGCAGCCTGACAGTTGTATTTTCCTATTCTGGATGCACATCTGGGATAGTGTCAATCCAGATTTTTCATGCAGTCAAGTCAGGTTAGCAAGCAGAGTAGATGCAGTATTAGATATGACTACTAACTCTCAGTCAGCCTAAATTCACCTATGCTGATTTGCTTCACCTTGTCCATTTCAAGTGCAATCATCAGACCACAGCAAAAGATTTTGTTCAGGTTCGGATGCCATCCTTCTGCAATGATGGGAAAGGGTTTCATTCAGTGTCAACCACAGCCTCCAGGTTGTGAAACACTGTCTTAGACCATACATATAAGATGGGAAGTAATACCTTACCTAGGTTTAATAAGGCATGTTGCTTGTGAAGCAATCAATTTCTAATTGAAGAAAGGGCACTTGGGCCAATGACAGGAAATGGGCAGGGTATCTGAGCCACTGTAGCCACCCCTTTGTGCACATCACTGAATGGATTCCTACCAACTGCTATTATAATAATTATAATACGTTAATAATAATTCGTTACAATTCTCACTGTTTAAAGCACTTTACATAGTGAATGGGGAGCAAAGTCAACCACCACTTATGAGTAGCATCTACCTGGATAATGTGATGTCAGCCATTTGGCACCAGTACACATTAGCTAGTAGTGAATTAGTGAAAGAGAGATAGCCAATTAGAGTCAGGGGCTGATTAGGGAGCCAGAATGACTGGGCCATGGAGGGCAGTTAAACCTGGACGTCATGATACACCCTACTTTTTATAAAGGATGCCCAGGGATCCTTTATGACGACAGAGAGTCAGGACCTCAGTTGTCCAACTTATCCAAAGGATAGTGCCATTTTTACAGCACAGTGTCCAGATCACTGCACTGTGGCATTGGGATCCTCATTTGGACCACAAGGTAGGTGCCCCCTGTTGGCCTCACCAACACCTTTTCTGGCAGCAACCCAGACTTTTTCCAGATGGTCTTCCCTCCAAGTGCTGGATGGGGTTGAACATGCTTCGTTTCAGGTGGATGACCTGTTCCAAAGAGCATGTGGTATGGCTGCTGATTCATCTATCATGACTAGACTTTTAATTATATTAAAGTCATGTCTAGCCTGAGATTTCTGGGGATCTTAATAAGATTAGTTAGCAGAAAAATGTGCAAAGCAAAGTAAAAATGTTGTTCAAATAAAAATAAAAGTAAATTCATATTTATATGAAATGTAATATACGTGAAATTTAGCCATCATTGGAGTATGAAAGTGCATGCCTCTGTATACTCATCTTTTTCTTTAAGTGCCCCTGTTTTTTAATTACTTGCTAAACATCCAACATTAAGACTGTGTAATCCTAAATTTATTTACAGTGTAGCATTAGAACAATTATAATGAGAATAGGCCATTCAGCCCAGCATACATCATCAATCTCTTTTCACAAAACTCTTGGAAAAAGACATCAAATGAAGTTTTGAAGGTCTCTGAAGTCTTCCTGTGCACCATACTACTTGGTAACTTATTTCATGAGTCTATGATTCTCAATGTGAACAAAAACCCTTGTAACATTTGTTACAAGGGCCTCCTTTTCTGATTGTAGACCACACCTTAAAGTAACAGCTGGGATCCATTGTACTAATTCCCTTAATAATTTCAAACACTTCAGTCATGTCTCCTATTAATTTGTTTGCCGAAATTGAAAAGTTCAACTCCTTCAATCTCTCCTTATAGCCCATAGCTCTCAGTATCAGTACAGTTGCCTTTTATGTACTTTCTCTAGCGTTGCTATGTTATTTTTGTAGCCTGGAGGCCAAAACTGCCCACTGTACTCTGGGTGTGGCCTCACCAGTGCACTATAAAGCTTAAGCATGACCTAATTTGATTGTGCTCTACACATTTTGCTATAGAACTTGCCTTTTGAATTGAAATGCTGACTGAGTTTATTTCTATTCTGCTAGTGGCAAAAGCTAGCAGTGAGTAAATAAGGAGTCAGAAAAAAAAATGCAGATAGGAGGTAGGCCAAGTTCTAGTCCATTAATAAGAAAATAAGGAGCATCAGAACTTAAACAACTGCCAAAAATCAAAATAACAACCAAAAAATGTAAATGGTGAGATCAAAAACAAGAAAGTTCCTCTAAGAAACGCAAAAAGCCCATTGAGGGCACCTTTTATCCCATCAACCTGATGACATTGAGCAGCCCATCATTACCGAGTAGTTACCGAGACAAGAAATAAACAAATGACAGCACTCATTATAAAACAGTAAAATGATGCAATTTATTTTAAAGCAGCTTCATTAAGTGGAAAAATTAAAAATCAACATAGAAAACTTAATCTCCTTAACCAATAACCCTAACTGGATTCAAGAAATTAAAAAATATATTCCTTTGCAAGACCAGGAAAAATTTTACATAAAGCAACCTTATCACAACTTTCAGGCCTCGTAGAGACAAAGCCTGTTCTTGAGTTTAAAGATCAGAGCAAATAGTAACACTGAGAGAGCTTGCAGTATTGTTTTAACCAGAGCTGCTCTCCTGGCTTATGTTTAAATTTCTTTTTTCTGTCTTGTTTGCACATTTTTCAATGTTGTTTATTGGTTACAAATGTTTCTTTGGACATTGTTTTGTCCACTTACTATTTGTCTAAGTATGAATTGTCTTTTAATTTTATTCTACTTATTTATTTATTCAGTTTCTATGTGTGTAATTATATTCTCTCATGTTCCTTGTCTTTTGTGGGTGGATCCCCAAAATGACGGGCCACCATTACATCATTGCTAAGGAACTGCCCCCAGCCTTCAAAAGCATGCTGGGAAAGTGAGTTTCTTGCTCTTCTATGAATGTGCTCAGTATGAGTTTTTGTAAGTACTGCAGTTTTCATTTAAATTTGTTTTTTTTGTGATACTTCTACTTTGTCCTTGGATTTTAGATTGTGGATTGGATTTGGAAATATTTCAGAATGCCTTTTAAACAACTCTTTCTTCCTCTTTTTGAGCAATTTTGTTATTCTTCTGTTAATAAAAACATTTTATAAAGATTTTTGTTTTGATATTATTTTACAGCCAGACTTTTCTTTTACAGTTTCTCTCCCTGGTACAGTATATTTTTAAATTTTTCTTATATATTTTGGAACATTACAAATTATTTTGCCAATTCTCTCTTGAAACCTCCCAGTTTCCTAGGTTCAAGCTCCCCTGGGGTAAGAACTATTTTTGGTCAGGCCAAATAGGCTCTTAGTTCTGTGGGTGTCTGTGAAGGCCTCACCAGTTTTTCTATTTTGTGATGCTAGAATCAAAATAATCACAGTAGATTGTACACAAACCAGTAAAGTCCTATTCGAAACACCTGAAGAGAGGCTGTGGCGAGGGCATGGTCACTGATTAGCTTGTTATTGTATAATTGTAAAAAACTCATTACTTTAACATGGCCTTCTCATAACTTCATTTTAATTTAATCCTGATACTCTGTATATTCAATTTATTATCATAACTATTCATGATGACTCTAAAATCTGTTTCTTTTCCCGGTTTTCTGTGGTGGCGACCTGAGCCACCACCAACTAATCAAAGTACCATGATGTTCCTACATTGATGGATTAAAAGCCAGAAGTCTACGTGACCATCATCATCTAGTCCTTCCATGAGAACCCTAAATACAAAGAGGGCTGGGAGATCTCATGGCCTGGAACACCTGCAGATTTTATTTTTTTCTCTCCAGCCGTCTGGAGTTTTTTTTTTTTTGTTTTTTCTGTCCTCCCTGGCCATCGGACCTTACTCTTATTCTTTGTTAATTAGTGTTGTCTTATTTTAATTCTGACTTTGTCTTTTTTTTCCTCTTTCTTCATCATGGAAAATACTTTGAGCTACATTATTTGTATAAAAATGTGCTATATAAATAAATGTTGTTGTTGTTGTAATTACCCAGAGCTACTCTACAATGCATACTAGTCTTACTGGGTTTGACTTTCTTTGGAGCAAGCGTAACCTTTTATGCAAACAATTTAAGAGTAAAAGTTGTTATGGACTGCAGATGAAGTGCACATATTTACTGTCCATAGTGAATTGCTGTATATAAACAATTATTAACAAACTTGCAGACTTTTGCCATCTATGTAACAAGACAGTGTCTAATAATCTATGAAATGTATAAAAAAATCAGTAGAAATTGGTCACTTATATTTGACATGACAAATGTACAAGTAACCCCATCTTTAAAGTTCATGCGTAAAGTAGAATAAGACCTGACCACATGCTCCTAATCTGTTTCCTTGTGCTAGTAGGGCTATTGTTTCAATAAACTTAAGAACATAATAAATTCAACAAACAAGAGAAGATCATTCAGTTCATCAGGCTTGTTTGTTTAGCTAACAGCTAAGCAGTTCTAATATTTCATCTAGATACATCTTAAAGGTTGTCAAGGTTTCTGCTTCAACTTCATGTCCTGGCTTCAGTCCTACAGACTACAAAAAACTGGAAAAAATCCAAGGAAAGAAGCCTGTTATAACACTGAGTTGCATTTGTTTTTCCTAGTTTTTCACTTTTACCCTGTCACAAACTTGACCATAAGTCATAGCAAGGTTTGGGGCAGCCACCCGTAAAATTGATATCCTGGCTGCAAAATTATAAAAATGTTACACAGCAGTGATGTACAGAAAACCAAGTCCAAAACAGAATTGAGGGAATAGGGAAAAGGTGGAGGCTTTTAAAGGGGAAGACAGGAAGTGAGGTCAAAGGGGTTGGGCTCATAAGGGTCTTTCAGCCATAGGCTCCAGCCCAGATGTGACATCAAAGGGGCCGGAGCTGGCAAAGACTTCTTCCATAGGATCGGACCTGGAAGTGACGTCAAGAGGGCCAGGTGGAATCTCCCGTGAATGGTCTGCAGGAAAAGGAGAAAAAGAGTCAGTGCGCTCTGCCACATCCTGGTCTGGAATTCGGAATTGCCCTTACTCAAGCCCTTTAGCTGCCTCCCATGCGCACGTGTGTCACAACCCTTTCTTACAGTAGAGGAAGTGGGAATGCCTAAAACAGAAAACTTTATTTTTGAGCCTGCAGTGACTAAATAACAGCAAGTGACCAAGAAAATTGTAAAAAAAAAAGATTGGTAGGAGGACTTTCTTCAAGGGTGAAGCTAGCAAACCGTCAAGTGACAGGATCTTGGTTGAAATACACAAAATAACGCAAGGAAACTGATCAAAAGCAAAATTAATAATGTGATAAAGAAAATAAACCACTCCAAAGGTCCAAACGCTTGTCAAAAAATCCTTTTGCTAAATTGTATACAATGTAATATTTGAAAGAAAGCTAAGATCCTAATGCTGCATGTCGCCATCTTAAATATCTAAGGGTAGATTACATGGCATGTAAAAACGTTGGTGTATCATGTGACTGGAAACAGACATCTTCATTGTAAACAACGTATTAAATTGAAGCTGACTGTGAGAAAGTAAGGAATATAACAGGACCAGGAAATTAATCAAAATCATGGGCAGTTGGAGGACCATAACCAGAACGACTTTAGCCAAAATGCAACAAAAAATTGTAGTCCAAAACGGTGTGCAAAAATTCAGAATATCAAAAGAACAAGAATTGAGGCAAAGGCTTTGTTTTTTTCAAAGAACTGAATCCAGTCATGCCTCCCAGTGGCTGTGTTTTGCCGGTGTCTGAGATGTTGTACTAATGATGTAAATCATCACATCGTGCTGTGCCATACACCCCTACAACTGGTAAAGGCATCAGGGACAGAAACACAAAATGGAGACAAATTTAATAAACATTATAATTTACCTTATATATAATACATTGCTAAGGTTTGTGTGTCCAGTCCTGTAGAGCTATCGGATTGGTCAGTGAGATGGAAAGAGGAAGTGTGAGTGTGAGAGACACACAACAAGAACTCAAGTCATAGTAGACACACTGAGAGTCGCCTTCAAAGATGGGAAGTATAAAATAACAGACAGGAGGTCAGCAAAATGACAATATCTGAAAGGCAGACTTTATAGGAATACTGCAGTCAAGAACAGACCTGAAGCCACACGTAGGGCAAGGGATATAATTATTTTTATGTTTATTCTGCTACCTGTTACTGACAGGTAACATGGCTAGTAGCATTAATAATAATTTATTCCCAAGAAAAAAATAAAAAATGACAAAAACCAACAATAGCGATACTTAATTAAGAAAAAATATAATTCCTCACAAAGCAGCACGTTGGTGCAGTGGGTAGCGCTGCTGCCTCGCAGTTAGGAGACCTGGGTTTGCTTCCCGGGTCCACCCTGTGTGGAATTTCTCCCTGTGTCTGCGTGGGTTTCCTCCCACATTCCAAAGACATGCAGGTTAGGTGCACTGGCAATCCTAAATTGTCCCTAGTGTGTGCTTGGTGTGTGTGTGTGTGTGTGCGCCCTGCTCAGGGTTTGTTTCCTGCCTTGCGCCCTGTGTTGGCTGTGATTGGCTCCAGCAGACCCCCGTGACCCTGTAGTTAGGATATAGTGGGTTGGATAATGGATGGATGGATAATTCCTCACAAACAAAATTAATACTAACCCCAAGAGAGAAAGAAATACATTTAACAAACTGATATTTCACATCACAATGAGCCATTAAGAGAAACTTACAAAATAGCATTGCAGTGTTAGAAATATAATGTTCCAAATGAAAATAATAAACCTTGTAAGTGAAACACAATAGTAACCAGAATCCTTCAGGGTCCAGACCATTGTCATATTTGCTCTTCCAAAAAAATAACATTTTATTAAAAATTAACTGCATATTTTGGATAGTGCTATAGAATTTGCTTATAATGATACAGTACACAGTATTTTTAAATTTAGAAGATTCTGTTTTTAATATCGAGGCTGTTAATCTGCTGTACTGCAGCATGTTTTCCTGAGAAGGCAGATTCATGTTTTTTGTAATATGTGACTAAATGAAAAGAACCAAATCTGGAGGCTTTTTAAATGCAAGGGGTTCATCCATGGGAAGGAAAACAAATAACTTCAGTGGTTCATTAATGCTCTGTCCTTCCCCAGCACCAAGCTCAGGCAACTCTTGGACTAATTACAGCGAGGCAATACCCTAAAGGGTTAAATCCCACCAAGTAGCAGAAATGGAAATTCCTGAGCAGTTGAGGAATGGGAGGCAAGCTGTGGGTGTCCCCTTCAATCTATTTACCACTTTGGAATAGACACTTCTTCACCTTGGCCCTTGTCTGCTCAGCAGTGGGGTACACAAAACACATAGGTATAATCTATATAAGAAAAAAAGCAAATGAATGGGTTTTGTGAGAAACAGAAAGGGAGTAATGCTCTCTGTTTTCTAAATGGGAAAATGTCTGGCTTTTCAGAGTGAAAACATGCTGATTACTGGGATGTAAGTGGCTTTTGATTCCCCTGGAAGGTTTAATCCCCTGCACACAACAGCATCCCTGTTTTCCACCAATTGCAATTCAACTTCCAAGTGAATTCTATAACAGAGTGAGGGATTAAAGCTGCACCCAATCAGCCATTAAAAAAAGAAAGCCAGGCCTTGTTGAATTAAGAGATGGCAGACCAATAAGCAAGTGACCGTTGTGATTATTTGTTCGCAAAAAAAAAAAAAAATAAAAGCATGTTCACAGTTTGTTGTTCAAAAACAACGTGAGTGAATAAAGAGCCCAACGTTTGCTGTTTTTTTTTTCTTTTTTTTTTCCTCCAGAAGCAATTAAAGAGTTGGAAATTTCTAGGAGTGTTTGAGCCATGCCAGAAGAGACGTCCAGCTTTTATGTGGGCAAAGACTGAATTGATGTGGCTGCTCGAGATATGTAAAGAAAGCTGCAGCAAGTAAGTAGCACCTTGAGGAGCACCGCTCTCACATCACACGCATGGCACTTCAGGATCTCTACACAAACAATTATTATCTTGGTTACTGTGCAATATATTTAACCACAAGCTTCAACATTTTGGGAATTGCCTAACTGCATAATTATGGATTTGGGGAAGGAAAAAGGCCACAAAGCTAATCATAAAAACAGTAATCGTAGGGCTATAAATCTAAATTTTGTGTTTAAAATTTAAAGCTCCAATTACTCTTTCCGTTAACATGCATTCTTTCCAAAATTACTCTGGCTTTGTCTTTTGTTGTGATGAGCAGACAGAACACAACACCTTTGTCGATCCAACTGCAACAGTTGTTCTACTCGTCTGATATTCCTGTGCAGTCTCTTCACATCTTAATATTTCTGCAGGGTGGTGCCGTGTTCCTGTCGAACCGGGCTTGTGTGGAGTCCGCATAGGTGATCTCCAGGATTTTTTTCGTCCTCAGATGCACATATTCATCTGTGCATTTACTAAATTGATTAATCTATTTTCAGGGTTGTTCTTTCTGGCAAAATTGGACACAAAGATGTAACTGACCCTGTGTGAGGCACAAAGCAATCACTCCCTCCAGTTTAGAGTTGGCAATTTACTTAGAGCGCACAGGTTTAATACCCAGAGGACACTGTCACACAGATGCAGAGAGAATGTGCAAATACACACAATGAACTAGAACACCACCCTAAAGACAAGCATCTCAGGTTGACAGACAACTAAAAAAATGATCATGGTGTGAGTGACCACCATCTAGAACTGACTTATGGCTTGTGCTTAGTGGTGCTTGGATAGGCTCTGGCACCCCACAACCTTGTATTTAAATAGTGAGGTACACACAATAAATGGATGATCGCTTTTCTGAATAATATAAATGTAAGGCTTTTTGTGGATTAACTTTAAATTTTTCTGAAGACAGATAAAAGAAAACAGTTTCTAGATATAAAACCACTACCACCTGAAAACACCACACTTGCATCTGTTATGCTTTTATTTAAATTGGCTTTTTTATGTGTTATGCTTTTATTTAAATTGGCTTTTTTATGTGATGCACAGCATAAAAATTTTCCTTAAGTCGAGCTTCATTTTGTCAAGTCTTGTGTTGTTCCCACTGTTCTGATTTTAAAAAAATGACAAATGTCTCATATTTTCAACTTTGATTTTTGCCAAACACTAGAAAAAAAATAATTTTCTAGCTAGTATGCATCACATTATACAGTCTCATTAGCACTTCTATTGTGCTGTACTGGTGTAATTTTATCTTTTATGTCTTTGTTTTCACTTTAGATTGTCTGGTGATTTTTCATTGTTTCTAGGATTTATGGTGGCTACTACGCCATGTAGTCAAGGGATCAAGGCTATTTGATTGAATAAATGTGGTCACTCTGTAAACATATGATATTCTGTGGAAATGGTTACTTAATATTGGTGGCCATTTTCCCCCTCTTGTAAAAGTAGGCCTGCAAAAAGGTGACAGTGTCAGCTATTGTGAACCTGGCAAAAAGGCTAATGTACCTACTATGCTTATGTACTTCCAGACTTTATTTTGTTGGTCTTAAGGGATTTTACTATTAGCTTCAGTGCTGTGGTGATATGGTACTCTAGTTTATATAGTTAGGAGCTCATGTTGATTATGCACACTCTGCTTGGTGAAGCCAGCTATTACGTACTCCACAAAGGGCTGTTGCACAACTTCTTTTTCAAGCTAATGCTCAAAAGACTGAGCCTGTTTAAATACTAGAATGTTTTTGACAGTTGATCCAAATAACTAAGTGCTAAGATGAAGTCCAATTAGATGGCAATTTCAAATGCAAATATGTCCATGTGGTGAAAAAATGTATGCATTAGAACAGATCTTTGTTAACACATTTGTCATGATCTGGCTTTTGTTTTTAATTTATCATTGTCTGTCCTTGGCCACTAAAAATACCATTCTGGGTGTTTTAGATGTCAAGGAATATAGTTGTTTGTTTTCGGATTTTAAGCCACCAGGCAAGAGGAATAGAGGAAGGCCTTACAGGAGGTTTGTGGATGTGATGAGAGAGAACATGCAGGTGATGCGTATAACAGAGCAAGATGCAGAGGACAGGAAGATATGGAAGAAGATGATTCACTGTGGCAACCCCTAACGGGAGTAGCTGGCAGTGGCACCATTTTGTTTTGTTATGGATGCCACTATTTTGTGCTGTTGTCTCAGGTGCCTGCACTTGCTTGGGAAGGTCAACAGGAAGTGTGCAATGCATGACATTACAGGGTTGTTGGTATAAAGTTTGGTATTGCCCAGCTTTGTGGATCTGAATTAAAAAGACTAGCCTTACATCTATCTATCTATCTATCTATCTATCTATCTATCTATCTATCTATC
>JANRMT010062796.1:7326112-7346247 GCA_026402145.1 Polypterus bichir lapradei | reverse complement strand
ATCTATCTATCTATCTATCTATCTATCTATCTATCTATCTATCTATCTATCTATCTATCTATTTTAGTTCAGATTCTGTCAATGAACTTTTTCTGTCCCTTTGACCATGATCTTTGACTTATGATTATGCTTAGTTTACTTGTAAATTCTTGGTTTTGACACTCTGTTTTTCAGTATTGACTCTGATTTTTGTCACATGGTCTAGACTTTGTTACTCAATTCTTGTACTCCCAGTTTTGACCATTAGCTAGTTTATATTATTAAGTATAGCCAAACGAGATTTATGTTAATATTTAATAAAACATGAAATTTGAGTATTATAGGTAAATCCATCATCCAAGTTTAAGGTGGTGTGGAATAGTAACATGGTGCAATGTGGGAGCTATCGATGGATTAGCTGACAGAATTCTGTATTATGTACTGTATTGTCAGTCAGTCAGTCATTTTCCAAACCGCTATATCCTAACACAGGGTCACAGGGGTCTGCTGGAGCCAATCCCAGCCAGCACAGGGCGCAAGCCAGGAACAAATCCTGGGCAGGGTGCCAGCTTACTGCAGGGCACACATACACCCCCACACCAAGCACACACTAGGGACAATTTAGGATTGCCAATGCATCTAACCTGCATGTCCGGGAGCACCCAGAGGAAACCCACACAGACACAGGGAAAACATGCAGACTCATCCCAGGTCTCCTTACTGCAAGACAGCAGCGCTACCACTGTGCCATCATGCTGCCTGTACTGTATTGTGTTCATAAGAATTACTTGTGAACGCTTGGAAATCGCTTTACTTTCTTTTGTCTGATGCCTCCTGACCCTCCGGTATGAGAAAACCATCCCATATCAAATACTGTTGGACTTGTCTTGATGTCTAGTTATGAAAGTTGTCAATCTTTCTGACATATTCCCCCACTTTTTATGTCCCACTAGACCCCCAAAAAACTCATTTTTATGCCATTTCTGGACAATATTTTTTGTTGTGCATGTAATTACTCCCTTATGATAAAGAGTAAACCAACAGGTGTATTAGGAAAAATGATCAGAAAAACTTGAAGTTGTGCATGCTGCATTAACCGACCCATGGGGTTCATATCTAATAGGATACGAGGGATCAGAGTTACTCCAAATCACAAAACTTAGAAAAAAGGGGGATTGGTGAAAAGGCGTGTGGATTGTCTGCATTTTATGCTATTTTGAGGTTGATAATCACGGATATTATAATATTTTTGACAATTGATTCTTTACCAGTGGTCCTAGTCCTTAAAGAGTCACTCCCAGCAGGTTAAAAATGGCAAATTTCAAATATAAGCATGCAGGGTATCATTTTAGGTTATTTCAAGTTCAGTTATTAGAAATATGATCATTTTGACTTCTGATCCTTTACTAGGGATTTAGCCCTCTATGGACCTCTACCAGAGAGTGATAAAAATGACAAATTTCTATTACAATTGAAAATATTTAAACATTTAAAAGCACACATTTTTTTTATATTTTATATAAACAATGCAGCTATTCTTGTTTATTTTGTACTTCTACCTCATGAAGTAAATCATTACATTTTTTATGACCACCCTGAATTTGGTCAGCTTATGCTAATTCAGACTTTGATTAAAGGGCTATCAATCGATGTGCTGTCTTAAAAAAGAATGAAACCTGCCCCAGAAGCATCAGGTGCAAGACAGAAACAAACCCTAGAGTGGACACTGACCTACTGCAGGGCACATTCACACAATGATCCATATTAGATCAGTACAGAATTGACAATCACCCAAATATTGAAGTGTCCAAGGTGATGAAGTAAGCCAGTGTATTCAAGAAAAACTCACATGGTCACCAGGAGAACATGAATCTTTCCCCGCACTGTAATTGGGTCAAGAAATTACCTCAGACTGTGAAGTTGTGAGGTTGTAGCAATAAACACTACCATCAGGCTCCCTAAGTGCATAATATCTCTCCAATTCATCCTATTTCTAATCCATTTATCCACTTTTAGGTCACAAGGAGCTGGTGCCTATCTTTGCAGTATTTGGTCAGATGTACCCCTGGACAGCATATCCATCTATCACAGAGCGCACACACACATCACACAAGAACAAATAAGAATCACCAATTCATCTACATGTACTTTAGAGATGTGGGAGGAAAGGGTTGGCCAGGAGTACGTGGAGCCAGAGCCGATCCCACAAGCAAATGGAGTATGGCAAGAGTAATTCACACACAACCTTACATTGTGCCAGCAGTAAATATACTTTAAAAAATGGATTGTGTTCTCAGTACATGATTATTATTAACACTTTCTGTTTGCACCCTGTTATCTCATTTGTTAGTTTTACATGCCCACACCCTACATGCAACACGCTGGAGTTTTTAAGAAGAATGAAAGAGAAAATCATTAGTGCACAGCTTTAAAGTGGACTGCTGTGCTTTAGACTTGGGGGTCAACATTTAGTCTTACCCCACCCTTGTGGTTCTGTATACATTTGGGTATAGATTGTTATCAATCTCTTAAAGTGTTTTGCATGAAGCAACACCAAATGAAAAAGATGTAGGAGCACATCGTCAAGGAGATATTATGCTGGAAACAGTCCAGAGGCTGCATTCACATTGCTGCTGTAGGTGAATAGCATGCTGACAAATCAAAGGATGGTGCACACTGTCTAAGGGAAACATGCAAGTATATTTTAATCTAAAGTTGCTGCAGATCAGGAAGACTTAAGTTTTCAGCCTTTTAACAGTAAGATGTTGTTTCCAACAATGTGATATTCCTAGCAAAAGCTGACTATTTTGGCCTACTCTTTTGCCTATTCTGGGCTGAATGTTTCTGAGCCGTCATCAAAATATCAGAAATAAAAGGTAATAAAAGCATGTGGGCAACATCTTTAAATTCATACGTCTTTAGTGTTTGCAGGATTAGCTGATCTTTTTGTGTGATTCTAGCCGCTAGTGAACGTGCATGAATGAGAGTGAGAGCTCTATTAGTTAAAGTGTATGGACACATTTGGGGGAAGAATGATCCTTTATTTTTTTGTTCACTCTGGTAATGCTTTTCCTCTATTGTTGTGGCTTTGTTAACAGGTGTGCGTTTAAATAGAGAGGCTTTTAACACTGATTCTACCAGAGTCTGTGGCCTTATGAACTCCTAGTAGCTCTGTCCTTCCCCCTCAAAATGTCTCTGTGAATGACAGCCATTCAGCTGCTGCATGGGAACAAGGGAAGTTGAAAAAGACCCATTCCTCGAAATCAGCCGTATCCTTTAGTATCTCAGGCTGGGGGAGCTGAATGATCTCAGCAGGTAGGTGACATGCCAAGTGTGCCATTCAGTTTCAACATTTGCTTCTTTCTTTTTGCACAAGGTGTTCACAGTTGTGTTATAAATTAAATCCAAATGAATATTGTGGTATTGAATTCAAAAAGGGAACACATGCCTTTAGATGAAGCATACGGAAAACATATTGCCTGTTGCAGAGCCAGGCTCTGTTCTTAAACCCTGTGAAGAGTGTTGCCCAAAAGCCAATCATACAAAGCCTGCCAAGTACTGTAGCTCACAAGAGTACAACAACTAGTTTGCAGGGTGAAATCTGTCTCTAGAAAAGATATCTTGTAAATTAGAGAATATGTATCAACTAAATATTCTGTTATCAGACATAAACATCTGCCTACATTCATAGGCACTCACTGCAATCATCATCATCATCAGTTAAGCAGCCATTTCTTGGATTTTCCAGTTTGGCCAGTTGCCACTAGATCTTTTTCCTCCACTGTTTATGGTCCTTGACATCCTTTGGCATGATGCCAATTGTTTTCATATCATCTGACACCTATTCCAACCACTTCTTTGGCTTCCCTCTTGGTCTCATTCCCTCCACCTCCATTTTGTGCCCCTTCACACAGTCATCCTCTACCCAAACCACTTCAGTCTGTTTCTCACCAGTACAACACCTATCTCCACAGTGTAAACTTGGATATGTAAGTGTAAAATTAAATATCTTTAGAGTGGTTTTGGAGAAAGTAGGTATGTCCTGATACTTACGTGACATGTTGAGAACAGATGGATGGAATCACTTAAGTCTGTTTCTCCTTAGCACAACACCTATCACCATTCTGTATTCATTGACCATGCCTGACTCCCAAAAGCATAGTCCTCCTCACACAGTTTTTATAAACTTTCAGTTCTTTGCCAAAGTGGCTCCTTTAGAGATTGGAAGGCAGGACAGTCTTCCACACATCTCTTACTCTTACCGAAGCTGCTGTCCCCACACCTCTGCCTGCACTCAACACGTCATCTGTGTAGCAGAACTTTTCCAAATTTTTCCAAGCAGCTATCTAAATTTAACCTTACTACATCAGGGTTTTGCATGCCTCTTGCACACGCTCTAAAACCAAAGGTCAAAATAGCAGTCTGCAGAACACCCATCACACCACCACATCTTCTATGCATCACCTTCTGACAGCCCACAAATTAAACTTAAGTTTCTCTCAACATCTATGGAAGGTCTTCTGGCCTGAAACATTTCTGCTCCAATACCCCCATGTTGCTGTACAAAGATCTCCACTGTTGTAAATATCTTGTTCCACCTGTTACTATTTAACAATATTTTTCCAGCTGGCTATCATTACAAAGTAGTATTTCTCATTAGTTTGAGCAGCAATAACTGTCTATAAAATCATACTAGTTGTCCTGATCAGTACTATCCCATAAACACTTCTCTAATCTAAATTCTGTTTTTTTTATCTCTATTACCATTCCTAATACTATAGTCCGCTTGGTCTAACTGACTAAAAGTTTTAAGATAGGCCTTTGTGTGTTGCTGCTGTGGTTGCAGGGCATCTATGCATTTGTGTGACATGTAATGGTATAAAGCACTGTCTACAGCTGATCACACGTGCTGACATGTTGTTTACTGAGGTTGAATGAAAGGTGAGCACAGCACATTAGCTTAGTAAAAAAACAACCGCTTTTAACCAATGAGCCAATATTAATTGTTACAAAGTTCTCAGTAAATCAGCACCTAAAAACACTGATTACAGCTGGTACATACTGACAAAGCACACTCGAAAAGTACTGCATATAAATTCTGCTATTTTGAATGTTTCTGTAAAGTGTTAAATTTCAAGATACCTAGGTTTGTGCACTACTGCCTCACAGCGCAATGGACCAGAGTTTCATTACTTGCTTATTCACTGTACTGAAGGTTCTCCTTCTGTCCTTGGGAGTTTGTTTGGTTTTTACACTATGTGATGGCGTTATGTACAGTAGAAGAAACATCTTGAAGTACCTATGCAACATGCAGCATTTCATCCAAGCATAATTTATTAGTAAAGAGTTTGAAATGTTTGCAGTGCCATGTTGTAGCAAGCAGTGGGAAGGCAAAGTGCATGTGGAATAAGTCTGTTGGATCAAATGTCACTATTCGAATATAATTTGAATGTATTATTAAAAAGTCATATTTGAAGCCATCTACTGACATTTGAATGCACAGTAAATGAATGTTTGTTTGTTTCAAGTCAGGCTAATCTCAGCATGTTTTACTCCAGATATGCTATGAAACTTTGGTACATTTTACAGATCTGCTTCTGCAAGTCACTTTCACAATCAAGTGTGGCATAATTGTGAATGGTAAGTTTGTACTTTCATTAGTAAAATGGATATCCTTTCCTTTCTTAAACACACCCCTACACAATGTATTTAGGGCCTTTTTTTCCTTTTTTTTTCTTGCACCACTAGCTTTTGCATCTACAGGAACACTAAGAGCAGATTTTAAAGTACTACTGCAGTATCCTAATCCTGAGCCTGATCCCATTCCAGTTCACTCTTGAACTGAAGATCATTGACTGACTGATATTTTATGTTATAGCTGTTAAGCATCTAGCACAACAAGCATTGGATATAACATTGGAAAATAACTGGCATATTTGTGATTTTCATTTTATTTCACAGTAGCCACTTTAAAGTTGCCATTTTAAAGAATCTTCTCCATGTCAGTAATATTCGTTTAGCTACCTCAGCTCTCAAGCATTTTCATAGCCAGCTACATATACACATTGCCTAAAACAACGAGGCACAATTAAAAAAATATTCTGGTCATCTGTATTACATTTTGCTGACACTGTGAAAGGTAAAAAGAGAAAGGAATTTCATTTAGTCCTATGTAGTTCCTTAACATTCTCAACCACTGTCCATGCTGTGAAGTATCAGGCCAGGACCTACAGATCCTCTCTACTGCCTACATTTCCTGTGCTTTGCTTGAAAATGTCATGTATTATTTATGATTGTGGTTCTTAGTTGCTGTGTAATGGTCAGGTTATTGTTCCTCCCTTGGCTCATGGTTAAAATGTTTCTTTCTGTCTTCTTTGTTCTTTTTCACTATTGGTCATTGTTTTCCATTGATTTTATAATCTTGTTCTGTTCATTTATTATTTTTAAAAGGTGTATTATTATATTATTTTTCTTATGTTTAGTAATTATTTACTATCTTTCAAGTCTATTATGTATCTTGTATTGGGTAGGTTGATCCCCAAGAGGTGGGGCTACCTGTCCATCACGGTTTTGAAAGCACCCCCAACCTTATAAAGCCAAGCTGGGAATTGAAGTCCAGTACAGTTCATTTGAATGCAGATTAATGTAGTTCTCATGAATATTATAATTTTCTTTGATTTTTTTGCTCTGGTTCTTGACTTTTTATTTCTGTTTTTGGGATTACTCTTGAGGATTTTGTTTTGGATCTAATTTGCCTTGTAAAAGGAGTGGAGTGGTGGCTCTGAGGCTAATCTGCGCTGGTATACCGAAGGGGTTCGAATCCCCGTCACTACCAAAAATAGATCCTACTCTGCTGGGCCATTGAGCAAGGCCATTAACCTTCAATTGCTCCAGGGGTGCTGTACAATGTTGACCCTGCGCTCTGACCCCAAGGGGTATGCGAAAACCAAGTAATTTCCTTCTGGATTAATTAAAAAGTTTAAAAAAAAAAGTCATTGTTAGTTATTTTTTGTTCCTGGGTTTTTTTTTTTTTAGCTTTAAATTTCTGATTGCTTTTAATAAAACCTGGAGTACTTCCGGGTGTGCTGCAAGGGAATCCGGCTCCTCTACTGGTAGCACTTCCGGGTGTGGCGGAAGTGCTGTAGACCACGGCTCTGGAACTGTCCAGGCACGCCCTGGTGGTGGCCAAGGGCCTCTTCTTGCTTGTAGTTTTCAGGGCAGAACCGTGGACTGGATCATGCCAGCACTCCAGCCTGGAGAGAGATGGCCCTCGCCCTATGAGTCTCAGCTGAGGGAAGGGCAGTGTGATAGATGGCCGGGAACTTTGCCCGGCCGGGACACCCTTTTGAGGAGAGAACTGGGTTAATGGATATATCACCAGCAGTATCTCCCCTGGGACACAAGGGTTCAGCCCCCCGGGGCATGTCGGGGCCACGCAATGGGAACTTAGATACTCCACCTTGCGAAGGCCCTTGGCCACCACCAGGGGGTGCCTGGACAGTTCCGGAGACGTGGTCTACAGCACTTCTGCCACACCCGGAAGTCCTGCCGGAACATGATCAAGGAGCACTGGAGCACTTCCGGGTGTGGTATAAAAGAGGCCAACTCACTCCAGCAAGAGTCGGGTGGAGGAGGACGAGGTTGCGAGTAAGGAGTGGAGGAGGCTGAAGAAAGGACTGAGTTGAGTTGAGTTGCATATATTGGAGCACAGTGTTGTGTGCGGGACATTGAAAATAAGTAAACTTGTGTGTTCTGGACATTCTGGGTCTGTCTGTCTGTCTGTAGCCGGGCCTTCTTCTACAACAGATATATAGATAGATAGATAGATAGATAGATAGATAGATAGATAGATAGATAGATAGATAGATAAGCAAGTAAATAAATAGTTAAATAAATATACAGTACATGCACATGGTTGGTTTCAACCCTCCTTTTCTATGTGTTTTTGAAGGCCTCACACCACTTTTGGTCACTTGTGAGATAAGTCTTAACCTCCGGGTGTTCCCTTTGAAGAGTTTTCATCCTCTCTTCATGCCTGCATTGGGTTTCCTTCCACTAGCTAAAGATATGCAGTTTAGGAGAACTGGCAGTGTTAAACTGGCACAAGTTTGTGTTTGTGTGTGTGTGTTCGTCCTATAATGGACTAGTGCCCTGCCCAGGTGTTGTTTCTTCCTTGTGCCCAGTGATCACTATGATATGCAGGCTTCAACTGTGATTCTGCCCTTAATAAACATGTTAAGTAATTGAATGGATCAATAATTATATTGTGGAGGAAATACTTAAAGATCATTATTATACAGTATGTATACTTTCAGTTGTTTCACTTGTGAAACACATTTAAATTCATAGATTCAATTTATATGAAAGACAGATTGGCAATATCATGTCATTCTCTGACCTACTGGAACAAAAAAGGATAGAAAGAAAGAAACAGATTACCTTTTAAAATGTCTTAAAATTTTGTATTAAAAAGTATTAAAAATTTGTAGCAGTTGTACAAAAATGTGACATTTGGAAACTGTTACTGCTTTTTGTGAAGATAGGTCACCTTACTAAAAGTTATTACATTTCTAAGCTATGAAGATTACTTTCAGGTGTCAGGGATGCCAGGGGCCATGACCCGGCCGGGACGCCTTGAGGGACCGGATGTGGGTCTGGGCCCACCCTGGATCACGTGGGGGTTGCCTTCCGGGTTGCTTTGGGGGCCACGGGTACAGGGCATGGAAGCTCCACCCTGTAGGGGCCCGTGGTCACCGCCAGGAGGCGCCCCAATGCCTTGGGGACTTGTTACCCCAGCACTTCCGCCACACCAGGAAGTGCTGGGGGGAAGATTTATGACGGCGCCCGGAGAGCAGCCGGGAGGACAGCCGGCACTTCCGCCACGCTGGGGCGTGGCCAGAGGAGGATTGCCGGGAACACCTGATGCTCATCCGGGAACCCTATAAAAGGGGCCGTCTCCATTCATTCAGGGCTGGAGTCGGGTGGAAGAAGGACGAGGCACGAGAGGAGTGTGGAGGCGGCCCGAAGACAAGGCATTGTGTGGCCAGGACTTGGACTGGGGTATTATTGTGCACGTGACTGGGTCTGAGTGACCAATAGACTGGGGTCTGTGTGACCATTGTTGGGGTCTGGGTGACCCATATATTATTTGTAAATATTGTAAATAAACGTGTGGTGGTGTTCAACCAACATGTCCGCCTGTCTGTGTCCGGGCGGGGTTCACACAGGATGTTTTGTGGGTTGTGAACACACTACCCTAAATGGAAAGTAAAATCCAGTAAAATCTTTGCCGAGTCAAAATTGACCTGAAGGACTTGGTAAGGTAAAGATTATTTAGAAGCTGTTTAAATAATGAGATAGTTACATTTTTTTTACGTTTTTTAATTGTAGGAAGTGTCATAAAAGTCACATTATCTTAAATAGGTTAAATATAGGGGGGTGTACTGCTTTAAATGCAAAACCTAGCCAAATTTAGCCTTAGGATTTTGTAGGAATTAAAGACATAATTTAATGTGTTTGAGCAATTGGGAGTGTACAAGAGGTGGGACCCCTGGAATGTGGTAGTTTAATTGTCTTCTGTTAATTCTCTATCCCTAACTCCAGTTAGGGAGTCATAAGTAGAGCACAGAGGGTGACCGTTTATCTGATTCTTTATTGCTAATCTTGTAGATATAAAGATCTCTAGTTCTACAATCTGATGGCTATTATTTGTATAGGTGGTCTAAAATAAATAATGGAAAAAAACAGTTAAAAACACAATAACTTTACAGTTCCTTCGGCAACTCAAGTTAAACCAGTGTAGAAAAATTTGGCAACTACTTCTTGAAAAAGGAAGGTAAAACAAATCTAACAATTAACAGAGCTTGAGTTGAAAAGATTTGTTTTGTCAAAGGCACATGGTGCTAATGAAGCACAAAGAAGTGTTGGATTCCAAATGATGCCACATACCATATTTAAAGCTGTGAAAGAATGTTTACTAGAAAGACAATATATAACTAAAGATAATCATGATAAACATCATATAGACATTAACTAATCTTTTTTAACTTACGTTTATCATTAACACGCACAACATGGGAACCATTGCAATTGTAAATATGCAAGGCAGCAAAGTGATCTTGCTTAAAGCGGCAATACACAAAGAATGGCAAGTGCAATAGGATAAAATAGAACACTAAATACAGTATGATAAAACAGTACAACACTCTAACTTAAAATTATTCCGTGCTGACTTTCTCACAAGAAATACATTTGTCTGAGTTGCTTATGTGCATTGCTGACAGTGCAAAGTGCTCTCAGCTTTACTTTGTGTTTGACCGCATCATTTTGTGCACATAGAGAATGTTATTTTGAGAATGGCTTTGTTTTTAAGTGTCACATTTGTTTGAATTTTTGCATGAATCTTTAGGCAACAGTGCATGAGTCACAAACACTTCATGGTTTACAAATGCTCCATGAGAAAAAAAGTGTGTAAACACAAAAAATGGAAACGTACCTTTAGCACTTAAAACAGAGTGTTTTTCCTACCCTGCCTGGGCTGGAAGATGTTCCTCACTGAGCTGCCGTTCCTTATGTTCTATGGGGTAGTTTAACTCATCATAATCACAAGTTATCTTTTTCTGTACTGCTTTAACGTGCGTCCTCTAGCACAAAACCTAATCTCTTGAACTTTTATCCTTTGCTTTGCTTGCCTTTTTGTGTTTTTATTCCCTGTTTGTTTTTCTTGGTCTTTCTTTTGGGTATATAATAAAATGTGAATGGTTATTTTCATGTTGAAAAGGAAAGAAGGTTAAAGGTTAAAAACATTTCGGATGTATATCCTTCTTCAGATATGCAAATGAAAGGAAACAGCAGGTAATATATATATATATACAGTAATCCCTCGCTATATCGCGCAGACTTTCACGGCTTCACTCTATCGCGGAATATATGTAAGCATATCTTAATATATAACGCAGATTTTTCGCTGCTTCTTGGGTTTCTGCGGACAATGGGTCCTTTTACTTCTGGTACATGCTTCCTCAGTTGGTTTGCCCAGTTGATTTCATACAAGGGACGCTACTGGCGGATGGTTGAGAAGCTACCCAAGTCAGAGCATGCAGTTAAGTTCCTGTGTGCTGATTGGCTAAGCAACGGAGTGCCAAAATCGATTCCGCTGCGTTAACAAGGAAGTCTCGTCTCACTCATTCAGCATTAACATGTTTCACTGTGTAAAGAGTTAACTTTTGTGCTCTTTTGTGTTTTTCTTTGTGCATATTCAAGCCCTTTGTTATGATCTGCTCCTGCTACTGTTTCAGGGGCCGTGCCCAAGTGCCAACAGAAGATGCTTACGATTGCCGAAAAGGTAAAAGTTTTGGATATTTTGAAGGAAGGGAACAGCTACACCACTGTAGGACGCCATTAAGGCATCAATGAGTCCTCGACTCTTTTTATTTAAAAAGGAGGAAAAAATATAAAATCTATGGCCGCAGTGTCCTTTAACCAGGGTGCAAAACGAGTTGTAAGTGGACGTAGTAAGGCGGTAGTCCGGATGGAATCTGCTTTAGGTATTTGGATTGAAGACTGCCGGAAGAAGAACAACGGCGGTGCTACACAGTCGCCTGTAGAGGTTCCTTTAGGATAGCTGTAGTGCTCTCCTTTGTTGTGTAGTAAAATTAAACTCGTTATCGGACAAGTCGTCATGTCATTGTTGGTGAGTAACCATAATTAATTTTCTACGTACAGTACTTAGTACCAGCTAAGGAGTGTGTAACAACTCACCTGCCAAATCAACCAGCCCTGAAAATGGATGGCGCTGGAGTGTCAGGTCCATACCCAGCTGTCGCCGGCACTGGTGGCTGTGAGGGCTAAGCCAACGAGTAGGAGGGCCACCGCCGAAGCCTAGGGCGAGGGCCCGGGTGGAGCCGCCACGGATGCAGATCTTGGTGGTAGTAGCAAATATTCAAACGAGCGCTTTGAAGGCCAAAGTGGAGCATGCCCAGAGGGGGCTGGGCGGTCTTGTGGCCTGGAAACTCTCCAGATTTTATTTTTTTCTCTCCAGCCGTTTGGAGTTTTTTTTTTTTATATTCTGTCCTCCCGGGCCATCGGATCTTACTCTTATTTTATGTTAATTAGTGTTGTCTTATTCTAACTATTACTTTGTCCCATTCTAAACTACTTGAACATTGGCAGGGACCTTACAAAGTTAAGGAGAAGAAAGGGCTCATCGACTATTTGGTGAAACAGCCCAATCGTCGGCTGAGCAAGCGGATTTATCACGTGAATCTACTGAAACCATGGAAGGAAAGGGACCCCAATCCCTCTTCCGGACAGCCCCGCTCATTCTTTGCTCAGACCAACACACTTAACTTCAACTCTAGCTTGAATCCCCAACAGAAGTGAGAGCTCGAAGCAGTTATCTCATCCATCACAGAGGTGGTAGACGAAAAACCCGGAAGGACCTCCCACGACATTGTGACCGAATCCGGGATTATAGTCCAAGAGCACCCCTATCGTCTTCCCAAGGCAAAGAAAGCTGAAGTGGAGCTTGAAATCAAGCGCATGCTGGATTTAGGAGTCATAGAGGAGAGTTATAGTCCCTGGTGCAGTCCAATAGTCTTGGTGACTATGCCTGACGGAAATTGGAGGTTTTGCAATGCCTTCCAGTCGACTTAATCAGGTCTCCCAATTTGATGCTTATTCTATGCCTCGAGTGGACGACCTCCTTAAGAGGCCTGGACTGGCGGAATATTTGACCACACTTGACATGGCCAAGGGGTTCTGGCAGGTTCCTTTAACGGACTCAGCAAAGGTTAAGACTGCGTTTAGCACCCCTAGTGGACACTGGCAGTATCGTGTCCTTCCATTCGGGTTACATGGGGCTCCTGCAACTTTCAAGTGTCTGGTAGACAAAGTGCTCTGACCCCATAACACATATAGTGCTGCCTACCTAGATGACGTCATCATCTATTCCAGCACCTGGAAGGAACACCTGCAGCACGTCCGAGCAGTATTACGGACGCTAAGTGAGGCCGGTCTTCGGATCAATCCAAAAAAATGTTTTTTTTGGGTTGAAAGAAGCCAAATATTTGGGCTACCTGGTGAGCCTTGTTACTGTGAAGCCACAGTGGCCTAAAGTAGATGCCATTTTGAAATGGCCCCATCCGCGAACCAAGTGGCATGTTCAAGCATTTCTTGGTTTAACCAGGTACTACCGTCGGTTTGTACCATGGTTTTCGGAGAGAGCTGCACTCTTGAGTGATTTAACAAAGAAGAGAGCTCCCAGCATTGTGGTATGGACCGATACGACAGAAGCTGCACTCAGTGACTTAAAAAGAGCCCTGACATCAGCACCTGTTTTGAAAGCACCTGACTTTTCGCTTCCTTTTATCCTCGAGACAGATGCTTCACACACAGGCCTAGGAGCAGTGCTGAGCCAAAGCGTCGATGGTGTTGAACACCCTGTCTTGTTCCTGAGCCAGAAACTGCTGGATTGAAAGACCAGGTATTTGGAGGTGGAGAGAGAGAGGCTCTTGCGATCAAGTGGACAATTACAAAGTTGAGGCACTACCTCCTGGGTTGGGAGTTTACACTTGTCATGGACCATGCACCTTTACAGTGGATGGCCCTACACAAGGAGTCCAACCCTCGAGTCACTAGGTGCTTCTTTGATCTGCAACCTTATTAGTTCTCGCTCGTTCATCGGAATGGCTCACTCCATATCAACGCCGATGCTCTCTATCACATTCATGACCTATCGGTGCAGGTCACCTAACCTGATGGGTCTGGGCCGAGAGGAGGGCCCTGTCACACATGTGTGTTTAGAAAACAACTGAAGGGCTTGAAAAGATGTACAGTAATTCCACGTCGGGACAGGGGGTGGCGAAGTGTGCCAATTCTCTCTCTCAATCCCTTGCAGACCATTCTCAGGAAATCCCGACATCACTTCCTTTACTGGCCTTTAAAGTCGCCATCTTGTGTGAACATGTCTGTTTGTGCTAATCATTTTTGCAGCCCCAAAACTTTGCAATGTCTTTTTGTCATTCATGTGACAATATATATACACATTTATATAAGAGGGAGGAAAGCCATGGCAGATGAAGGGAAAATAGATGAGAATAGGTGAGAAAAAGTTGCCATTAGAGAAAATAAAGGAAGAGATTAAAAAATGAGTCATTGAGGACTAGAGGAATGTGTGATTCCAGGCTGAAATTTAGTTTCTTGTGTTTTTTTTTTGAAAAGTGTCTTCAAAGTTCTGTAAAAAATTCTAAAATAAAATGTTCTGAACTTTTTTCTTACCTATTGCCATGGCTTTCCGTCTGTCTGGTCACTCAAAGATGAGGAACACTGCTGGCAGTATCTGTTCGCACTTTTTCTCGTGATTTTCATTTGATTAAGCATAATGTCAAAACTTCATTTTACCATTATAGATTAGTTTACTAGATTGTGTCTTAATTTAAAAAAGCTAGTTAGATTGCTTGCTCATTTGTTACAATATGCCCCTTACTAAACAAAAAAAATACATCTCTTGACTTAGATTTTACCAAAAAATGATATAGATTTGATGAGAATTGCATTTTGGCAAAAGTAAAATAGTTTGTAGTAAGCATATCACTACCAGAAATAAGAAGTGCCTACTGATGTCACTGTGTTATTGAATATTTACATCAGAAGATACTGAAAGTTTAACAAATGACATTTGTTTATTTGATTATTGATGTTTTCTTTGGGGTTAATCTGACAATGCGAGTACACGTGGCCTATATATTACATCAGGAAATATTATTTAAATGGATATACGGAGTATGTTTCAGGAATATAACTATTTTTCTGCCTCAATATGATGATGTTTATATTAACAAAAGTATAGACAATTCACAATGAAAGGAATTGTTTGTTAAATATATTTCTGTCCTTTTATAACTTATCAAGGGCTGGAGAAAAAGAAAACAGAAAGTGTGTCTCAAAGAGGAACATAGCAGCACACCCTGCCCTGCACTTTCCCAGACTGCGATCACCAACACAGCAGGCTACTGTGGTGATGGAAGCCCGATAGTCTGGCCACAATAGCCTACCCTAACTTGGAACCTTGGATTCATGTTTAAAAAAGTTGACATTAAAAATGAACAAAGAATCTTCCTTGCACACATGATTTTCCATGGTTAGTAAATTGTTTGCTTCGAAGTGAGGTCATACAGTAAAAAGTATTTGTAAAAGTCAAAGCTTGGAAAAACCATCAGTAATTTTACTGAGAGCTAAAATAGCTAACAAACATCAGCACACATTTCATAAATGTAAACATATGCGTCTGTTTGGAAAGTGTCCTTTAACGAGCAGTTCATCTCTTTTAACATTTCCTTTGTTGTTCTAAATGCATTGATTTGATTTTGTAGGCTGTCGGCATGGAAAGTTTGTGTGTTTAGAAATATATATACATGTAACTATACTGTAAAGTTATACTACTGATTGCCACCACTTGGTTAAGAATAAACTGATCATCTTGCTTACAACTGTTCTTCTTTGACATTGTCTGGAAGAACAGATTACCTTGATTTACAATACAAAATGTTGTAGCAAATACTTCACCAGAAAGCTTCAAGGAGTTGAAATGTAACGTTACTTCCCAGTCTAAAGGGCAAACACATTATCTGCTTTATCAAAAAACAACAGAAAAGGAAAGAGACAACAAGATAGAAATAGGCTATCCAAGCAAACCCCAGACCCAGTGATCAACAGCAGATCGACAGACATATGCATATCTGCTGTCTGTACAGACTTCATTTCAACAGCTTCTTAAAATGTGAGCTGCCAGCTGAAATGTCAACATACATGGCTAATAGACAGCCAGCTGGGCATGAATGTCTCTATGGTGATTGACAGCAGCTATCATCTGTGCTGTCAACAGATTCTTTTGTAGCACTGTGTTGCTCCTGTTATGTTTTTGAAGGCTAGCTGTACAAAGTGCAGCGAAATTTTTACTTTTTTGTCTGACCTACAAGAAATGCGTTGCCACTCTCTGATGTCATGATAAAGAAGTATTTGTTAGAAAATTGAAAGAAACAGAAATTACATAGATCATCTCTTTATGCTGGGCTAAGTCACAACTGTTGCATCTTCAAGTTGAATCTGGCAGAAGAACTAAAGTATCAAGCTTGGTGCACAATTCTGCATAGATATATTTCTTTTCAAATTCCATGATTCTGTTTGGCAATGCAAGTACAATGGGATGGAGAATGCTCTACTGAAAAACATGAGAAGAAGCAAAAAGAAGACTTAATGTTAAAAGATAGTTAAAAAACACGCAGGGAGAAATCATCAAACCATAAGTTGATGTAGCACAATAAAGGATATTCTACAAATTTACCAGTAAAATACGGAGTTACGGTCACGTGTGAACAAAAATCAGGAGAAACTCCACCTAGCATTTCCTAAGACATCACTTTGTATGATTTCTTGGAATCTACTGCTTTAACTTACCTATGAAGAAGCTGCAAAGTTAGTATTTAAAGCATACAAAACATAACAGCGAGGGCACGACATATTGACATTAATGTGGCTGAGTTAAACTTAAGAGGCTCGGGTGCATTTGTTTATACTGTAAATAGTGATAACACTATTACACGTGAGAAATTGTGTTTCACAAAAGAATTTGAAAAATAAATGGTATTTTGCTTTCTGAAAAAATCGTGCAACTGACATAAGAAGAAAACTGATTCTTTTCTATCTGTAAGGATTTTCATGCATCAGTTCTAGATGGCAACATCAGCCTGTCATTTACTATTTAAAAAAATCATCAGACTCAATTCCTGTCATTTGTAGACATTTTCTTGAGTCATCAGATGTGTTTTTATGTTTCTACTGGTTAGAGGATGATCAATTTGTCAATTATAATGACAACCTTAATGGCCTCAATCCTTTCAATCCATTTTTCTGTATTCTGTTGAACCTTTGGGTATAGTGTGTTATTAGTCATAATTGGAAAAATTAGCGTTAATCAACAAATAGCCTGAACTTGACGCAACACCCATTGCATCACTTTTCACACTGATCTGAGCTCACCTAAACCAAAAAGAAGAGGGTTCGTTGTCTGTCATGATAGTTACTAACTGTCTCTGTTGCTTGATGCAGAGTTACATTAATCAGTGTATCTAGTTATGTGTATTCACTAAACTGAACAGATTAATATTACTGTGATTTTTTTATAACGGTATTACCATTATCACTTGTTTTTACTATTACATGTGGATGCCTGCTGTTTTTTGTGAAGCCACATTTTTTTAAAGACTTTGTGATGATCCAAGAGCAGATATAATTTTACTCCTATGAGACTGAAACTGTATCCTTGTGCAATTCTTAAAAGATACAGAATGAAACATTAAGTTATGTTACCCTTCACACTTTTGAAAAAAAATTGAACTTGTCACTTCGGAAAACACATAAAATAATATTCAACAGTTATAATAAAACAGAAGACCTAACCAACTAAAACACATTGTGATCAGCCATTTACAAAATGTCATTACATTTGAAGACTTTTTTTGTAAAAGTCTGAACTCTGGAGAAAGTTTTTTATTTTCTTTTTGTGTGTGTGTGTGTTATGGATCCATTTAATGAACAAGTAAAGAATGATTTATCTACAAATAAAGAAGCTATGTTGACTGATCTTACTTCATACATTATATTAAACATTTTCAACAATAGTTTACTTTTTGATGAAGTTACATATAAAAATCATAGTGAATATGGCTGCTGACATTTGTGAACTATGGCCAGCCGGTCATCCCGGCCAATACCCCCACGCCACTAGATGGAGCCCTTCCGGCAGCATGGAGGTGCCCCGAATTCCAGCAGGGCATCATGGATATTGGAGTTTTCCTTCACAGCCCTGCTGGATACCATGAGGGCCGCAAGGGGACACTGCAGGGAGGCTCAGAGACTTCTATTTGCCCTATACCCCGGAAGTACATCCTGGTCACAGGGACCTAGGAAATGACATACTTCTGGGATGAAAAAGAAGAGTTTTTTATCTGACCCGGAAGTATTACCAATCACATGGACTGAGAGGAGCGAAACACTTCCGGGTCAGGAACTATAAAGGATTGTGGGAAAGCCCAGATGACGAGCTGAGCTGGGTGGCAGGGTGGCAACGCGTCTGGGAGAGATTTGTTTATGAGTATTGTGGAAAGGAAGAGTGCTTTGTGTAGTTTATTATTATAATAAATTCAACTTTTGGACTTTTACCTGGCGTCTGACGTATTGTCTGAGGGTTCAAGGGAGCGATAGCGGCCCCAATCTGTCACACAGTATATGAAAGATTTTCAGTGTTACTGCAATGTAAATGAATGATCATAATATGTTAAATATGACATCTAGTGAACATTAATGGTCTCTTTAACAAGCTTTACATCAAATATTGATGATTTGTATCATACAATGGCAGAGCAAACATGAAACAGTATTTATCATTACAAGTTTGGATAAACATATACTGAATATGAATGTATTTATAAATAATTTCTTGATTAGAATATTTTTCACATAACTGAATACTGTATTTTGTAATTGTCTCTTTTTTGTTTTTACATTTTCATAGGGGTTCCTTGGATCAAAAATTATTATAAATTATAATCTAAAAAACTGTATTGGAATCAGAAATGAGATTGGAAGCTCCATGGCACACGCAGTGTGGGAACCCTCATCTTCTGGAATCAAGAAACCTGAAACAGCAGTTGTTGGCTAATGGCAGGGTGGAAGAAGGAGAGAGCAGCTTTCTGTGTACTGAGTTTTCCTGTGGAGAAAGCACAGTAACAATCATGATGGTCCACTTTAATGTCCCTTCATGTAAAAAACATGCAGCACATCACATTTTAAAGAAACTCACTGCACCTCTTCAGTGATGGAACCAAAGGCATAAATAAAATTAATTAATTACTGACGTGCCAGTATTCACCTGCATTTCAAAGCTGGAAAAAAAACAAAGGTAAACTTGTACATGGGACATAGTAATTAGGGAGTGATAATATTTTTCTCTTACCCCAAATAGAAAACTTTAAAATCCTCCAAAAACTCTTTTTAGTGAATTTCCTGTTTCGGAATTTCAGAATTACCAGTGAAATTGTTCTGTAACTGACTGGACGAACTAAAGGTGTGGTGTAATATAGAAAAATGTTGAATTCAAATTATAAATTAAGATGAGAGGTTCATGTTGTTTAAAAAATAAATATATAAAAAGTTGCATACGGACATTTTATATAAACAGTATTATCACTGCCCTTCTTGTTCTGTCCAGTGCCATTGCTGTCATGTGTGAATGCTATTAACCTAATACATCATTCAAATGCATAACCAATCCCATTCATCACCTCTTTTTTCCAGTTCTCTTTATATGTTTCCCTGCATCAGTATTTGCATATTTGAACAGCTTTCTGCATATTTAAGAAAAATGTTGTTGACTCCTGTATGGTGTATTAAGTTGTTTTGCTTGCAACCTTTGCAGCCGAGCCAGTGTAAATGAAAGAGGTGAAAGATAAAAGTAGGAGTGAAATAAGGCAGATAGAGAAAATGAAGTTATTAATCTAGTCATGAACAAATATGTGCTGTATGTTTTTTTTTTGGACAATGTCCTTGAAACCATAGGAAAGAACACAAAGAGAGATATCAGTCAGGCTATGATCAAGGGACATGGAATGATCTGCATTAGACTTTGTAGGAACAAACAGCTTAACAGTTTGAATATTCTTCATAATAGCATCTACAACATTTCTCAAAGTTTAGCATGAGAGGGACCAAATAAAATTGTATTGCTGGTAACATATTTGAAAATAGCACAATGTCTCCTTTTACCACATAATGTGCTCGTAAGTTAGGTGCTCAAAGGTGATCAAGTTTGGATTATGAAAATAGTTGCTGCGGAGGGAGTGTTAGGGTGGAAAGGAATGACAAAGAGGGATTGCGGGCTTCATTTCTGTTTTTCCTTTTTGGATGAATATTGCAAGGTCTTCTTCTGGCTGGCTTGAGCACATTGCCCTTTAGGGTAGTGTTACCCAACCTCGGTCCTGGGGGCACACTGTGGCTGCAGGTTTTTGTTCCAACCAGATTCCTAATCAGTGACAACACCTAATAACACTGATCTCATTTAATTAGCTGGCATTTTTTTCTTTTACATTCAGAAAAGCATA
>JANRMT010062796.1:7297983-7325712 GCA_026402145.1 Polypterus bichir lapradei | reverse complement strand
TGAGTGTTGCTGTCATATATATGCCTGCCTAAATAAGTCACCCTCGCTTCGCTATTACTTTTTTACCGTTCATTTAATCATGGCTAGTGGCGGAAAAATTATAAAATGGAAGGAGGATTACACTGAGTATGGCTTTACCAAAACAATTATTGATGGCGAATCGATTATTCATAAAGCTTGAATTGGTGATCTGTTTTTCTGTGTTAACCTCATATTTTTTCATACTTCTTCTCAAACCAAGGTGGTGCGAGGCTAAAATGAATTGGGATGCGCTGATCAATGTTATCGGTGTACCAGGAAATCATGCATTGACAAAAGTTCCCCTTTGATTGTAATGCAAAGTGTGATTAAATGCATTATTTTTTAACGCGTTATGGAGCACATGCATCGAAGCTTCTCAGCTGTGCTTGTGCTAAGAAAATTAAACATTTTAAAAATAACGTAACACGATTGTCAATGTAACCTTTTGTAAGTAGTGCCTGGAGGATTCAGTGTGGAGAAAGTCTAGAGACAGAGTGTGTATTAACTTGTGGATTTCTCTGTATTTGGTGGCAGTGTGACGAAGTTGCTTCGGAAGACGGCGTTAGCAGCTCAGAGCGAAATGAGGTAAATGGGAGGGGAGATGATGACGTGACTCCCCCACCCGCCTTAACTGTCAATCCCCCACAAACACAGTCTCTCGGAATTTGCATAAGCACACCCCTTCACCTGCAATTTTAACTTAGTTACAAAGTGATCAAAACTCTCGTTTATATCCTGCGTCCTCTCATTAAACTTGTATCCCGCATTACCCGTGGGCACGAAAAGCACCAGCGGCAGCCTGTCTATTAAGTTAATTTAAAGTTTAGGTTTATACCTCGCTTTGTTTCCGAAGTAGCTGTACTGATGAATATGGTAGTATGTCACTCGCTTGCTTCTTAATGTTTCGCTGCCTTCTCAATTATATAATGCATGTTTTCTTCAGCGTATTTTGGAGCTCTTCCTGGTTTTCTACATAGTGCGTTGACAGTCAGTTCACGTGATTACGTGGGCGGCGTAATGATGTCACACGAAACTCCGCCCCCACGGCGGTCAAGCTCAACTCCATTACAGTAAATGGAGAAAAATACCTTCCAGTTATGACCATTACGCGTAGAATTTCGAAATGAAACCTGCCCAACTTTTGTAAGGAAGCTGTAAGGAATAAGCCTGCCAAATTTCAGCCTTCTACCTACACGGGAAGTTGGAGAATTAGTGATGAGTCAGTGAGTGAGTGAGTGAGTGAGTGAGTGAGTGAGTGAGTGAGTGAGGGCTTTGCCGTTTATTAGTATAGATTAAAAATATTTCTGCTTTTGCTATAGATGTAAATGCTTAACTCTCTTTTGTTAATTTCGTTATATTTTGCCCTTTCTCTGTGCAGTTTTTCCCCTTCGTTGTATCTTATTAATGATAATTAAAAATGAACAGAGCAGACATGCTGGCAAACAACACTGAAAGGCTGCACATACTTTAGCATCAGACCCACTAATTGGTACATAATGGATTAATTAAACAATTAGAACACCTAGAAAACTTGGTTTTCTAATTTCTATATTGTTCACAAAACACAGAACTTGGGAAGTAACACAATAATCACTTAATTAGCCCAGGAGTCCAATTAAAAACAGAAGATGGTTGGAACAAAAACCTGCAGCCACAGTGTGCCCCCAGGACCGAGGTTGGAAAACACTGATCTAGGGTATCCTCTGTTAATGGAGAAACCCCTCTGAGTGATTCATTATGAAAGTCAACTTCATCATGCAAATGTGGTGGAGTGTAAGGAACTTTGAAAAACTAAGTATTTTAGTGTGCCAGGAATGGAAAGAGCTGTAGGGAAAATAACTATGTCAGTCAGTTGACTTACTATTAAGTCCTAGCAAACTGATAGAGAGAAATCAAGAAATGGTACAGCTGTGGTAAAATACATTGACTGTGTACCTGACAAGATGATGATATATTTTTTTTTATGCAGGTCAGGCATAAAGCTAAAGTAAAAGACAAGAAACACTTTTTTACACAACCAAATAAGATGTTGGCATAGCCAGGTCCATCCAAGAATCCATTTTGACATTTTACACTAGACGAATAATTCATCATTCAATGGTCTATCCAAGTCCCTAGTAAACTTTCTCATCCCAACAGTTATGAATATACCAAAATAGGACAGTTAAAGCTGTTGTAACATCTAATCATTGCCATACTATAATTATTGAATGTATTTAATTAAATAAAGAATTCAGAAATACAACAGAAGAATTCAAAACACAAAATACTAAATCTCAGAAACTGAGAAGAAGCAAAAGGTAAAAATCATCTGAAGAACAACTAAAAAGTCAAAAGTGTGCAAACTAAAACAAAAATTCTATACCTCGAAAATAAATTAAAAGCATGAAAGCCAAAAAAAATGAAATGGTTAAAAAACACTGACCATGTTTAGGAGAGACACAACTAATGCCACAGCAACACTGAGGTGGCAGCAGGTATCCTAAATAGCTGCCAAGTTAACTGCAGCTCTAATAGGCACAGCACCTAGGGGCTGCAAAGTAATACAAGACTCCATCCCTGCAATCATTTAAGACAAATAGCAAGGAAGAAGCATGAAACAACCATCTCAAAGTAAAGTTTAGAGAAAACAAGGAAGTTGATCAGAAATAAGCGACAAAAATGAAAAATAAGCAAAAGAAAAAATACTAACAAACATAGGCCCATATTATCAAAGGTGAATGTCAGACAGATGACCTACAATACACAAAAACAACTCGTACCAAATAACTGACCTCTGAAATATTCGTTTAACTTACTGTATCCGATACCTTTGAGATGCAATTGGTGCTCCAGGACTTAATGACCATGAATCAATACTCACCATGTTTCTTTATTAAAAACTCTGCTTCATTTTTCCCTTTCATAAAATTTGTACAAGGGACTGAGATGTGAAAAGTTAAACATTAAAAATGTTAAAATTAAATGCTCATTAGTAAAAGTACAACATGAAACACATAAAATAAAATGTCACCACCCCCCACCACCCTTTCCGAGTATAATACAGTATATAGGAGGTTGTAAAGAAAACATGTAGAGCCTCCTCCCCAAATCCAAATCAATCAAAATGGCAAATTCCATCATCTGAAATCACTTTCACTACCTGCTGGTGTGAATAAATGGGCACCAGAATTTCACGTTTTGCTATCATATCTTTAACTTTAGTCTCTGTAATTTTGTGTTTTTTTGTCCCCTGCTACATTACATTCAACAGTATTTTACCTAAACATTGTATACATATTTAACTTTTTTATATGTTGATGCAATGATCCCCTTTTGTTTGTTTATTGTTACTGATTGACTACTAAACAGCCCGCATAGGCCATGTTTGCACATTCTCCAACTGTTAGTTTTAATCGTATGAATCCTTTGTTTATTAACATCAAAAGCCACTGTCTCCCACTCAAGCACAAATGAACCCTCCATGTTCACAAATGCTGCATTATGACAAATCCACCATAAAAAGTTCAAATATTTTTTTCAAAAATGGCTTTTTATCTTTTGCTTTGTTGTCAGTAGTTCTTTGTTTAACTAAATGCATACTGTGGTGGGCGACCAGCTGGCAAAAGGTTGCCAGGAGCAGGGGGACCACCAGTTTGACACAGTACAGACCCTTGCTATAGAGTCCAACTTGCAGAAGGAGAACTCCTGAGAATGTCTGGGTGAGAAAACAGGGGCTGCATACAGAATGTAAAAGAAGCACCATAGGGTAGCATACAACCAAGTAGTTGCCAGGGAAGCCTGTGGCATCAGGGGAAACTCCAGAACTGATGTAAGAAATAGCTATAAAGGTACTAGTTCACAAGGTCTAAACCGTCTGGTTATGTAGCAATGCTCTTATAACATCAAGATATTGACACCATTCTTGGAACCCTGAATCCAATGGACAATCAGCAACAAAAAGAAGCAGTGTAGCAAGCTAACCTTAAATGAAAAAAAATGACAGACAAAGCAGTACGAAAATGCACTCAACCATCTGTAGAACCAGACATTTACTGTATACGCAATTAAAAAGCAGAAGTTCCACATCCCTGTATTAAGGAAGGTCGACTGAGAAAAGACAAGCTGGATTCTTTTTTTATTAGTAGTACAGCAGGGTAACAGTGAGCAATGCTGAGTCATTTCCTGCATCATGCTTCATTAACAATTCTTTGTACTTAGAACTTGGCATTGGGTTAAGAAGTACAGTATTTTGGCTCCTGCCCAAATTGGCACTCTCATATTCCTATTTTTCACAATGAGACTTTCCGAAAGCCACGTCAGGGCGTTATGCCTCCTCTTGATATTTTTGATGACTCAGCTTAGATCTTCCCAATCACTGAAAGTCCTGAAGGTAGCCAGTGCCCTGTTGTCCACTCTTTTTTTCTTCCCACATTTTCCGTAATATTTCCTGCTCCTCACCATTCATTTTTAAGTCAGTGGTGGTTCTGCATGCATCTCTGCCCAGGCCTTTAACATTCAGCAGGGACGTGTGGCCTTCCATCTTCTCCACTCTTTCATAGAAAACTGGTTTTGAAATCATTTTCTCTTCATAAAACCCTATTCATCTACACATTTTCTTTACGTAACTCCTCACAGGCCTTATTCCATGTGTCTGGCAGGTGACTCCCTCCCTGCTATCTTTGCTTTGTATGTATCACTTTACTTGTGCTCAACTTTCCCCCTGACCCTATGTGTTCGGTTCTGTCTCTGCTGACATTCTTTTTTGAACTCAAATTAACTCTGTCCTCTTAAATGAAAATCTTCCAGTTCTCTGGCCATTAACTTTTTGAAAATATCTTTATTTTGCTTTTGCTTCAACTCTCTGTAACATGGATTATTGGTCATCCAGTTCCAATATTAAGAAGCATCTGTGAGGCTGATGAGAAGCTCAGTGGCTGGTGGCCTGTATCCTGGTGTCACCCTCCCTTTGTGCTTGTCTTTTTACTAGATTATTTTATGTTTCTTCACCATTTTTAGTCTGTCCTGTTAGATGTGCTTTCTGGTGAGGCTCTATAGGTCTTGTGGTCGTTGGCACTTATTTTAAGCCTTTCTTATATAAGGCAGTTTAATGATTTAAAACATGTCGATAGTGTTCAGTCACTGGTATAGCAAAGCTTCTAAAATGGAGGTGGAGTTGTTATTGTTTCCCCTTCAAGTAGCACCTTCACCCATCTTAATGTGCAATCAACGTACAGCAATTCCAAAGATTTAGCATATGATCAATAAGAGCTGTTATGTCATCAGGGTGGGCATCTGATGTTAGCACCTGTGCGGATCGGTGGAGTTACTTTCTTGAGTATTAAGCCTGAACGAGTATGCGATGTTAGCATTATTAGCACTTACAAATTTTGATCTGCCACTGACGGTTGCTTTCACTTGCTACATGTTCATCTCTCACTTTCAGTATTATAGTTTTCTTCTGCATTTCTTGCACTGTTTTATGTGTTATTTGCATGGTCAATTTCTTCCTTTCCATTCTGGGTCCTGTGTTATTCTCATTGTGCATGCATTCCTTGGGGTATATGTTTTAAATAATATGGTATCTGTTTCCATCGATGGCATTCACATTTAGTTGCCCTTGAAAGGGGGTCACTTCCTTAAGTGCTTATTGAATTGTGTGGAAGACATCAAGTCTTGGAGGTCATTAAATAATAAAACAACTACACCTGGTCAAAGCTGAAATGACAAAGTACATGAAAAAGAGCAAAGTGATGAGACAGAGAGTTCAGTTTAGTTCAGTTATATGGTACATTTAAAACAACCAGATCAAAGTCAATAAATAAGGTAAAAAGTACTATATTCTAAGACAGGATAAAGTTAACACTAGAATTACCACAGCCTACGAAAAAACTCGTTGATCTCGCATTTCATGTGTGTTCCGTGTCTACAACAATCTATGTACAGTAAACACATTGTTAAAAAAGAAATGTTTTTCATGTTTTAGTAATAATTGACAAAATGTAGACATAAAGTGTATAATGTGTTAAGCCTGATTTCCAAATATCAAATAAACACTTTCACAAAAGGTACAAATATAACAGAACAAGTGCGCTTCTGTTCAAGAATATAACTGCAGAAAAAGAACCCGCGTTAGGGTGTGACATTGACACACATTTATTACGACCGTTTCGATGGCGCAACGGTATGAACTGTTGACTGGTTATCAAAACTTCACGGGTTCGATCCTGGACAAATCCGTTTTGAGAAGTGAGCTGCTCTTATTCTTACTATTTTAGAGTAAAAACATACATTTGATTTCAGTTTGTAACAGCCGGTGTAAATGTATGATACTCATAAAGGTTAGCTTTGTTTTTTTTTTTTTTTTATTCTGTCACGTTCACGATCCTAAACCAGAAGTGCAGAAGTCAGGTTAGTTGGACGATCATTTATTTTTCAACAGGACAATGACCCCAAACACACCTCCAGGCTGTGTAAGGGCTATTTGACCAAGAAGGAGAGTGATGGAGTGCTGTAAATGGTCATGAAAATAAAGAAAACACATTGAATGAGGAGGTGTGTCCAAACTTTTGGCCTGTACTGTATTTGTACCTTTTGTGAAAGTGTTTGTTTGATATTTGGAAGTCAGGCTTGACACATTATACACTTCATGTCTACATTTTGTCAATTATTACTAAAACATGAAAAATGTTTCAGTTTTAACGATGTGTTTACTGTACATAGATTATTGTAGACACGAAACACACATGACATGCACGTTTTCCAAATAACGATATAGTATTTATAAAAGGTGTGATTTTGCTTGACTTCTCACTCTATACAACCCCAAGTAACTGACACGCAGGTAAACAGACTTAAGCTGAGAAAACTGTGTGCCGGTGGAGGATGTGATAGCAGGCTGCTAGCTGCTTATCAACACATTTAAAGGACAAAAGACGCTGATGGAGAGGTGTGAAGCGATTTAAGGTGGGACGGATCTACGAGTTTTTTCGTCACTCTGGTAATTCTAGTGTTAAACAAAAAACATAAAACATAAAGCACAGAAAATATATTAAAAGAAGAAATTCTAAATAAAAGCCAAAGAGAAAAGTTTTTTTTTCAACCTGGATTTAAAAATGGCCACAGTTGTAGCAGATTTGACATGAGCAGATAGATTGTTCCAAAGCCTAAGGGTGGCTGTTGCAAAAACACGCTCACTTTAAAGCTGCCGCTGAGCCCTTAGCTCAACAAAGAGCATTTGATTAGAGGCTTGAAGTTGTCAAGATGAAATGTAACAATCTAACACTTCAAAGAGATAAGAAGGTGCTAACCCATTTGGGCACTTAAAAACAAACAATAGCATCTCAGAGTCAACCCTGTAATGGCCCAGAAGCCAATTAAGGGAGGCTAATATAGGAGAAATAAGTGTGCCAGCATGTGGGGGAATAAATAGTCTTGTGATGGTGTTATGTATTTGTGTAATCAACATTTGGTCTTTCTAAAGTTCAGAACTGCATTCTGTTTATATATATTATGTGTATATGTATGTACTGTATATATATATATATATTGTGCAGAAAGCACAGAAACACAGATAAAGATTTTGGGAGTCCACCCTGTATACTGTAGCAACAAACTAATAAGGTTTCCAACAGTGTAGTTACAAAGGACTGAGTCAAGCATCGACTGACAGAGTGAAGGCTTAGCTTTTTATAGGGGAAGGAAATGAGGTCTGCAGGAGGGTGTAATATAGTGGCAGAAGTGGGCAGAGTCTTAGTTGCGTTCTGTTCTGGTGGTCTGTGGAAGAGAGAGAAAAGGCATTAGAACCAGAAGTGATGTCATGAGTTGTCTAGCTGTCAATCATGGGATCTTCCAATAAAAAAAGAGGAGAGATATTAGGTGACAATGCTAAACCTTGTTCAGGGGTGGAATTACAGTCAAATTAGTCCTTATGTTCATATAAAAAACACAACAAAAAACATACTATATACATGTATATATATATATAGTTTGCAAAAACAAACTATATATATATATATATATAGTTTGTTTTTTGTTGTGTTTTTTTTTTGTTTTAGGCTTTATAATAGGATGTTGCAGAATGTTGTTACATTTTTTCTCAACTTTGCGGGTCCTTCCATCCCCCTGATTGCTCCACCACTGTGTTCAGCTATAGTGTAAGTGGTTTCAATCAAAAATTTGAAAATATTTGATGAATAAAGATCATCTGTTTTAGACAGTGGTATGAGGATCCTTTCATTTTTGGACAGGAATCATGTCAGCTTAGAGATGGCCTTGGCTTTCCTTTTTTTTTCCTTGGCTTTTAAATTTGCAAAGCTTTTTGATAAAAACTCCTATTAATATTATTGTAAATGGTTCTTAATGGGAGTAATTTAAAAGATTTTAGTGCTTATCACATGTGATCTAATATAGAATTTGATAAAACGTAACTTTTAATTGGTTATACTTTAGTGCTTCTTTCTTTCTGTAGATTGAGTAACATTTAATTTACCACACAAATGTTTGCTCATGATACAATTAAATTTGACAAAGGAAATCTATAAAGCATTTAAGAAAAGTCGATATTAGTCCACTCTATTTATCAGTATTATATTTTAAAAAGACTGAATTAATACAAAGGGGAGAAGTATATTACAGTGGTTAGCACTGCTGCCTCACAGATCCCGTTTCCTAAATTTGAATCACACATCTGGTTGTTGTCCGCCCAGGTTTTCTTCCAAGTACTCCAGTTTCCCTCTCATAATCCCATGAACATGTCTTTTAACTTAATTCCAAACTGGCCCAGTGTGTGTGTACTGACCCTGTGATGTACTGGTGCCCAATCCAGGGCTGCCTGAACAGGCTTTGGCCCTTCCATGACCTTAAATTGCATTAAGCATTTGATAAATGTGATTTTTTTTTCCTTTGCTATCTCCTTTAATCCTGACAAAATGACCATGTAACCTTTGTAGGAACACTTGAACATGTGAACAGCAAAAGTGATGTGTGATGATTCCATTCCAACTTACTCTATGTATTTTTTCTTTAAGGCCAAACTGGTAGAACACCTGTGTACGGAAAAAAAAAAAAAAATCTAAAAGAGGGAGTTTTGTTCTTTATTATGCTGCTAACTATATTTTATGGACATAGTATACCAAGAGTATATGAGAAAGTGTCCAGAAACAGAGATGTGGAACACTGCTATGGAAAGAAAATACCTGGAGAGGCCCCCTCACTATCCTCTTTGGATTCCCTTTAAATAACATTACATATGGCTCGCCACACTGTTAGGCATTAAAAGAGCCCAGCTTATATTTTCCGCTCTGGGATAAGTTGTGTCTATTTTCTGTGGCTGTCTGAGCACTGGCCACGCCAAGGAGAAGACTTCATAGCAGGATGCTCTGCAATGCCCTTACAAGGGCTGACACTTGAAAAGTGGAAACTTTTTGGTGTCTTCTAATTTTAGCCTTCTTCTGTGTTTCAAACAGGCCTTTTTGGCCAGGCTTTGCAGCAGCTTATTTCTTATAGATGTTGAAAGCGCATCTACAGGCGTGGGCAAACTTGACCTAGGAATGCTGCTATGGTTGGAGGTTTCCATCCCAGAAGATAAATAATGACAGCAAATGAACCCTTTGCTTAATTGGACTCCTTGTTTATGGTGTGTCTTGTTTTTGTTTTGATCTTCTAAGAAATGTTCTCACAGATTCACCTTTTGAATGAGATCATTGGTGTGTTTTTAGTCTCTGAAGCTTGAGTCAGATAATTTATTTTTCCTGAATGTTTCTTATAAGGCAGTGTATTTCCCATAAGCAAGTCCCAGTGAGTCTGAGCATTAACTGTCATCTCTCACGTAAACCATTGTTTACTTATCAGAAGTGACTTGACTTTTAACAATTTGATTAAAGTAATTCAGGAAATGAATGGAACTGAAATTTGATCCAGATTTGAATGCCATTGTTCTGTGTCTAACATACTGTACTCAAGATGGCTGAACAAGTTTACTTTGCTTCTCTTCACCCAGATAAAGTGGAATGATTAACATATAGTAAACCAGCTGAATGTACAATAAAAGGTAGTTTAAAAACATAAAGGAATTACAAAATTGTGAATAACTTTTTAATGATAAAAGGCATCTGCTAAATGACACATTTATTCAACTAAAGTATTACATAATAGCATCAAGTAAAGTGTGGGCTGTGTTCTTAACTTTTGAAGGCTACAGAAGAACAAGATTTGATTTATCACTTTCTTGGTCAAGTGGAATGTATTTCAATAAAATATATATATTTCCATCCTTATCTTGTCATTTAGAATTGCTTCCATGTTTATTCTCATTGGGTAGCTTCACAGCGGTACTCCTTTCTTATTGGCCACCTTGGGCTTTGCAATGCAGCATGTCTTGGGTAGCAGGGGATGGGCATCAGACGTTAATGGTGGGTTGCCATTTTTCTTGTTAATTACAAAAATGTTGGTTTCTTTTTGTATAATGTTTTTGTTTAATAATTATTTCATCTAAAAAAAGTACTAAAAACCTATGTACTAATGGAAAAAGAAACAATCCCTAATTGATTTATTTAAATCTCAACCTTTGTTGCTGATATCAATAGTAAATAATGAAGTGGTAGATCCTCTCTCTTCTTTATCTCGTAGGCTGCCTGCCAATGGGTAAACAATTTAGAGAGAGAAATGAGGATTAAGATTATGACGATTATGTGTTCTCTGATCTTATCTTGATGTGGTACCACAATTATATAACCACAACAGTGCCCTCTGACTGTTCACTCTGTGCTCATACAACTTCTCAAAACATCTGTACAACTGCAGGATGTATTCCACAACATCGAATTGGGTAGCCTACTGCACCTCCCAATCCTCCAGAGCCAAGTCCATGGACCCCTTGGATTATCAACGGGTTAGAAGCCCACAAATAGACAGACAGATCTTTATTTGTGAAAAGAGAGAAATTTTGCTTGAGATCTTTCTCAATAGACAAACTCAAAAGGTTCAGCTTCCTTCTTTCTCAGAAATCTCAGATCTTGTCTGTAAGTCTAAGCCATCCACCTGTCAACTGGACCCCCTCCCTACAGTTCTGGTCAAAGCCTGCCTCCCCTCTCTGGTCCCTGTTATCTGTGCTATAATCCACTCTTCAGTTACTACTGGTACTGTTACTTCATCTTTTAAAACTGCTGCAATAACCCCAATACTGAAAAACCCTGTTGCTGATCCAACTAATTTCAGTAATTTTCGTTCTATTTCTAATCTACCCTTCATTTCCAAAATTCTTGAAAAAATAGTGGCAATTCATCTTCATTCTCATTTATCTCAAAATAATCTGTAGGAACAGTTCCAGTCTGGTTTTCGTCCCCTCCACAGTACAGAAACGGCACTTATAAAAATTACTAATGACCTCCTTATGGCAGCTAATTCTGGTTTAATTACTATTCTCATCCTCCTTGATCTGAGTGCAGCCTTTGACACTATTTGTCACACTACTCTTCTCAATAGATTATCTTCGATTGGCATTACCCACACTCCAATAGATTGGTTCAGATCCTACCTCTCAGGCCACACTCTGTTCAGCTTAAAACTTTCACATCCCAACCTACCGCTGTTACTTCAGGTGTGCCCCAGGGCTCTGTCCTGGGGCCCCTCCTTTTCATTATTTACCTCTTTCCCCTTGGTAATATCTTTCATAAATAACATTAGCTTCCACTGTTATGCTGATGACACCCAGCTCTATCTCACTAGCAAACCTACTGCTTCCTTTCCACCCTCCTCACTTATTGATTGCATAGCAGAAATCAAATCCTGGTTTTCTTTAAATTTTCTTAAATTAAATAGTGACGAAACTGAGGTTCTCCTCATTGGTACAAAGTCAACATTATCCAAAATTGATCATTTTTCATTTGTTATTGATAATTCCTCTGTCTCCCCTTCCCCACAGGTTAAGAATCTGGGTGCCATCCTTGACAGTATTCTATTCTTTTAGTCCCACATCAATAACATCTCCCAGTCTGCATATTTCCACTTGCGTAACATTAATCGTATTCGCCCCTCCCTTACTCCCCACACCACTGCTATCCTTGTTCATAGCCTTGTCACTTCTCGTCTAGATTATTGCAATTCCCTTTTCTTTGGTCTTTCTCGCAAATTTCTTTATAAGCTTCAACTGGTCCAGAATTTACCTGCTCGCAACTTTACTAGAACCCCCTCTGTTCACCATATCACTCCCATTTTGCAGCAGATTCATTGGCTTCCAGTTCAGTTCCAAATTCAATTCAAAATTCAAAATTTAAGGCTATCCACAACCTTGCCCCTCCATATCTGTCTGACCTCCTCTATGTTGCCATTCCCTCCCATACCCTTAGCTCCTCTTCCTCCATCCACTTGAATACCCCCTTCATCCGTCTTACCACTGTGGGGAGCAGAGCATTCAGTTGCTCTGCTCCCCAGCTTCGGAACTCACTACCATCTGAGCTTAGAAATACTGAATCATTTTCACTTTTCAAATCTAAACTTAAAACTCATTTGTGTAAGACTGCTTTTTTTCTTTAATTACAATTGTTCTGTCTGATTTTAACTTTTACTTATAATCTGTGTTTTTTCTATTGTTCGGTGTCCTTGAGTATTTAGAAAGGTGCCTACAAATAAATAAAATGTATTATTATTATTATTACTTGATCCCCATTCTTCCTGTCTGTTTTAACAAGCTCCCGCAAAATTATTTATAAGATTTATTTGAATTTTTTAATATTACCATCACAATGGAGACAATTTAAAATGATTGAAATGTATGCTGTTTAAACATTTTAGACCTTAAAATAGTCATTTGATCAGTTTACTTTGGAATTCCAACATGTTAAAAAAGAACCCCATTAATTCCTGGCCCATAATTTTAATTTTTGCTGATGGCTTATTACATTTGTCACCACAGAGGAGGTTTCTGGTTCTGTTCATGCTGCATGAGAGAGGCTTAGACTGTGTTTCTTTCTGGTTGTACTTTCATGGTACTGCACGCCTCTTGATTGTGCCACTTTAGCTCCCGTTGTGAGTTTTTAATGGGTCTCAGTCTAGTCATGTACATTTACCTCATTTTTACTTTCTGTAATTGTTTCATGTGGATGGTACAGGTGAACAATGGCCCAAACATGCTACACTTCATCCGCAATTAACTGTTGGGTTAGGTTTTTGTCTGTCTGTTGCCGTAATAACAATTGGCAAACAGTAGTGGTCCTTCTCCCAGAAACAAGAAAAGTTCTGTTTAATCCCTTTTAGTATCATAGACTCACAGCAAGAGTCTAGACAAAGATTAAACACAACAAGCTTACAACACAATTTTCACAGGCTTATTGTGGTAGGAACAATTTAGTGTAGTGTGTCTAGGTTTTCCACAGAAATAGCCTTTGAGCATGACTGCATTGTGCATAAGAGTTTGTTGTCCCTTTTGTTTATTTTTAACTCCACCAGGAAGTTTCATACAGATGGGTGATTATTTTTCTGCCCTTTTCCTGTCAAGTGTCTGTAGATGCTCTATATATTAATCTTTCTTTCTTGGTTGTGTTACTAAAGGAATAATTGAGAAGCCTAAACGATAAAAGTACTAAAACTGAACATCAAAATGCAGATGACAAAACTTTACTATTAATCTCCAAATGACTAAATATGGTATTAGTTGCAGGTGTGAAAATAAATCTTAAAAGAGAAAGTTACTAGAATTCAAGAATTATTTGTTTATCTTTCAAAGGGAACAAGGCACAAACAAGCTAAACAGACCTTTAAATAAAACAGCCTTGGGGTGCCCTAACAGCAGCTCAAATGAGTGTTTAGTAGTGATGATCGAACACTAAGGTGTTTGCGTCACCTTGAGTTCAGAGTAATCATGTAAATGTTTGTGAATATCGCCAAACTTGGCAAAATGGGGAAGGACTAACTGAACTAGATTTGACTGGATTATAATGGTGCAATCATCTTTAAAGTGACACTGAGGGCTAGGGAAATGTCTGCCAACTATACTGAACCAATTATTATGGTCACATAGATGACCTAAGTTGTATGGCAGCAGTGCCACCGTGCCTTCGTGAGATGAAAGAAGTAAGAATGTAGTCAGAGATGCACAATCATATATTTCATCAAAACAAAGGTCTTTTAAAGCCAGAAAATTCAAAGTGGCATTTCATGATTGAAGCCGCTGGCTCATTCTCTTTTTTGAAGTCATGCTGAAGGCTCTCCAAACTGTCTGTGCTGAGACTTTGCGCTTTTTCTCTTATCATTAAGATAGAAATATCTTGTGAATAATAATAAATATTTTGTAATTCTTGTTATTCTGTGAGTCTTCTGTATTAGTGGTTTTTTTGGGGGCATCAGGCTCCTTCAGGTCCTCTCCTGATATCACTTCAGTGAAGCAATCAAAATCTAAAATTCTAATGGGGGATAAACACCCCACTTACACTAATAGTGCTTTAGACAGAAGTAGGTGGTTCATAATTAAATTCCTCACTACAGTAAATGTGTCATTAAACATTTTATTCATGGTTCACAGAGAATGGATAATCACATTGGGAACTAGAATGAAACATGGAAGAACAACAGTTAAATGTTTTTCGAATTTATGAAAGCTAACGCCACCATATGTGAAATCATTGTGGTAGCAATTAAAAACTGTAGAAGAAATCAACATATCAAGTAAAGAAAGAAACTTATCTTCTACTTGGACAAAACTGATAAAACATCTTTCAGTCAGGAACCATGCAGGAGGAAGCTTGTCCATTGCACCTTTAATTATCTCTCCAGCAAATTCTGAAGAGGGAGCATTCATCACCATGGCCTTTTACAGAATGTTAAAAAAAAAATAAGGGCAGAGGCCAATTTTATAAAGAATTTTCGTAACAGTGCTGATTAATGCATACATTTACTCTGATTGGCTCACTGGATTACACCCAAATAACTTATCTAAATAAAAAACTGTTCTGCTGCACTGTTGTTTTCCTCATATCTATAATGTTCAACTATTACACTGGAAATCTCTGTGTAAGTGATAACTTACCAGTCTTGTTTACAGGACATTTGTTGATCTCTTAATCATCTCCTTGTACATTTTGTGTGTTATATCAACCATTCTCCTGGTACATTCTTGTCCTTTATTTACTTAACCATTTCAGTAGTTCTCTTCATGACATAAAACAAATATTTATCTATTTCAATGTGCACTGAAAACCAAAATACTTTACTATTGTTCCCTCCCATTTATTCTGTCACATCACTTACGATTTAGTAAAAGTTGATGAAAGAAGACAAAAACTAAAAAACAATGAAGTTCAAGCCGTCACCTCCAGAGTGACTGACTGTATTTGTTATTTTGGAAACTTCAGTCACAGTTGGCATGATAAATACAGTAGTAGAACTTACTGGTTTTGTATCTGTTTTTGATTTTCCAAAATATGCCGGATTAGGCGTTCATTTTAAAAAAATTCAGTGTACCCAGCTCTTCTGGCTTTCTGTTTACTCTGTCTGCCTTCATGTCCCAACTATCTTCTCCTGCCATTATATTCTCTCTCTGTTCCCCTGTCAGTATTCCTGTTCCTTGCTTGTTCTCAATTCTGTTGTCCAGTGATCCAGTGCTCTATGCTCTGTTAATCAATTAAACATTGATCAAGGTTTATTTTATGTTAGGTATTGCTTTTACGCCTCAAGGTGCCACTTTGATCATTTTTTGATTTATTGCTGTCTGTATGCAGTATTTATTCTTTTTATTTTTACCTTTTCTCTTAGTATATTAATCTTTACATATTTCACAGCTAGTACTCTGACCATATTTTTTAGCACGCTAAATCATAAAGGATTATGAATAGCGGTACCATTATGTTGGCTTCAGATCGGCATAGTTATTTGTCACAATGCTGTACTACCACACTGCACTACAGCCCTTTTGAGGGAAACTTTCATCCAACAATAGAGATTATAACTTCTTCAGCTTACCTTACTTTGAAAGCCATATCCATTATAGAACTTTAGATCTTAGCCAAGTTGATTAATTTGTTCACTTGCCATTTTGCCTAGAGGTTGTAATTGGATGTAAATGCATTGATATGACCTAAAGAGCAATAGGTATCAGCTTTGATTACATTATTGGTGGTGATTATTAACTGTAAGGGAAATTGTAGATTGAAGAGTCTGTATGTGATCAAGACAATGTGTACCTGATGTGTGAACAAGACAGAATCTGTTTCATGTTGTTATATCACCTGATTCACTGTAAGGAGAAATACATATCAAAAGAGTCTTATCTGTTTTGTTGCGGTAGTTATTTCTCCCTTTATACTCTTTCTTTATTACATAGACCATAATGGAATACTCTTAACATACTATCAGGATTTACTGCTATTGTATTTAAATAATTCCCCCTTTCATTTACATATGTAACCCTAAGCAATTACAGTACCAAAACAGGCAGAAGAGAAAGTTTCACATTTATTCATGCGTTTTAGGTAACATGCCCAAAATGGCAGAGTACAATGAGTGTTAGTAAAATAATTTAATTTGATAATAAGCTACTAGGTGGCTCTCTGTCTTGTTAAGATGATTAATATCTAATCTGGCAAGGTCTTTGCTACCACATGGCCTTTGAATGGAGAGAGGAATGGCCTCCTCAGAAAAAAAATAGCAGAGAGAAAGAGCATGCCATCCCACACATATTATGACCGTATAGCCCCTGACAGATATCTTGGACACCTTCTGGACAAGTATTTGGGTACAGCATTCATAAGTGAAAAAAGCTCAGGCAGTTCAACTGCTTTGTTTATGCATAAGCTGTAAGCATCCTCTCCAATTTCAGACAAACAAGGAAGAAAGGATACACTGGTAATTAAGTTGCAAACTACATTCTCAATTGGGGGGTGGGGGGTTTGTGACAGGGAATGGTCTGCCATTTACATGTTACATATTAACTTCCCTGTTGATTTAAACATGCATATTAGACAATACCATTTTGTTTATCAATTTATACACTAGATATTATTCTCTGTGACATTATCCCAGAAAATATATTGGTGCCTCATTATTGGAAAACAAATACAAAAATCTTCTTTTGTAACATTAAGGGGCAACCTTGTAGCATTCCTTTACCTTTGAATCTAGAATGAGGAGATCACCAAGCCTATGATTTATATCTATAAATTCAACAACTCACACCTTTCATGACAGCTTGCTTAATGAACAGTTTAGTAATTTTTTTAGCTTGTGGAGAAATCTTGTAAATAATTTTTAACACCTGATTATTTAGAATAAATATTTATTTTATTATTTATTATTAAGCCTTTTTAGAATGTATCTCTTCTGGAATTAACATGTTTTCCTTTCTTGCAAGAAGGAACAAGCAAATTCTGCTCTATCATGTTGTACAACATTAACAGAGAACTTTCCAAAATGACTACTAATAACTGTGAGAAGTGGTTTCAACCAAATACTGAATGAGAGGAAAATGAATACTTGCAAATTTTTGACATTTCAGTGTGTGGTGGATGGCCAGGACTCATGCCCGGCCGGGACGCCCCTTCAACACTGGATCCAGGGGAGCAGCCATGGGATCTATGCTATGTCCCCCAGAACACTTGGTGGCAGGCCCCCTGGGTTGCATCGGGGCCACAGGCATGGGACTTCAGAGCTCATCCCTGTTGGATTCTGTGGCCACCACCAGGGGAAGCTGCAAAGACTTAACGAGCCCGTCTGGGCTGTGATGCAGCCACACCCGGAAATGCAGCCTAATTACCACCTGGAGCACTTCCGGCTGGGCTATAAGAAGAGCCTGCAGCCACTACTCAGGGCGCCAGAGTCGGGAGGACGACGACGTGGCAGCGGCCACCGCCACCGCCGCCGCCCTTGTAGGAGTGGAGGAAAAGAAGAGTGGTTTGGGGTATTTTACTTTGGTGTTGTTTTTGGGACTGTGTTGTGCCTGTGGGGATTACGTGGAAGACGTGCCCAACAGGTGAAGAAAAATGAAATCTTTTTGTTTATTTTGACCATGCCTCTGGTGTCAGTCTGTGTGAAGTCGGCACCAATAAAGCGCCTTTATCACAAGTGTTAAGAATGACATTTTAATAGTTCATACTTTTGTTTATGTTTTAGACAGCACAAAAAAGTGGCTTGATTTAAAAATACCCTGTCAAATTAATGAAATTCCTAGGTTGTGATAATCATTTATGTTCAAGGTGCCATATTCTGAATCTCAAAGCATGATAAGGATATGACTATAAAGAAAAATAAATGGAGAATTTTCTGTTGGAAAACTTAGGTTCTGCAGCTTAAATTCCTCAAAAAACTGAATGATTGGACAATTTTTGTTCCATGAACTGAAACAGCAGTCAGAATTTTAGCCTCACAGATTCACCTAGTGGGAAGAAAGGAGCCCTGATTGTTCTCAGTATGTAAACTTTACATACTTACAGGGTTGTAGGGTAGCAGAGCCCCTCACAGCTTTAATTTCTACTTTACTACCATAACACCCGTTCTGAAAACTTATTTGAAAATACTCTGTGATGCACATTTAGCTCCCGAGCTTATATTAGATATTTATGCATATAAGAAATACTAGTACTTCATTTTTTAATTAAGGTAAGATATTGTTTACTAATCATCTGGGGCCTCATGCATAATAGCGTGCGTAGAATTCACACTAAAACATGGTGTAATGACAAAAGCGGAAATGTGCGTACGCACAAAAAAATCCAGATGCATAAATTTGTGCATTCGCCAACTTCCACGTTCTCCGCAACATAAATCCCAGTCAGCGTGAAAAGTAACGCTGAATTACACCTCTTTGAATATGCAAATCAATATAAATCGCCTCTAAGCTCAGCGTTCTGTGAAAAGGCAATGGCAAAAGCACGGGAGAAAATAGAAAAATTTCAGTGAATACCAAGTGAAGGCAAGGAAAAACATACTATTTGTTGGTTTAAACAGTGGTATTAACAACAAAAGGAAGTTGATCGAGTGACATAGCGTGTTGTTGAATCTTAAAAGCTCAAGTTCACAAAGTCGCACAATGCTCGAAATAAAAAAGTTGTCAGATATCAAAGGCGCTGTGAAAAGGCAAGTCATAGCCCACTGTCTGAGTGTCATATGGAAGCTTATTAGGGTGAGCATGGAAACGGGCTTATGCAACATTTTTGTGTATGCACTGTTTATACATGAGGCCTCAGGTGCCCAGAGACTGAAACTGTGCAACAGTGCTATTGCAAGGAGCATGTCACTTTTGTATCATACAGGAAAGGATTGTCTTTTTCTCTTTTGGTTAAGTTGATATAAAGGCTATGAGGGTAAGAAGTGAAATGTAATCTCAGTTGTGTAGGACCGTTTATACATAAGGCCCCTGTTCTTTCAGCATTCCAAAGTATGCTTTATTTTTATGGATTTTTAATGGTAATGGTGACAAATGTAGGAGCAATACATGAAAATGTTTTTGTTATAAAGAAATTGTAATGCATAGATACTTTACCCAGTGGAATAAAAACATAACTCGTGCTTGTTGAACCAATTTTAACTATGAAATCTTACTCCTACATGTGAAATTTGTCTATGTAAATGATGCATCTGTTTGTTTAATTTAGTGAACTTAGGTCTTTTCAAGGATTCTTAGAGCGGCTGAAAATAAACAAAGTGTTATAATCATGATCATTGAGAAAATCAAATCTATTTTAAAATAGTGGTTAAACATAATTAATTAGTATATTTTTCAGCTTGATTAAGATACAAATTTCTATAGTAGATGTTACCTGGTGAAAAATGAACTTTTATGTAGAGGAAGGAAATACAGAACAAGAAAGTGTACCCAGCAGGACCATAAAATGGAACAGCACCACCAACCACTGGCATAACAAGCTTATTGAAAGAGAGCTCGCTGTGTTAGTGGAATGGAATTAAAATAATGACTAGGTGGGATCAAGATGCCTATAGAGAGAATATAATGATCCTTGCTGTTCGTTATGGAGGGCAGGCAGCATAAGGACCACCAAGCTTGGTCCTTCAACTTAATATACTACTCAGTAGAGCCAATTAAACAACTCATCCTAGATGGAAATAAAAGATTCAAGTCTGTTTAGAATGGCAGAGAGACAACAGCTTTAAATGTATCTATTGTTATCTTATTTACATTCTTGCTGTTCTTCCACTCCCATGTGCTTATTTGGAAATGAATAAATGTACCCTTTTATAAGAAAAAAGAGTCATCTTTCTTGGCATTATTCTGAGTAACACAATGCTACAATAATGCACTTTAAGTATCACAATATATTGAGAAGACATACACTTTTCCTACTTTCTTTTATCAATTATTGAATTCATGCAGTTTGCTGTCCATCCATTTTAACTCGCTTTCCTTTTTCAGAGTTGAGAGATCCTGTTTCCAATACATACAAGCCCAAGATAGGAAATTCTCTTGCAAGTAACACACTACATAACTGGAGGACACTGAAGAATAAGGTGTAACAAAGGTTTAGTATTTATTATTATTATTTGATTGTTTAGTGTTCTGCAAGAAAAAATAAGTTTTGTTTGCACATAAAACAGATCAAAAGCATGGCAAAATTATTAGCTTTTCTGACCTTTCTAGAACTGGCAGACTTTTTTCTCATCTTAAACTTTTGAAGCACTTTTTCTAGTTTTGCCTGTGCTTTTGCAAAAAAAAAAAATATATATATATATTTCTTAAAATAAAGAATTAAGGTTTTGTAGTCAATATTGCACTGAAAGCAGTTACCTGGGGGCTATTTTCTGTATGTTGCTTAAATCATCTGAGATCAGATGCCTCATCTTGGATGAGTTAATACCAGTGAAACTCATCCAGGATAAGTCGGTTTTTCAAATGCAGCGGTGTAGTAGATTAGTTTAGCTGGATCTAATCATCCGAGATGAATGCACGTGCCCGCGCTGAGTGAAAAGCCCATATACAGTATATTGAGTCTAGAAAACATGATCAGCAAGTCTTTGATAGGCTGTAACAAAATGACGAAAGAACGGGCGCATTTTTTTTCCCCACACAAGCGGAGCAGGACCTTTTATTCGAAGGATATGAAGAATTTCAAGATTTAATATGCACAAGGGGTAACACTGCAAAAGCATCCCAAACCAGAAAAGACAGCTGGCAAAAAGTGGCCGACAAATTAAACGCTAAGTAGTGCACATTGTACTTACTGAGTGCAGCGTTTCATTTCCTATGTGTCAGATTAATTATTATTTAATATATCATAATTCCAGATCAAACGTGAATACAAGGAGAACATGGGAACAGGTTAAAGTGAAGTACAAGAATATACTTCAAACCTGTAAATATTGGTATATAACTATTTAAAGAATTGTTGACATAAACAATCATATATAATATAAAAAACATTAATTTTAAAGCTAATAAGAAAGCAGACAAGCAAAAAACAGGTGGAGGTCCACGTGGTCCAGGCCTAACCCCTGCAGAAGAGTTGGCTTTCTAGTAAAATGCCCATCACCCTGTTTCTGAGGGCATTCCAGGGGGAAGCTCCTGCTCAGAACCAGTGGTAGGATGCAGTGGTCACTTCATTTCAGGTAAAGGATGGTCATTGCATATATTTGCCCTCAATGTATGCCATATAGTCTCTTTTTTTTTTGTTTGGTCAGTTTCAGGGAATGTCATATCCCTAGAACTTGTGTCTGACCAACGAGATATTGACGAAGGTCAAATATTTAATGAAGACACTGTGTCTGATTATTCATCAGGAGGAGAGGTAAATTTTTCAAATATGTTTGATCAAACTCCGCTCTGATCAGTTCCATGCGCCCCAATTACATTTGGAAATCCTGGGTAATGAGAATGTTAGGCTGATTGTGAGATTCTTTACGGAACTGTGGGTGTTTTTGCCAGTGTATTACCTACCTGCAATGGCATGAAACGCCTCTTTTATTGTCTGCACAAAGCAGGTGTCCAGGAAACACTATGAAAACCCGAAGGAAATATTTCAGAGCCAAACAGACTTTACGAATTGCCTGGCAAACTGCACTTTTAGATAGATTTTCCACATCACCTATAGTATATTAAAAAAGTGCCTCTTGCAAAAACCCTCAAAGCAATGCATACTGTCTGTGTGGATGTGAGAGCCTGACTTCGCCTAGTTTGACTTCAAATATAAGGTGCTAATAAATCTTTGAGGTACAATATTCCCCCTCGGCTAAAGCAGTATCTTTCGAAAAGAATTTCCTCCGGGAGCAACAAAGGATCTTGCCGATCGCGCAAAACCCTCTATATGAAATTCTCTTCTTATAATTTGCGCACCGATATCAATTGGTTGGTCATTCATGAATGGCGAAGCCATGACTGAATGAATTCCATGCACGGACACTGATTAAGTGTGTGAGCTAATCCTTGTTTACATAGAACAAACCTGCTCCGAGCAGGTTTGAGGATTTGGATGTGCTGCTATGACAACAACTCCAGCAAGAGTTTCGAAAAACCAACAGATCCAGTGCCAAATCGTCAACAATTACATCCGGCTAAATGAGTAATCCACGTATGAAAAATAACCCCCGTTCTGTTTTTCAGCAGTACAATTTGTATTTGTTTGCCCTGTATTAGCTACTTTATGATAGGCAGGCTCTCACTTCTAACAACAAAGAGAGAGGAGAGTGAAGTAACTTCTTGCACATTTGACCAAAAAGTATTTCAAATTAGCTTCATTTTTATGGCTACTCTTAATGCCTATCAGGGCTTTTCATCTACAGCTGTCTGTGTTTTTTCTTCTTGTTATTGCTGAAATCTCAGGGATTCTGTAGCCTCCGTTGAACATTTTGATATTTTATTTTAATCTTCTTGTTGGTCATGACACTATGCCCCAAGCTAAATTCATAATATTCACTAATGCATTCTAGTAAATTGACCTTTACTTTGTTGTTGCTCGGTCACTTGGTTAAAGTATTTGGAGTTGTGAATTTTGGTGGTGTTTCAAACTAAATACAATTTCACAAAGATCTCTTAACTAATGAATGAGAAGTAGAGGTGGATTTTCAATTCAAAAGCACAATCTTGTTTGAACGCATTACATTTTTGCACTGCTCTGATTTTCCAAAAGTATCTTTAAAATTTATTTTAGTGAAAAATTGGTGTATTTTGCACATTGTGAGCATACAACGCAAGATTTTTTCAAGTATGTTTTTTATATTGATTACTGTGGTCCAGCATTGGTTTCCCGATACGCACATTACTTTAGAAGCTGTGCTATCTGTTCTCCATGAAAACAGGAAATTATGTTTTTTTGTCCATCACTACAAACCACATTGGGTAAGTAACATAAAAAATCATTTTTGGGTAGAGTATTCCCTTTAAGCTAGTTTGACTGTTCAGAACAATCAACATTTAGCAAATGAAATTGTGAACTGCACTCTATTGTTTTGTAGTTTCCTTAAGAGTCTCTGCCAACTGAATGCCAATGTAAATTTTTTGAACAAGTAAAAATCAATGGATTTCTAGTGCCTTACCTAATGGACATAACTTTAGTAACAATGACTGGCATGTATTTTAACCATCTTTTAGCCTCCGCAGTGAACTGAGGCTGTTGACACTGAAAGTCCAGGATCCTTCTACAAATATCCTAATCAGATTGGCAGAACTGGTTGTTTTTCTTCAGTGCTTTCTTTTTTGACAACTTTTTTCACTAGGTCAAAGAAGTTTCAATGGGTACTAGAATGGGACCTAGCCATGCTAAATAGGTGGAGCACTTTGTACTGGATCTGTACTTACATTAGTACAATACACCTGTATTTGTGCTGCTTCTTGTTTCAGAATCCAGCTACAAGCATTCTTTAATGATATAACTAGTTTCCAACCATTTCTAAGGTTTATAGTCAATGTGTCCACCACAGCTGTACCATTTTTAGATATTGGTCTTGCTAATGTGGATCCTGAGTTGGTTTGTCGTGTGGTGGGTGCGGCAATGCACTGTATCAGTGCATGCTCCTAACCTCCTCCTCCTCCTATCAGCATCCATGGGCTTAAAACCACTGTATTACAAGCCAACTGACTCACACAGTTACCGTCTCTACAGCTCTTTACAGTCTGAAAACTCTTCTGCAGTGATAAGGTGGACGTCTGTAATGAAGCACTCAGAATGAGGAGTTTCTTCATTGACAGAAGAATATCCTTCTTATATTGTTGACAGGGCATTCAATCAAGCCAAAATTAGAACTTGTAACATCCACTCCCAGAGGAACCTCAATAATAAATTTAATAATGAACCCCATATCCCGCTGGTCCTCCCACTCCACCCTAACACCCCTGCAGGTCATGAAATCATATTTCCCAATTTTGCTCACTGATCCTTCCACATGAGCCTTTTTTTCTAACCTTCCTTTGATTTCCCTCTGTTAAGCACCTAACCTATGCAAATATGTCATCTGCGGCTTACTTCACAGAAGACAGGCATATTCCTCACCAGGCACATTGAGCTGTAACAGGAGCCATTTTGTCACTTGCACATATATTACCAACAATACGCTTTTATCTGGTGTCTCTGGTAAAATTCAGTATTACACAATGGGCCTTTTGCCAGGCCAAAATGATTATTTACTTCATCTCTTATCCAGCCATCTACATACAGTAGGAGAAACAGGAAGTTGGCTAACAGATCGTATCAGGCCGCATGTTTGAGCCAGTAAGTTCAAAGATCTTACAAAGCCTATTGGAGAACACTTCATATCCCTTGGTTATTGCCATACTGATCTCTGAATTTGTGTTCTCTCACAGGGCTTCAAAGACAAAAACAGAAGAAGCTAAGCTCATTCTCAACCTGGGATCACTTATTTCTCCAGGTCTTAATAACCAACTAATGGCAGGGTTTTCACTCTCGCCTACTCTCACCTAATCTTCTTTCATCTGCTCTGGCTTTGTGCCCTCCTTACCTTCCTCTCTATGTCACCAGCTCTTTCCTTTTCAGATGCACACCTGATGAAGGCTGTTCAGCAGAAACGTTGTGTTTTTTACCTTCTTTACTTTTCAGTATGGAAATAACCTTCCAATTTTTTTCCTATGCACCTGCACACTGTTGCAGTCCTACACAAATAATTCTGGAAGATGTATTACGAAGCTAGGAAAAAGTTATTGATATGGAAGCATTTTAAATTTTTTCTAGAAAGGGTTTTGGGAATCCAGAGTGAAGTATTTAACAATGTGATCAAAATGGAAACCATAGCATCTTTAACAAGATTACAGATGAGATACTAGGGCAATTTAACAAATAGCTAATGAAACTTAACCAATGGACTGAATGTTCTCCTATTATTGGTTGAACCTCTTATGTTCTTATTTGAAGCCGTCCTTTGTGTTGTCCAAAGTTGTATATGTATAAGTGAAAAGTAAATGCGAGTTTGTACTGTATGTGGTTAGGTGGGGGCAATAGTGATAGTAATTTGTATTTGGAAATTGATCTAAGCAAAAAGAATAGGACATTTTTCGAGAGCAACATTAAGTAAAAGAATATAAAAAAGCAGCCACACCACCCAAATTGCAACTGTCCTCAAACCTACTGTATGTTTGCATTTGGCTATAATATTGCTGTTATTATTGGATCCTAGCACCCATGATATAACAAGTGGTTTGTGTACATGCTAATTATGAGCTTGAAAAGTCCTAAAAATATAGTTTGAATCACACAAGAAAAATGAAATGCTTTCATATTGCTATTTGCTAAGAATCATAATATTGGGGGATATAAAAAAAGCCTCACCAGCAAATCAAGTGCAGACCTTGGTGTGTGCTATGTATGTACGTATTTATTTATATGAGGACATAGCCACAGAAGGAGTTCTCTTCCTTTCTAAAAAGTATTAATAAGCTAACTTCATAAATTTACAATCAAAATAAAATCAGTAATTTCTTTCTTGTGTTTTTGCTGATTATGCTGCCAAAGATGGCTCCCACAGAGGCAGATCGGATGGCATCCAACCTTAATTGTATTACAGCTGTCATGCCAGCATGGAATGGCTTTGTCATGTGGTGCTGCTGCAGTTCGAGGTGAGCTGTGCTACTTTGCAAAAGCAGCAATATACTTTTCTTTTCCACATTTTAAACCCTTACTAGTAATAGGATAGTTGAGTGCAAAACTTTACCAATCTTTTTTTTTTCTTTTTCAATAAAATCAACCCAAGGAAGAGGTTTAAAATATTTTTGCTAATGTAAGAAGGAACTGCTCGTGGCAATATTGTTGGCTGAATTGGGGGGTAAGCTTTGTATATATTTAAATATGCTTACATGTGGCCAAAAAAAGCTTAACGTTGGGATAAATCAAGTGGCATGTAAATACAGTGTTAAGTGGAGAAAAGATCAGCAGCTGCCAGCAAGATGATTGGAGTCAGACAAGCAGCTGCAGCTGATCAAAGCAGAAAATAAGCAAAAAAATGATAGTTTTCAGTCTAACCAATCAAAAGTGATTTGACTAACAGTTGCCCTGGATACGGAGGTTGTTTGGCATGGTATTTGACAAGACATCCAAGGCTATTTAGCAAAAAGTCTCATGTGCAGTTTATGCATTTTATGAATGTTATTTTAAAGGACACATTGAATTAGAAGATTGGAAAAGAAAAATATTATTGTTTAACATACAGTAAAAAAATAAACAAACAACTGAAGGAGAAAGCAAGTTCTTCATGATGTTCTGTATGATTAAAGTAATTGCTAAAAGTAAGCATGCCAAAAAAAATTTAAAGGAGGGCCTGGAATAAAGAATGGATTGGGTAATATTGCTTTGGAAGGGGACAACCTAGTCCTGTGCACCCAAAGAATCCTATACATTTCTTTGTTTACAACAACAAAGACACAATGGTAGAAGGAAATAACCTTCTTGCTCATAATTAGGTATATGTAGCATAAGAGTTTTTTCATGCTTCTGATATGTTGTTCCCATATTCTTATTTTATAATTATTAGAATTCCCATTATCATTCCCTAATTTCAAAAATTCCTCTTCTATCAATCTTCTAAAAATAAGCATAAAAAATCTAAAGTCTGTTATTGAGTGACAGTAAAGTGCTTACAGCTTGAGCTAAATGCAGATCACTATTGTACAAATTACTTTTGTTAGATTTCTACATGATTACTAACTATCATGAATGCATAACTTAATGACACCAAATTACATGTAGCCTTCAGAGAGCTTTTTGTCAAGACATAATCTATCTTCAGGCAAGACAAGCTATTTACTTAGTTTATATATATATATATATATATATATATATATATAATATATATTGTCACACATGTGCGATTAGGAGGCAGTCAAAGAGCCTAAAGGTGAGTGAAACATCACGAGATAAGGGGTTGTCACGTGGTGCTTACCTGATCTCTCCTTCTTACCAACAGACATCAAGAAGAAAAATAATACGGCCACTTCCGGGTTCCAAGATGGCCGCGATAATGTCACTTCCGGCCATTCCTGATGACGTCACTTCCGGCCACCAGCAATCACGTCACTTCTGGCTCATCTCCAATGACGCAGTTTCCAGTTCCGCCTCCACATCAACATTGCCAACCACTTCCTGTCACATGTCTTTGGTTTCCTGTATATAAACGCCATCTTGTACAGTAAATTGCATTCACTGTGTAAAAGACTTTGAATCCGTTTTTTCTTTAATTGTCTGGAAGACAATATACGGGGATGGGCCCCAAAACTTTGTTTTTTGTCAAGTGTGACGAAGTTATTTCTATTACAATATATATATATATATATATATATATATATATATATAT
>JANRMT010062796.1:7281720-7292983 GCA_026402145.1 Polypterus bichir lapradei | reverse complement strand
ACATGTGTTTGATGATCAGAAACATTTTGTGTGACAAACATGCAAAATAATAAGAAATCAAGAAGGGGGCAAATAGTTTTTCACACCACTGTAGTTGAATTTAATATTATATTGTTCAGTATATCAAAATTAAACAATCTTATGCTCCAAAACAAAATCAAATAAAGATGTGGCAATCCACTCCATACAACCTGATAGTGCTAGGTGTTCAGTCTCTCAGGTGGCGCTGTTCTTGCATTATTGTTTGGAGTCGAAATCTCATTTATGCTGCATGTGTGCCTCAATCATGATGGTGCTGGAAGACTTCTCAACCAATTCTTTGCTGAGCTTACAAAGCTAAACTAAGTGCATAGTGGTTGTCCTAGTGCAAGGGGCTAATAAATCTTTGCTTGGCCCCCTTTCTAGGAACTTATAAAACCTTAATTAGTTTCCATATATCACAAAGGAAGTTCATAAAGGCCTGCTTTTGACATTAAAAGTGGACTAGTGACGCATGCATGGATTGATTTGCACTTAGCTTTCTGCTCAAAAGCAGGTCTTGTAAACCTTGTCAGAAGTGTCAGCTTTGCATTTTGAACTGGTTCTTGTAAAACCGGTAGCATAGCGTTGCACAGTATAGCATAGCGTAGCGTAATAGTGGTGGGGACCCTCTCTGAAAAAAAAGCATTTACATAAGAATTCCAATTTAATGTTCCTATATGTAGCATTTTCACACATTTAACATTTATTGAATGCTGTTATTAACATAAAAGGTTTTAAAAGTTTGAGTCATTTTAATGTCATACTCATATTGTAGCTAAAAGTGACACTATCCTGATTTTTGGAAGTATCTGTTTTTTGTTTTTGTTTTTTGGACTGTTCAGGTAAATTTTGTGACTGATTCAAATCTGTCTATCCTATGTGCCCTGATGAGCAAAATTACTTAAACAATTTGACAGACAGATACAAACTAAAAGATGCTGGTTGCTGTTAAACTTCACATCATTTCAGTGCACGATGTCAAGGAAGAGAATCGAGAAACAAAAGATCAGCGCTGTTGATTTATGCACATTTATCCCATACTGGTACTCTGTATATAGAAACAAATGGCTAAAAGAACAGGAGACAGGACTGGGTGGTTTGGATGCAGAACAGTCTTTACAAGAGCAGTGAAAATACTCCTGAAAATTTTGATTCCATGATGATTTTTGCTAATCATACTTCTCTAAAATTAATAATAACCTCTGTGTCACATATGAATGAAAAAATGGGAATTGATCAGCAGCGTAAATGGTGTTTTTTTTGGATTTTAAAATCAAACACAAGGTCATATGCTGTAGTTTATGGTGGTATCCTTTAAAAGGAATAACAATCTGAAATAACCAAAATGACAATAATAATTCAGCAGATTGAGTAGATCATATCATCATTCTAGGCTGAATGAAAACTATTAATCCTAATAATAATAACTGTTTGAAAATATACTGCTCAAAAAAATGAAAGGAACACTTTTTAATCAGAGTATAGCATCAAGTCAAGTAAACTTCTGGGATATTGATCTGATCAGTTAAGTAGCAGAGGGGGTTGTTAATCAATGTCAGCTGCTTTGGTGTTGATGAAATTAACAACAGGTGCACTAGAGGGGCAACAATGAGACAACCCCCAAAACAGGAATGGTTTAACAGGTGGGGGCCACTGACATTTTCCCCTCATCATCTTTTCTGACTGTTTTTTCGCATTTGGCTATGGTCAGTGTCACAACTGGTAGCATGAGGCGATGCCTGGACCCTACAGAGGTTGCACAGGTAGTCCATCTTCTCCAGGATGGCACATCAATATGTGCCGTTGCCAGAAGGTTTGCTGTGTCTCCCAGCACAGTCTCAAGGGCATGGAGGAGATTCAAGGAGACAGGCAGTTACACTAGGAGAGCTATCTGGACAGGGCTGTAGAAGGTCCTTAACCCATCAGCAGGACCAGTATCTGCTCCTTTGGGCAAGGAGGAACAGGATGAGCACTGCCAGAGCCCTACAAAATGACCTCCAGCAGGCCACTGGTGTGAATGACTCTGACTAAACAATCAGAAACAGATCTTCATGAGGGCCCAACATCCTCTAGTGGGTCCTGTGTTTACTGGCCGGCACAGTGGAGCTTGACTGGCATTTGCCATAGAATACCAGAATTGGCAAGTCCACCACTGGCGTCCTGTGCTTTTCACAGATGAGATCAGGTTCACCCTGAGCACTTGTGACAGACGTGAAAGGGACTGGAGAAGCAATGGAGAACATTATGCTGCCTATAACATCGTTCAGCAGGACCGGTTTGGTGGTGGGTCAGTGATGGCCTGGGGAGTCATATCCATGGAGGGACACACAGACCTCTACAGGCTAGACAACGGCACCTTGACTGCCATTAGGAATCGGGATGAAATTCTTGGACCCACTGTCAGACCCTATGCTAGTGCAGTGGGTCCTGGGTTCCTCCTGGTGCATGACAATGCCCAGCCTCATGTAGCGAGAGTATGCAGGCAGTTCCTGTTATGTTTCACTTCATCCCGACGATGCCAGGTTTCACCTCAGACTGTCCAGTGATGCCCTGGTCCAGATCTGGGAGAAGATCCCCCAGGGCACCATCTGCACCTCATTAGGAGCATTCCCCACTCCCCCCTACTGAGTACGATTTTGAGTTTTGCAATGAAATTTCGGCAAAATGGACTAGCCTGCCACATCATTTTTTGACTTTGATTTTCCGGGTGTCTTTAAATTAAGCCCTCTATAGGTTGATCATTTTCATTTCCATCAAACAATGTGGCATCCTTTTGTTCCTAACAAATTACCCAGTCTGTATCAGTATAGATATCCAGCATGATTTTTTTCCCATTGAGATCTGATGTGTTTTCAAAGTGTTCCTTTAATTTTTAAATTTTTTGTGCATTAGCCCATCTGTTGCCTGTAACATCACGGAATGAGACACATCAATTTTTCATGGTTTCATTTAGTCTAAATTTTTTTTTTTTCAAAATATATTTTTGTGGGAAACTTTGTGGTGGTCTGGTGAGGGGGTGCTTTGAATCTGGAGGCCCCCTTCCCTTTTGTGGGTTGCAGGGGCTTTCACTGCAGAAGTGTATAAAACCACATCAGAAACAATGCCAAAGAAGGAGAAGAAGAGGGGGGAGTCATGTACAGAGGTAGAGCGAGAGGAGGAAGGTAAAGAGAGTGGAACTGAGGGTAAGAACTTTCAATGACTGGTAAGGGGAGAGAGTTAGTTGATATGATGGAAAGAAGGAAGGTTGATGTATTACGTGTGCAAGAGACTAAATGGAAGGTGAGTGAGGCCAGGTGGAACGGAGGTGGATTCAAATTGTTCTGTCAAGGTGTGGATGGGAGGAGAAATGGAGCAGGGATTGTTTTGAATGAACAGTATGTCAAGAGTGTTTTGGTGGTGAAAAGAGTGTCAGAGTTATGATTATGAAACTGGAAATTGGGGGTGTGATGATGAATGTTGTTAGTACATATGCCCCACAAGTTGGGTGTGTGATGGATGAAAAAGAAGATTGGTGATTAAGGCAAATTTCATTGGACACGTTGGTGAAGGGAACAGAGGAGATGAGGAGGTGATGGGCAGATATGGTGTCAAAGAGAGGAATGAAGAAGGTCAGATGGTAGAAGATTTTGTGAAAAGATGGGCATGACTGTGGTGAAAACATATTTTAAGAAGAGGGAGGAAGACAGGGTGACATACAAGAGTGGAGGAAGATGCACACCGGTAGATTATATCCTATGCAGGAGGGTCAGTCTAAAGGAGATTGGAGACTGCAAAGTGGTTGCAGAGGAAAAAGTAGTTAGTCAGCATAGGATGGTGATCTGTAGGATGTGTTGCTCTCCTTGATCAGGTTTAAATCCCCAGTATTTCCAATGGTCTTTCACATGCATGATTTGATTCCTTTCTAAGAAGTGAGAGGAACAGGCATTTAGGCATTTGAAGTTCCTAATGCCCTCTCCAATGATCTTCACTTTACTTACTGAGGTCCTTGCATATTCAGGAACCGGGGTCGGGCAGCAGTGACTTTATTACCATTGCTAAGCATCATCTTATTTGGTTGAGAAGAATTTTTTAAGTGTTTCTTAATCTTGTAATTTTCTTAATGATTACATAATGTAAATGCTGTATGGGCCTGGAGCAAGTTCCAGCCACAAATTGGACATTTACCCCAATTTGAAACACAGGTCCATCAGATAGACTAGTCAAACACAGTCATACGCAAACTTCCACAGGACTGCAATTCACAGTCACCAATTAATTAGGCAGTTTGAATACCCAGTATATACCCTGTGTGACAGGCGGCTGGTGTCCATATCCATTCGGGATTGCCCCTGCACACGATTTTCAGGGGGAACAGCCCTGGACACTGCAATACCTCCCCCTGGACTCTAGATGGCCGCCTCCCTGGGGTGGAGCAGTGCCTCGGGCTCCTGAAGGGCATTCTGGGAATTGGAGTTGGACGCAGCCCTGTTGGGTCCTGCAGGCACCGCCAGGGGGCGCTGTGTTTGGGACTCCTGAGCCTGTATCGGCAACATATTCCTCACACCTGGAAGTGCAGCCGGAACTCAAGGATCAAGCACCTGGAACACTTCCGGGTGAACTATAAAAGGAGCCAGCAACAACCACTCAGGGGCCAGAGTCGGGCAGAGGAGGACAAGGTTGCCTGGGAGGAGTGGTGGTGCCAAGGAGGAAAAGAAAGTGCTTGTGTTACTTGTGTGCTTGGGACTTTTTTTGTGTCTGTGGGTACGGGGAAGGTGTAGCCCACAGACGAAGAAAAATAAAAGTATTTGTTTTATTTTACACGTGCCTCCTGTGTCCAATCTGTGTCGGGTCAGGCGCTATATAGCATCAATCTTACAACTGCAAAGATGGAAAACATTCAGACTGTTCAGTTTACTTAGTAGAATTGTAAAATCTTTCTTGAAATCTTAAAATAAAGTTGACACAGAGGAACACAAAAGATCAATTCGAGTACAATCTCCTGTGAAGAATTACTGAATCACATAATTCACCTGTGCAACATCATAAGTTATATCTAAAATAATTCATACCAATTTCCTATACTTGGACAACCTTCAGGAGTTTGTGTGAGTAGAGATTCTATATCAACATCATTAGCACTGTAGGGTGCCTTACCAGGTGATGTCTGTAAAAAGACTGCATTCATCACAACTATTGTCCATTCAAAATAAAAAGATCTCAGGTGTGACTTTGTCTTTCCAGAATGTAGTAGTCTAATTTGCCATCTCAAGACCTGAGATGGAGTACTGATTATTATATTTGTTTTCATGTTAAGTGATAATAAATATCAAGGGTAACGATCTCCTCATAAAGTCTTGTCCGTACTATAAGGCCTATCTAGTAATACACATTTTCACTCAGTACTGTAATTGCAATCAGGTTCACCTTTAGCTCCTACACAACCTTGATTACATTTCACTTCTTACCCTCATAGCCTTTGTATCAACTTAACCAAAAGAGAAAAAGAAGATCCTTTCCTGTATGATACAAAAGTGATATGCTCCTTGCAGTAGCACTGTTGCACAGTTTCAGTTTCTGGTCACCTGGGGCCTCATGTATAAATGGTGCGTACGCACAAAAATGTTGCGTAAGAACGTTTCCACGTTCAAATTGCAATGTATAAAACTTAAAGTTGTCGTAAAGACACGCACATTTTCACGGTAGCTCCAACCCTGCTGTACGCAAGTTCTGTGCTCGGTTTTGCAGACTGGCAGCACCCAGCGTCAAAGCAGTGCTACTGTTCCACTGTGGTTACCCTTTCTTTTTTAGATCCACATCCCTGACGCGGCTTTATAAATACACTGAAATTAACCGCATATTGTTTATTAGTTTAATGCATCTGATTGTAATTAACTTGTAACAATATAATGGTCCCTGTAATTTGCTTTATTTATTTTGCCCTCTAACCTCACAACCATTCAATGACCTGTGACAGGAAAGCATCCTCACAACTCGATGCTGCCACCACCATACTTTAAAGCAGGGATTGTGCATTTTTGACGATATTCAGTGTTCAAACAGGGCAAAAAGCTCAATTTTGGTTATCATCGGGTCACAAACCCTTCATCCTCCTCACTTAAGAGTTTCCTAGGTGCATTTTGGCGGACTGTGTGTATGTGTTTTTTAGTAGTGGCTTTCTTTTTGCCACTCTTCCTTAAAGCTGTAACTAGTGAAATGCCCAAGCAGCAGTTGTTGTCTGTCTCTCCAATGTCTTCCACTTTAGCTTGTATCTCGTTCTGAGTTATAATAGGTCTCCTTGGCTGCCACCCCCTAGAATTCTTCTTGCATGATTACTCAGTTTTTGTGGACAGCTTGCTCTAGGCACATTTACAGCTATGCCATAATTATCACATTTCTTAATGACTGATTTAACTAGACTTAAAGGGATTGTCAGTGACTTGAATGTTTTCATGTATTCTTCCCTGACTTGTGCTTTTTAATCGCCCTTCCATGGAGTTGCATGGAGTGTTGTTTCTTCATTGTGTAGGTCAGGCCACCATACTAACTCGCTACAAGCTGGACCTTTCATATAAGGTGCATTGATACTACAATCAATTGAAACTCCTTGAGTGCAGACAGATGGAATCCATTTAGCTAAAATTGTGTGACTTCTAAATCCAATTGGTTGGACCAGTGTCATATTAAAGGGGCGAATTCTTATTTTGTTTTTTATATTTGTAATTCATTTAGACCACTTTGCAGAGATCTGTTTTTACTTTATCATTAAAGAGTCTTTTCTGTTGATCTGCGTCAAAAGGGCCAGATTAAATCCACTGTGATTTTTGTTGTATAGCAATAAAATGTAAAATTTTCCAAGGAGGTGAATACTTTTTATAGACACTGTAATAGAATGGATGCTTGGTGGCACTATTGCCCACCTTTTCCACAACAGAAAGACGCTCTGTACACAGGCTAAAAGCACTAAGAAGACTTTTGATCTTTTTTCTTCTTCTGTAATAGTGCCTCCAAGCACCACAGCCACAATAAACACAACAGTAAAGTAATATTAATTCCTAATTTCTCATCCACACCTCTGTCCTACTACCTCCCAACTCCAGCTCGCTTGCTGGGTCTCCAAAAGTCCTTTATATAGTTCTTGACCCAGGAGTGTTCTTCTGCTCACGTGACTTGTTTGCACTTCCAAGTCAGATGGAGAATTAGCTTTTTCCTTCAGCCCGGAAGTACTTAAGGGCTCCCGTCCCTCGTGACTTAGGAGTACTTCTGGGCTATGGATGAAGCATGGCTCCTCTGGTCCTCTCACAGCTCTTCCTGGCGGCTCCCATGGTACCCAACAGGGCTGAGAAACCGTACTCCAAGTCTCAGGATGCCCTGCAGGAATCTGGGGCACCGTTACACTCCAGGGGAGCTGCCATCTAGCGTTTTGGGGGAGGCAGTGTCCTGGAAAATCTTCCTTCCCCCATCCTTCCATCTCAGGGGCGTCCCGGCCGGGATGAGCTGCCGGCCATCCTCCACAACACCATATTTTGGGATTATTCTTCTGTCTCTCCTTTTGTGAACCTTTGTCTCTAATGTTTTTCATTGATATCCCCCTCTCTCCTCCTATGTTCCTTCCTTCAAGCCTCTCCAGGACTGGGGTGAGTAGCAGCATTCCAGTCTTTTTTTTTATACTGTATATTTTTGAAAGTTGTTGTGATTGATTACTTTGCTTATTTTTGTTTATCTTAATAGAAATTACATAAAAAAAGTATTAATGTTCTTAGCTTCTGTAAGTTTAAGTGTTTCTTACATATATAATATGCCTAAAACTGATGTACACTCCGGAGTAATAGTTGTTTATTTCACATGAATCTCTGTTTCAACATATTTACAAAATACTGTATGTCCCATCATAATATTATGTGCTTAAGATGGCCTCATTTAATTTAGGAAAGCTACCAACTCACATTTCCAAACACATTCAGGTAAAACAAGCCAGAAATGTGACCCAGAGGTGTATTGTCTGCTTAAAGGAATTCTTTGTTAGTAACCAGTCTCAAAGGAGCTCATTGATTTTACAGTTTCTTTTCTGTTTCATGAAAGCTATTTATCACAATGAACTGCTTTTTTAACAAACACATATTTTAAGGTGTTTTTATTAAGAGCTTAAAAAGATTTCCTAAATGCAGACACATATAATATTTTTTTCTCAATGGGGGAAAAGGTAAAGGAAGGACACAATAGCGTGCAAGCTTAGAAGAGTTAGCTTTCTTTGGTCCAGTCAGATGTTAGCCCATAGCGTGAGATTCAATCATTGTTCAATGGTGACTGTGACAACATTAATTAAAATTAAATACCAGGCATAAACAATAAACACCATCCCACAAAATCCACAACTACTTTCCTACAACGCCAGAGTCAACCGAGCCAAATAAAATAATAAATTCAATGTTCCACTCTTTCCTTACAAACACATTTAAACTCACTTTATAAGGACTTATCCAAATGTATTATTCAACAGATAGTCCTGTACAAATGCCATTGTTTGGAAGCTGAACATAAAGATTTCTAATGTACAGTATCATATTTTAATATGAGGGTAGCTGTGCCCTTTCATAGATGCATTACTTGGCTTCTTAATAGGCTTTCCAGCTCACAAGGGGTAGCTGGGCTGTGGGGAGTAGGGGGGCTTGCGTTGACCCTGTGTGTACAGCACAGTGCGTGTTGAAGCAGCTGAGCCGTAATAGAATTGCATTATAAGTTAAATGTCAACTGGAGTACAATGGTATGGCCACAAACCATTCTGTGGTAATGATGTTTTGTTTCCAGTATTTCATGTTATTTTTCTAAAATTTTGAATATAAATGCATTTCCTTCAGCAAAACTACAAAGAGGATGGCTGTGCTAGTAATAGTCAGTCAGTCAGTCAGTCAGTCATTTTCTAACCCACTTAGTCCTGAACAGGGCCACAAGGGTCTGCTGGAGCCTATCCCAGTAAGCACAGGGCACAAGGCAAGGAACAAACCCTGGACAGGACGCCTGTGCTTGTAATAGCTTAGGATGAAGAGCATTCAGCCGCAGACTACAAACAGTAACTCAGGCAGGATGGACAAGATTGTCTCCACAAACATTTTGTCAGTTACATACGCTTGTCCATGTAAGAGTGAAAAAATGAGAAAGTTAAAACTATAGCTCACACCTTAGTGCAGGAGAGAAGGGTATGGATTTAAGAAGCAATGAGTGTCTTTTGAAAGAGATACCGAATATGCACATTTTAGTTGAGGACTGTTTAAACTAAAGAAATGGCCACAGAAAGCTTAGGACAGTTCAGGTTTAACAGGTCAAATAATGCAAAAAGTAGTAATATCACTTAATGCATACAGAAATGAGTTATAAACCCCATCATTCCAATATAGATAGTACGGCTAATAAAAAATGAGTAATAACGGAGTTGGTCTCGTCCATTGCGAGAGATGGACGTATGAAGCGGAGCTCCACTAGCAGCGGTGTTATTTTTCATATTATCTGCTTATTATCCCGAGATATCCTGTATTTATCCAACCTGAGGGGCACTACTACAGTATATGCAAGCATATATATAAACATGGACAACAAGAAAGGGGTTCAGAAAGAAACAAAAGAAACGAAAACTACATCCAAACTCAGATTGGCAAGCCCAAGCTCAAGATACGGCCTTTCAGAGACTGACCTGGATCAGATGGGTAAAAGCCCAGACTCCTCGGGACCACGGTCCGCTGCATCGTCTCTGGTTGAGAGCGAAATGGGGAGCGAATGTACGAGTGCGAGTGACACAGGTCAAGATAGCTCGCCGATTGGAGAAGATCATCTGAAACTGGAAAAGGCCTTGCAGTTCGCGCTCTCAACTACTTCACACGAGCCGGGAACACCCGGCCCACAGCCTCACCTACGGTGCACGAAAGCAGAAATGATCTGTCTGAACTGAAGGTGATGATCGCTGAGCTCAAGCAAGAGATAACGAAAGATATAAAGAAAAGCGAGAAGGCAAGGGAAAAAGCAAATGACAAGCTGCGACAGGAGCTGCAACAGGAGCTGCGAAAGACGCGGCAGCAGGATAATAAAGACTAAATAACGCATATGTATTCGCTTTGAGGCAGTCTTTAAAGATATGGTAGGTAAAATTGAAGAGCACATTCAGGAAACCTCGTCTAAACTGAGCACACTTGCTGATCAACTGAAGGATGTCAAGGAGACATTCACGACTCGGATTGAATCAGCCAAAAATCTAGCTGCCAGTGCTGAAGAAAAAGCAACAACTGCCAGCTCCGAATGCAAAAAACTCAGAGACAGACTTGCTGTTTTGGAAGATGGAAGCAGAAGGAATAATATTAGAATCGAAGGTCTACCTGAGAATCGAGAAATTCCATATATATTGTGGAAGCTGGCCCAGACAAAGACAGGCAGACACGTTCATGTCACCCACAAACACGTTTATTTACAATATTTACAGTCACAACGTGCACCACAAAACCCCCAAAGTCTCCAAAGTCCTGGCCACACAATGCCTTCCTTCCTTCAGGCCGCCTCCTAGCCTCCTTACATCCGGCTCAGTCCTCTCGGCTCCCGACTCTTGCCCCGAATGAAGGGAGGTGGCTCCTTTTATTATCACCCGCCGACACGCCCCTGTGTGGCGGAAGTGCTGGCTGCATCCCCGGAGGCACTCCGGGTGTCCCTGCTCTTCTCCCCCCCAGCACTACCTAAGGCATGGAGGCGCCCCCTGGCAGCGACCATGGGCCCCTACAGGGTGGAGCTTCAAAGCTCTGTACCCGTGGCCCCCAAAGGAACCAGGGCAGTCGCCCCCAGATGGTCTGGGGAAGGCGCAAGCCCTCCTCCGGTCCTGCTGGGCGTCCTGGCCGGGTCGCCACCCCAGCCACCTCTGACAATATATATATCCTCATTATTACTTGGACGCTGTCTGTTTATGTTTTAATTACAGTTATAGACGTTTGTGCTTAATTCTTTTTTTTTTATCTTATTTATTTTTTTCGCTACCCTAAACGAGACTGTTTAACATCATACCCTTGGTTTATTGTTATTGCTATTATTGCATTAAGACTTACTATGCTTATTCTGGACTACTTTCTAACACCATTCCCCGGGTTTATTATCCGGGTTTATTATCTTAATACATTAAGATTGCTGAAGATTATATATATTTTAAGTTCATAGTTTGTTAATGATTATATTTTAGGCATATAGTATTTAGACTATATTGGTAATAGATATCTCTATTTTTTAATCCTAAAAC
>JANRMT010062796.1:7252504-7278564 GCA_026402145.1 Polypterus bichir lapradei | reverse complement strand
TCTGATGACGTCACTTCTGGTTCAGGTGCCTCTGATGATGTCACTTCCAGCACATCTGATGACGTCACTTCCGGTTCCAGCATAAATGACATCATTTCCTTCCCCAGCCCTTAAAACCGTCATCTAACCTCCAAGTATTCAGTTCTATTTTGGACTCAGTCATGTGAATATCTCTGTTCAAACTTTTGCAGCCAGGATATAATATACGGGTGGCTGCCCCAAACCTTTATAATGTCTGAAATCTCGTCCTTGTCACAGTGGGCATTTTAAGGCTATAACAATCCAGGTTACAATTTGAACAGCTTTGAGTATAGTTAAAAAATCTCTGTTTAAAAAGAACAACAATTTCTAATAACTACAACACGTAGAATATGTAATCCTTTTTCTCACAAGATGAGTAAAGTGAAAAGAAAATAAGTTCTTTAAGCATGTTATAAGAAAACTGACACCAGCATTAACTGTAATGTTGTCGAACACATAATACTGCTAACATCAATCTGAAAGGGTTCTTTCAGTTCTCTAGCAATAGGAGAGGAAAGTGTAATTTAATTGTGATTAGAATGGCTAAGGGGAATTTAAAATATATTGATAAGGAAACAGAAAAAAGCACAGAATTTTTTTTGAAGAGGTCAGTGATAAACCAGAAGCCACAACTAGTATATAATGCATGTGGAATGATGTGGACATACAGATAGTGTTGCGGTATTACAATTTTAATATCTATTGTGGGAACCAGGCCGGACACAGACAGGCAGACATCGTTTTGTCACCCAACACACGTTTATTTACTATATTTACATCCAGTGGAACATGCACACCCCAGTGCCACAGCACCAATCACCCCTCAAGTCCTGTCCTCTTCCAAATGCCTTTCTTCAGGTCTGCCTCCACTCCTCTCCTCTGTCTTTCTCCTCTCCCGACTCCAGCCACTGAATGGAGGGAGGCGGCCCCTTTTATTCACACCTGGACAAGCTCCAAGTGCCTCCCGATAAGCCTCCGCTGGCACTCCCCAGTGTGGCAGAAGTACTGGCCACACACCCGGAAGCACTCCGGGTGTCCCTGGTCTTCTTTCCCCCCCAGCACTTCCGGGTGTGGTGGAAGTGCTGAGGGCCAGGGCTCCTCAGGCATCCGGACGACCCCTGGCGGTGACCACGGGCACCTACAGGACTGAGCTTCCAAGCTCCATACCCATGGTCCCCAAAGCCACCAGGGCAGTCGCCTGCTTGCAATTGGGAGGAGGCGTAAGCTCTTCTCCAGTCCTTCTGGGCGTCCCGGCTGGGTACCACCCCCAGCCGCTTGACATACCATAAACAAATACTGTACATCTCCCAGGAAGGAACAATACTTTTCCTATATTTTCATATTAATAAAAAGTGATTATTAAAAAAAACAGGACAGAAAAACAGCTATTCAGGAGATATGTGTTTATAAAGAATATTTGAGATCATATTTTATTAATATGCGGCATTTTATGAGATAGTAACTTAAGCATTTCATATCTGTAGGGTGTACAGATTAATTCCCCTTCAGTTTTAATTTTTTTAATATACACCATCAATGGGAAAACAACTGATTATTTAACAAGGATCTTTTTACTGAACTAGGAGACTTTGAAAGAATGACAGACCCAGAGCCCACCTAGGCAACATAGTGTGTAAGAACAGGGCCTCACGGTCGATCTCACTGAGGCAATTCATAGTCGTTGATCACTAGTTGTGGGTTGTGAGTACTTTGATGAAACCCACACAGAACATGTGAAATCTACATAGACAGCCACTGGGCTGGGCCAGTTGGCTGAAGATTTGGGACAGTAGTGCTATCCACCATGTGGGCCCAATTTACATCTCTGACATTAATAAAAATAGCAGGCAGATTTTCAGACAGGACTATTTTAGGTTGATTAACATTATCCCAAAGTCAGCAAACTCCATATACATCGGCTTATGTTCAATTTAAGCGCATATAAGTAAACTTTAGAAGTTTCAAGTAAAATATAAATATTGCAACAAACCCAATAGCCAAATAAACACAGAGAAGGACTTCTAGCCTGGATAATAAGAAGTCTGCTTCCATCTGAAAACAAGTCTGTAGGTTGGTGGGAGTAAGATGTGACTCAGCTTGGACGATCTGAATACAGTTTACATTAAAAGGTGTTAATATTTGAACAGAGTAGTTCCACCTTGTTGTATACACAAAGAACATTCTGATAGAAGTCTGGTTGAGGAAGGGCAGGAATGATTTACCAGTAGAGTGTTGGTAACTGAGTTGATAAGCATTAACAAGAATGATGTAATTTATCTCCCTAGGCAGTAAAATAAATTCAGTCAGTATTTCAATGTCTGGTTTACACATTTTAGATGTAATTGTAATGTGCCTTCTTTTTTATCATTACACATTGACATAGATGTTTAGTCTCCTGCCTTTTCCACTCCTCTGATGATATCAGATAAAACTTCTCCAGAATTAAAATAGCATCTGAAATAAGAAGTTTAAACTTGTTTAATTGTAAATAGGCAATCTCTTAGGTATACACAATGGGACATCTGGATCTAGATAGTACAGATTAAAGTCACAGGAGTTGTGGTGGACTAATTACTCTCCACAGGCAGGCAGTTTATGCAAAAACAAAAAAAATCAGTAGAGCACTATTTGGAATACTAGTTAAAAAGTATACAGGTGCATCTCAATAAATTGCAATATCATCGAAAAGTTAATTTATTTCAGTAATTCAATTCAAAAAGTGAAGCTTATATATTATATAGATTCATTACACACAGAGTGATACATTTCAAGTATTTATTTCTTTTCATTTTGCTGATTATGGCCTACAGGTAATGAAAACTCGAAATGCAGTATCTAAGAAAATTAGAATATTCCATAAGAACAATAAAAAAATGATTTTTAATACAAAAATGTTGGCCTACTGAAAAGTATGTCCATGTACGCACTCAATACTTGGTCGGGACTCCTTTTGCATGAATTACTGCATCAGTGTAGCGTGGCATGGAGGTGATCAGCCTGTGGCACTGCTGAGGTGTTATGGATGCTTTTATAGCGGCCTTCAGCTTATCTGCATTGTTGGGTCTGTTGTCTCTCATCTTCCGCTTGCCAATACACCATAGCTTCTCTTTGGGGTTTAGGTCAAGTGAGTTTGCTGGCCAATCAAGCACAGTGATACCATGGTCGTTAAACCAGGTATTGGTACTTTTGGCAGTGTTGGCAGGTGCCAAGTCCTGCTGGATAATGAAATCAGCATCTCCATACAGCCTGTCAGCTGAGGGAAGCATGAAGTGCTCTAAAATTTCCTGGTAGACAGCTGTACTGACTTTGGACTTGACAAAACACAGTGAACCAACATCTAGTAGATGAGATGGCTCCCCAAATCATCTCTGACTGTGGAAACTTCACCCTGGACCTCAAGCCACTTGGATTCTGTGCCTCTTTACTCTTCCTCCAGACTCTGGACCTTGATTTTCAAATGAAATGCAAAATTTACTTTCATCTGAAAAAGAGGACTTTGGACCCCTGAGCAACAGTACAGTCCATTTTCTCCTTAGCCCAGGTTAGACACTTGTGACGTTGTTTCTGGTTCAGGAGTGGCTTCACACAAGGAATGCTATAGTTGTAGCCCATGTCCCAGATACATCTGTGTGTGGTGGCTCCTGAAGCACTGACTCCAGCCGCAGTCTACTTGTGAATCCCCTCCAAATTCTTGAATGGACTATACTTCACAATGCTGTCAAGGCTGTGGTTATCCCTGTTGCTTGTGCACCTTATTCTGCCACAATTTTAACTTCCACTCAACTTTCCATTAATATGTTTGAATACAGCACTCCGTGAACAGCCAGCTTCTTTAGCAATAACCTTTTGTGGCTTCCCCTTCTTGTGGAGGATGTCAGTGACTGTCTTCTGGACAACTGTCAAGTCAGCAGTCTTCCCCATGATTGTGTGGCCTACTAAACCAGACTGAGAAACCATTTAAAGGCTCAGAACACCTTTGCAGGTGTTTGGGGTTAATTAGCTGAGTGGAGTGTGACACCATGAGTCTACAATATTGAATTTTTTAACACAATATTCTAATTTTCTGAGATATTGAATTTTTTGTTTTCATTAGCTATAAGCCATAATCACCAAAATGAAAAGAAATAAACGCTTGAAATATATCACTCTGTGTGTAATGAATCTATATAATATATGAGTTTAACTTTTTCAATTGAATTACTGAAATAAATGAACTTTTCACTGATATTCTAATTTATTGAGATGCACCTGTACATTTAAGTTATGAATTACACCTGTAAGGCTACATCTATAACACTGCCTGGTCGTAATGTAAGGATGAAAGTGTGATAGTGAAAGCCCAGAGAAGAGCAAATAATCCTACTCCTAACCTATTTAGAGGGATCATTGAGGTTGAAATGGTGTAGTTTAATTAAACGGAGGTTCATAGCGATTTGAGACAAGCTTTGAAATTTATGAAGCGTATAAACAACATGAAATAGAACCTTGGGATCTGTGAGTCATTTCATTGGTCTACTTTTTAACTACTTCCTTTTACCTTATAATTTGTGTCTTTTTATTTACATTTACATTTAATATTTGTATTGTTGTGCACAAATAGGTTAATTGGGCACACCGTGTACAACTTTGTTATTATGCCACTGTGACACCAAGGACAAGCTGTTTACTGGGGCAAAATTTAAGGATTTAACAAAATAAGCGAACAGTCAACAGTGCTGCTCCTTTGAAGTTTCTGAATACTACCCTCAAATCCCAGGTCCGTCTTTTTAACTGTGGGGTTTGCATGGTCTCCCTAGATCTTTGTGTGCTTTTCTCAGAATGCCTCAATTTTCCTCATTTATCAAGAAAATATACAAATTGAATTAACCGACTACACTTAATTTGACTAGTCTTAGTATGTGTGAATGTGTCCTGTTGTAGACTAACCCCCCATTCTGAATTATTCCTTTGTTCACATCCAGTATTTCCAGGAAGTGGAATAAGTATGTTAATAAAACTGATGGATAAAAGGAAAACTATATGATAGGATTCTTTATGATACTCTGTGTAACTGAATGGTTACTTGTTACATTGGAATTAACATTATTGTTTTCATTATTAGATGAAATGTTATATGCTGTTGAAGAAATGACAGCTGGTAAGGAGGTAAGAACTATATACTGTAATATGTGTTAGATTCCAGTTAGACATGCCTTTACTCTGCTGTATGTACAGTAGACATGTTTAATTACATAAATAACATTTTACAGATACATCACATTTCCAATTTATTATTAAGATTAAAAAAATACAAAACAAAAACATCCCTAATGTAACCCTCTGGGTCATCCAAATTCACTGTGGTTTTTACTTGTCTGTCACACCACAACATCACAAGCTGGGATCTAAGAAACCAGCGTCAGACACAAATAAACAACTTTAAAACTAAAAGCAAAAGCAAACAAACACATTCAAACCATATGCTTTACTTAATAAACTTAGAAACAGAGAGCACAATATCTTTAAGAGAAGAGGGGCATGTAACCTGCCTCAGAAAAGAGACCAAGAATGGCCCTATAAGAAAAAAAACTGTAACTTAAATGAGGGCAGTGCCCAGACAGAACATGTTAAAAACATGTGCATCTAAGACATTTTATTTTTATTCAGTCCAAAGTACAGTGTTACATAATATGAATGGCTAATACTATTCATTCAGTTCAAGGTATTCTTGTAAAACGTACTTCCGCCTAAAAGCACAGTGCACTATTAAGTGACTACTTGTCTTAGTCAAACCTGAACTCAGAATTATACACATGTAATTTTATTTATTTTTATAGATAGAAGGTCCCTGCCTTAGATCTTCCCAAAAACATACAACTGAACGAGCACTTGTCTGTTTTTAGTTGTGGCCACATTTTGCTTTGTGTGCCCTTTTCAAATGTCAGCAAACATGTTCAGTGTTATTCATATCTTGGTTTTTTTGGTGTCCACTGTAGAAACTGGAGTCTGCTTCAAAGTTTCCATATTAATGTGCTGTTTTCTTTAAATGTTTAGCTTTCATTTACCTTGCTGGATTTATTAATGCTTATACACCACTGCAAACCCTACAATCACCGGCTTATCATTTCAAGGAAAAACAAAATTACTGTGGGAGATTAATCTTTTAGTTACAGACTCCGTAAGCTTGGAATGAGCTTCTGGCATTTAAAGTGACATTATTTTAGTGTAGCCTTCTCCTTGTTAGGGATGCTGGTACAGCTCTGCACAATGCATTATTATTTGTGGTTATTTTTTTGCATGCCTGATATGCTACTGGTGATGGTATGGTGGCACAGCTGCAGAATGCCAGGGCTGAATCCTCTATCTATGTACATTTTCTTGATACTCTGATTATCCTTTGAATGTTCCTAAGACATGCAGGATAGGTTAATTGGCAGCTCTCAATGACAGCCTTTGGGTGCCTTTAGTTTGTGAGTATGTGGACCCTAAAGATGGACCTGCATTTCATCCACAGTTGCCTCCAATCCTGCGCCCACTCCAGCCAGAACATACTCTGGTCTTCTGTGACCGTGTAATATGAAAAGCAGTTTCAAAAAAGGTTGGATAGTTTCTCTACTTGTTTGATTGTTATCTTCATTTTTTTTTCTTTCACCTTGGGGCTATTTCACACTTTGGCTAAATAATTTACCATGGCTATGTCACTTTACTCAACAGCAGAAGTGGCAGACTGCACCATTGTATTTTGAACTCAGATGCTGTCAAAGAGTTGTCTTCTAGCCAATAATAAAAGAAATGAGAGAGGAGTGCAAGGAACCATCTCTCACTGCTGAAGAGTACATGAAGGAGCACTACTAGGGTGTGCTATAGAGCCAGTCAGGAAATTCATTCTGTGGCACCACCACCAACTAAGCTTTACTTCTTAGCAGCCCTCCAATGCCCTTCAAATTAAAAAAAAAAAACACACACACACAGACACTTTCACATTGCAGACAGCCAAAGGAAAAACTCTGCCCGTTTTGTGGATGGGATGGGTACTATACAACAAGTGGTGCACTTCCATGTGTACAACATCAGGTTTGCTCTCCCAAGGCCCTGCTCCTGCATACACTGCCAGACAGTCTCAACCTTACACAAAACATTACTGTCAGTCCCCATTCACAGCTCGACAGTGCTGGGGTCATGACACTTCTATGGATGTAGCACCAAGATTAGTTTGGAAGTCAAGACTTTTAAGTTTTCTGGTCAGGGATTTACAACTTAATGCTCCAAGGAACCTTCAAGAAGTATTCATTACTGATTTAAAACCACAAAAGTCAGTTACCTAAAGTAAAGTTTCTAAAAACCACCCTCCTCTGGCAATTTGGGAGTTCAGAGCTGGGAGTCAAAGGACTAATGCTGTCTGGTGAGAATGTAATTTGTAGCCAGAATTTGGATGTCTGAGCAGTTCTGGAACATTTTGAGGAGTCAGTCATACATTGTGCTGTGTAAGCAGAATTATGGACCGCTAATATTTGATATTTTTATTCAATATTTGGTTTTCCCGATTTGTGTATTTATTATAGCCTATTTCTTTTTCTGTTCTCATGTGTTCAGTATTGCAAATTACTTGGATACTCTTGAAAATTTGTACATTTTAATAAAGTTATATTATTTGCAGCTGGTGTTGATCATCACATGAACTCATGTTTAGCCTTTAACATTTCCTGTGTCTTTACAACTTTAATTCTATTGTCGAACATTTTTACTTAGGTGTGTGCATATTGTCATTCACTAATGGATCAGTTTGTGCTTCACAGACAATTCAGTTCTTCAAACTCTCTAAAAATGTGAAAAATCAATTAACTGCTTCTATAAAATATATTGTTGTAAAATATATATGTATAAAATAGCTGAACTGTGGAACACTGATTTAAAGTATGAAAGAAGGCTATATGTTCTGCCTATTAGGGTTAGGGTTAGGGTCAGAGTTTGACTCTAATTCATATCATGTTTTGCATGGAATTTGCATGTACTTCCAATGCCCATGGCGCTCTCCAGGTTTTTCTCTGGTTTTCTCCTATAACCTTAAAATGTTCATTAGGTTAATTTACATTTCTAAGTTGGTCCATTAGGACTGAGTCTGGATGACTGGTTCCTGCTTCTTGGTGCTTTGCCAATGATTAAGTAGGCTGACTAAATTTAAAACTTTGTCAAAGTTAGAAGGTCAATGAGGTTGCATGCTTCTTGGGATCTGAGGCTAAAATACAGCAGGTCGGCATGCCCATCACTGAGAATAGCCATTTCACTAGAAGCTGTTGTTTTGATACTGTTACAATTATTAGACTGGGATAGTTTTTATGGCTTAATGAGGCAATTGCCTTTTTAGTGGCATGGCAGTCAGCAAGCACCGGCTCTGAGGTAAGAAACGTTAAATAAAAGGAGGATGGATTAGAATGGAGAAAAAGAAAATGAGAAATGAGCATGAAACCAAAAGAGAGCATCCAATCACTTGTCCTGAAATGATTTACACATATGAGAGGATGAGCAGCTCTGAGTTTGTTGAGCACTTTAATGAGAGTTGAGCCGGATGCTGATTTGGAGATTCCAGTGCGTGGGCAGTTCATGGTCGACATGCATTGGGATGCAGCAGGCTGCATGAGATGGATCTAAGCAGACGTCCCAAATGAGAATACCATATTTTAAGAAAACAATGATTTTAAATGTATTTGTTTATTGGGACTTGTTATGATATCTGATTTAATAACTGACCAAACAGATTGGTTTATAAGTTGATTTTTATTTAGTCCTTATTAAATTGTACTAAAACCTGTTGATTATCATCTTTGTCACTTTTCTGTTAGGTCTAAGGAGGAATAGAAATGTTCTCAGCCACCACTACAAGCTACATCGGGTAAATAACATATTAAAAAAAAAATCTTTTTTTTCTGTGAAATATTCTTTTAATATGTGCATAGGCTTTACAGTGAATATACATTTCAACAACTTCATGTAATGAACCTTTGCCCAGTTTCTTTGTGATATCTTTGCCCCTTGGTTTTCTGATGGTACACATTTATGCACAAATATTGGTTTTGTCCTCCTGTTACAGCTTTCTGCCATATAAATTATCTTTGGTGTCACCAGTTAAAGTTCCTTCTTTACCATAAATTAACTGTGCTTGGCAGTTAAGTTAATATGCCCGGGCACAGTAGCTGCTAAATTGCTTCTTGCTAACAGATGGAAAACTCTTGAGTTTATAGAACTGTCTGTCCACTTTCTTATAATTTGTCTAACCCAAAGCTATCTCCCTCATAAGATAAAGGCGCACCTAATGAGTTAATTCAATACAGGGATTCTGCTGCTTCCCTAGAAAAACCCATTGTTAATAGAAATCTGTGATGCTGTAGCTCACTTAGCTAAGTGTGGTGGTGTGGTGAACAATTTAAATCACAAAAATGATTTAGCTACACGTTGACTCTCTGACATCATCATTTTAGAAATAGTTGAAAATGTTGAAGAGGTATGTGTTTGGTAATTCCATTAAATTTGGAAATTGAATGTGTAATAAATGGATTTCTTAATATAAATATTCATAGAAACTCATTTGACAGTTACGATTGGTGCTCACAGTAACTGACTGCAAAGCTATAGTATCAAACATATATGGTACTCTACATGTGACATCTTGGTTCTTTATCATGGGCAGAAAGCTGAAGTGTTTTATGTTGTCACAGTTACCTGAATACCATCTCCAGCTCCAACAGGCCAAGGTTGGCCTCCTTGTTTTCCCAGCCAAACCATCTTTAACATCCACAAGATCAGACAATATCTGACAGACCATGCAGTACAACATCTGAGTAGGCTCATCGGTCATGTGATGACTTGACTGCCGTAATTTTCTACTAGCTTGTGCTGGCAAGTTACTTCAAATGATTCAAAAATGCAGTGCTGCATATTGTATTCTGCCAGCCGAGAAGGGTGCATGTCACTCCCATTTCCAGGCCACTGCATTGGCTCCCTGTAGAGGCAGTTGAGTTCAAATTCTTGATGCTTGCTTATAGAGTAGACAATGGGTCAACACCTATTTAAAGTACGTGGAATCACACATGAGGTCCTATGTACCTTCTCATGCACTCAGGTGTGCTAGCGAATGATGTCTGGTGATGCCACCTCTGCATAGCATTAAATCTCAATCCAGACTCTTTTCATATGTAGCTCCTAGATGGTGGAATAAGATGCCCACCTCCATCCCCTCACTGTGTTTAAGAAGCATTTGAAGACTCACTTGTCCTAATAATATCTGTCTAATTAATAATGGCTTTGATAAGTTCTTACCACTAAGGTAAGATGGACTAGTCTCTTGCACTATTCCATTTGGTTTAAAACTTTTTGCCTCTGATGATCAATTTTGTAACCTTTTTCTCTAGCACTCTTTTCAAAATAGCCCCACAGATTGAGGGGCACTGCTTTTGTAAGTCACTTTGGATAAAAGCATCTGCTAAATGAATAAATGTAAAAGTATAAAGTAGCCTCCAATCCTGTGCTAGCAGGTGTTATATTATATGGGATTCCAGGTGCTCAGACATTTTTGAAAATATAGGTTATTTCCTGTCCAGTAGGGTCTTTAGGTGTTACTGTGCCATAACTGCCATCTGCAGAAGTGAGGGGTGTACCAGCTCTTATTTTAACATAATTCTGCTGTCAAGTATGATTCTGTCTCGCACAGGCACGCAAAGTGGCCCAGACTAGTACATTCTTGCGTTGACAGATTCTGCAATACTTATTGTGTGTGTTCAGCTCCATATACAATGCAATACATCATGCCTCGACAACCACTTATGTAGTCAGCTGAACACATTGAGCACATTTGGATTAAAGTGGCTTTGAGAATCGGCGCTCAGTTAGTCAGCTCCAGACAACAAAACAACAATGGTGAATCATAAAAAACATAAAGTCTTAGAGACAAGGGGAAATTTATAGTCGTCTCAAAATACTTTTGTTAGCAATACTGAAATACTGTGAGAATATATTTAAACTGAATAATCTCAAACCGTTTCATTTTTTTTTCTTTTCAAACAAAGTTTCATATTACCGTAAAATGAAAAATACAACATCTCCCTTGTAATTTGTTGTTCAAATATTGACTTAATGTGCTTTGTTTTTTCTTCCATGTACTTGCTTCTACTTTTGGTGCAAGCACTGTTGACCCAAATTTGTATTTATACTTTAAAATGTGCGAGTTCCAAATGGAAAGTAAATGATACTTTGTAGACTGCCATAATGGTGACTTCTTCACAGATTTGTTCTGATATAAGACCTTCCTATTTTTTTTTCTATAATCATTAAACTTTCTACATTAAAGTTTCAATAAGTTTAATTTAAAGTTCTTTTTTTTGTTCAAATATTTACTTTTATTTACTCTGGCTTTTATTTATATAGTGTATGATTTTTTTTTTTTTTTAAATGACTTGCTGCAATTGTTTCCAGACTTCAGCAATTATAGGGTTGTTAGGTTTCGGTGTGGTGTGCAGAGTGGCATACTGAGTTAGTAAGCACAACTGAATCAGTCGTCTAGTTTATTGTTAATGTCTTCAGCCATGAGGCTACACTGCCTACCTTTCATTATTAGTATGTGATCAGTAATAATAATCTTAATTAAACAGCAGTGACATTTTTTGGCATCAATATTATGGTGGGAAAAGGATACAATGAAAAGGAGTGGCACCATCTTGAGAAGCTGTGCAGACTGTGTGTGTGTGTGTGTGTGTGCATGAGTAAGTGTGAAAGCAGAACTTATGATACCAGGCCTCTGCTTAAATCCTTTGAACTAGGCTGGTGGTTGCCAGAGTGTCTCAGGAATATTCTTGTTTTAATTGGTTCATGGAGTTGTGGCAAGTGAATGCAACTGGTGTTGCCTTTGAGCCCTATTAAGTGGTGTGAGGTGGTAGCCAGCACCATAAATGTGCATGTGCAGGCAGTGGATGTGTCAGAAATTAAATCATTGGAGCCACAGGGAATGAGCTGTGGAAGACTGAAGCGGTGGTAGCTGTGTTGGAGATCAACTGAGGGAAGAGATGGCTTCCAACAAATCTCATTTGAGGGAGAAATAGTATGTTTCACAATGTATTAGGCTACCAGCACCAGTGATAATAAAATGCCAGCCAAATAATGCCATAACAAATCACATAACTTTTTTATGTTATTCCAAGAAAGTAACATAGTATGCAATCAAGAAAATAAACTATGCAGATCTTATACAGTAACTTAAAAACCTAACAAACATGTTATTTTATCATACAGTGCAACCATAATTAGACAATATTAAATATCAACATTGAATATTCAACACTGAAGCAGATAGTCAAATTCATAAATTTCCTTATTTTGTTCAGTGAACAAAAATGCTGATTGTGCGCATAAATAATCTCAGTGATTAATGACATATGTGACAACTACTCCAAAACAGCAAGATGTACAAGTTTGCACACACTTTAAATTGTATAAAAAAATCAACTAATGGGTCACTTAAAAGGTCTTCAAGCTCTAAGGTGGAACTGAAAGCTGAGGCTGCACATGCCGACACACGAGAAGTAGTGTAACCAGATCACTGCTGTCCAAGCAAACAGGCTAATGGTGCAAGGCACAAAGATGTTTTCATATACTGTACTCCAAAAAAGAAATGTGGGACATTTTTTATTATGACAACAATGCTGAGTTTGCTATAGATGTAAAAAACATGTTAAATTATGGAGGCAAGTTTACTACTTATTTAATTTTTGCAAACCATTACCATCTGCTGGGAGAGGGGTTGGCAGTGCCCTTAAGGAGAGACTCTACTGTTAAATGGTGTTTAAACTAAATACAATTATGAGGTGAAATGTACTGTTATGAATTAGGCTGATTACAAATGCTTATTTAGTATAGGAAATTAATGTAATAGACTCAGTGAGGGGCAGTACGGTGGCGCAGTGGTAGCGCTGCTGCCTCGTAGTTAGGAGACCCAGGTTCGCTTCCCGGGTCTTCCCTGCGTGGAGTTTGCATGTTCTCCCCGAGTCTGCGTGGGTTTCCTCCGGGTGCTTCGGTTTCCTCCCACAGTCCAAAGACATATAGATTAGGTGCATTGGAGATTCTAAATTGTCCTTGGTGTGTGTGTGTGTGCGCCCTGCCCGGGGTTTGTTTCCTGTCTTGTGCCCTGTGTTGGCTGAGATTGGCTCCAGCAGACCCCCATGACCCTGTAGTTAGAATATAGTGAGTTGGATGATGGATTCAGGGAGATAAAACAAATTTGGTTTATTAATGGGCTAAGACTTTCCATCAATTTTAATGCGTACAGACAACTCTTAATTTACTGTAGCAAATCCATTTGTGACTGTGACAATTTTCCAACAGATGCAAGTAGCATTGAAAGTGTTCAGGAACTGTAATTATCTCAGTATGAAAAAGGAATTTCCAGTAAGCACCAGGTCATGATGCAAAGTAGCAACTGACAAAAGAAACAGGTCAACTTTTTAATTTGAACAAAGTGGTCAAGTCGTGGTTTATTTGAACATCTGCAAATGGAAATCATGAATATCTTTCCATACACTTCTGTCTGGGTTTGTAAGGCACATCTCCAAAGTAAAACAAAGACTTCTGTCCTTCTATACAGCACTCCCTTAATCTCCATTCTCTCCTTAGCTGATCTGGGGTGCTGTTTGTTCTAAGCATCTCCTCTTTACTCCTCCACCACAAGTTATTCCCTTTCATAATTTACCCAAACTAAAAATCTGTGCACACCCTTACCAACCAGAACGTACCACCCTGTGTTACCATTATGTTAACTGTAAGATGACACAATAAGCTTGAGTCACTTAAGGCCTGTTACTAAGATGCAATGAAAGGTTTTAAGGTCAGACATATCTAGGTTTGTTTGTGGTTCTGGTAAAGCATCATTAAGATGATGAGATCTGCCTGGCAGGCATTAAAGAGTATTATTTAGAAATGCCAGACTAGGGATAATGAGCTATAAGACATTTTGATAATGATACAATGATTTTTGGTAGAAGCAGAAATTTAAAAAGGTTTTAATTTCAAAACCAATTAAAAGGTTTTTAGGTTTTAGGATGTAATGAATCGCAGGATGAGCTGTCCAAAGTGTAGCCATAGTTTGAAAACATAAAGATTGTTAGAGCTGATTGAAGGCAGTTCATTATATACAGTTGATTCAAAAAGTTTTCAGACCATTTCACTTTCTACACACTTTACCATGTTGTAGATTTGATTTTAAATGGATCTGCCATTTTTGCCCATCAATCTGCAATCACTAACCCTTAATGATTTCATTTTCTGATTTTTAACAAAATTACAAACCATTCTAAAAATACATTATCACTTTGTCATTGTGGGTAAAAATGGAAAATGAATCCATTTAAAATTAAATCTGCAACCACATAAAGTATATGGACTGGCAGGACTGGTTTGTTCCATTGAGGGCACCTTTAAGGGATGTTTTGCCTTGTAAGGGCAGCACATGACTAATTATGCATGCAAATTAGCCATGCAGTGCTGCAGTGCCAGTGCACTGGGATCAGTGTTACATATCCAGTGGCTGTTCTCATACTGACCTCATTATGGTCAGCTAATGTACAGCTCAAATGAAACGAGTGCAAGTTTTTTTTTTTAAATGCATACACGTGCAGATAAAATATTACAGTAAATGTGTGAATTATCTGCACATGGATGCCTCACCAAGCATCATGGAGCGCTTGGGAAAAAAAGTGACTGTTTAAGCCAGCCTATTCATGCTAAATTTCCAGGAAAATATTCAAGTGGCAAGGTTACTGGCAAACACAGCATATTCACTGCAAAAACGCTTTGGCGGATATCACCGACCAACACCAATGTAGAGTACAAGTAAAAATGTAAGCTTTATAATGTGCTGTTAAGGCCTCATCTGGAGTACAGAGTGCAGTTTTGGTCGGCGAGCTATAAAAAAAGACACAGAAGTGCTAGAAAAAATCCAAAGAAGAGTGACTAGGCTGATTGCGGGATTGAGAGGTATGAGGTATGACGAGGTATTGAAGGAGCTGAATCTTTTCAGTTTATGCAAACAGAGATTAAGAGGTGACATGACTGAACTTTTTAAAAATATGAAAGGAATTACTACAGTGGATCCAGACTGTTACTTTAAAAACAGTTCATCAAGAACACGGGGACACAGTTGGAAGCTTGTTCAGGGTAAATTTCACACAAACGTTAGTCATTTTTTCTTCACATAGAGGATCATAGAAAAATTGAATAAATTACCAAGTACTGTAGTAGACATTAAAAACTCAACTTTGGATAAATTGAATGAATAGGAGTGGCAAGCTTTGCTGGACTGAGTAGCCTTTTTGTTGTCAATAAATTTCTAATGTTTTAATTTATAGAGGACTGTAGTGGATGCCCTTTTTTCAGTTAACATCTTTAGTTGAAGGCAATTCTTACTGTTAATGGCTGTTTTTGTTTAATTAGATGACTGCTTCAGCTTTTTGTCCATGTGCCAGAAATTTTTAAGATTGTGCAATCCAGGAATGCACTCATTGCACTTTGTATACATAAAATACATGTTAGTCTTTTAAACTCTTTTTCTTACTCACATGCAAATTACTAATAAAATATAAATCACACAGAAAGCAATAGTGAAGAAACTCATTTGAATTTATTTGCATTTTTGGGTGTTCTTTTTATGGTACCTTTTTGAGTGTACTATTTAGGAAGAAATAAGAAAGACACAAATTTTAGTAATTGAAGTTGGTCCTCCATAGTTGTTTGTTTGATTTTCCTGACTAGGACCTTTGTACTTAGTTTTCTTTAGATTAATGACTTTTGCCTCTCTGGTTAAATCTAAAATTTTTTGACACATACAAATTGTTCATACTGTACAAATATATAGTAAAATGTTACTCAGCTCCAATAGTCATTCTAAAAGATTTTGATAATCAGGTCCACATCTCCAGTGCAAGTCGTGGTTTTACATATTCACTGTCACATGCAGTGTTCAGAAAAACTCAACTCAAAGTACAGAATGTTTCCCATTGGTAAAGCGTTAATATCATACCCAGTAGTTGATTTTCTGTTAGTACTAGGACAATATAATTGTTTTTCCAGGACTCTTATACAGCTTTAAAGTCATTCTCTGATATCATAAACGGAGGCACTTGTGTTCGAAGGCAGATACTGTCACATTTTAAAATAATGGGAAAAAAACTGGTTATTTTAAAAGTTTAAATAATGACAGAATTTATACATGCAAACTTGGAACATTTTTCACATGTTTTTGTGGATGAAAAGAAACCATCTTTTTTTTTGTTTAAACATGGTATTTTGGGTGGTTTTTCATATATTTTTGTTTTTTTTTGTCAGAGGCTGAGTTTAAAAGTGCCTGGTTGACTATGATTGGCTGTCCTGGAACAGCAACACTGATAGAGTTACAAGAACAATAGCAGCTTGCCAATATTAGTCCAACAGTGAAGGATACAAGTGATTGAATTTGAAGGCTTCCAGGATGTAAAATGTATCAACAAAGTGAACCCATTAGATTTTTCTGAACATTTTAATAAAACAACAAGTCAAAGACACTTGTTGAAACAAAAGATGTGCATTGGAAATGGAAGAATTTGTTTCCAAAGAAGGATGTAGGAATCTGGAGCAAACTGTCTAGTCACGTTGGTATTTTTTTAAATCACTACATTGTTATTAGCTAACAAAATGAGCAATAACATGTAAAGAATTTCCTTCTTACACTTGCATACTTTTCCTGTCATTAACAACTAACCCCCCTCCCACAATAATTACATTCTTAAGATCTTTTTCTTTTGTATTTGCATCAGAATTAATAGGAAATGATCCATGAATAGAGTTACAAAGGTTTTGCTATTGGAACATTAGCACAAATTGGATAAGAACAGGCCATTCAGCCCAACAAGCTTACCTCCTCTTCACGTTCACTTTCAAAATAACAATGAATTATGATTAGAAGGTCTCTAAAATCCTACTCTCTACCTCACTTACTGTTATTTTTTCTTTATGGGTATGTTTCTCTGCTTTAAAAAAAACTTTATAACAGTGTTGCAAATTGTGACCTTAACAACTTTCTAACTGTGTCCCTTGTTGACAAATTAATTTTAAAGTAACAGCTGCAATCATCTCTACTAATTTCCTTCATAATTTTAAAGACTTTGAGAACATCACCTCTTAATTTCTGTTTTATTAAACTGGAAAGTTTCAGCTCCTTCAGTCTCACTTCACTACTAATACATTTCATTCTTGGAATGAGTCTTGTCACTCTCCTTTGAACTTCCTCTGGTGCTGTGATGTCTCTCCTGTAATTAAGAGTACTCCAGACAATTCCTCACTTACTCTGTACCTCTGTGCTTAACACTTGTCAGACCATTTTTGAACTATTCATTTCACTTGTAAACACTGTGCCCTTATTGTGCAAACAGCCTTCTATGGATTTCAGCCCGGTACACCTTCAGTCCATAAAAAGTAGATCACTCCTCACTGCTTTTCTTGCAAACAGAGAGTGGAGCGGCCATGTTTACTCCTAAAACGAACAAGAGAAACTGACTAATCAAAGTCGAGACTTCGCCACTGAGACCACAGACACAGCATAATTCTACATGTGCACAGTCAAAGCTGTACAGCTAGCTCAGCCAAAATTATCACAAAATTGTCAATAATTATTTACTTAGCCTTGTATATAGCCTAACATGGATCTAGGAATGAGTCCAGTTTGACTCCAAGTCCTTCTCATAAGTGGTCGTTTTAGGTTTTATAACTGACTCCTGAGGGACACCATTGTTCAAATTCAATCTTGTACCAAAATACACAATGTGACCTGAATTTTCACTTCTTTTAGTTTGATCGCTAGCCACTCATGTGGGAACTTACCAAAAGACTTCTGAAAATCCAGATTAGTAATACAGTTAGGGCCATAAATATTTGGACAGAGAAAACTTTTTTCTAATTTTGGTTCTGCACATTACCACAATGAATTTTAATTGAAACAACTCAGATGCAGTTGAAGTGCAGACTTTCAGCTTTAATTCAGTGGGTTGAACAAAACGATTGCATAAAAATGGGAGGCAACTAAAGCATTTTTTTAACACAATCCCTTCATTTCAGGGGCTCAAAAGTAATTGGACAATTGGCTCAAAGGCTATTTCATAGGCAGGTGTGGGCAAGTCCGTCGTTATGTCATTATCAATTAAGCAGATAAAAGGCCTGGAGTTGATTTGAGGTGTGGTACTTGCATGTGGAAGATTTTGCTGTGAACAGACAAATGCGGTCAAAGGAGCTCTCCATGCAGGTGAAAGAAGCCATCCTTAAGCTGCGAAAACAGAAAAAACCCATCCGAGAAATTCCTACAATATTACGAGTGGCAAAAAAATCTACAGTTTGGTACATCCTGAGGAAGAAACCAAGCACTGGTGAACTCGGCAATGCAAAAAGACCTGGACGTCCACGGAAGACAACAGTGATGGATGATCACAGAATCATTTCCATGGTGAAGAGAAACCCCTTCACAACAGCCAACCAAGTGAACAACACTCTCCAGGGGGTAGGCGTATCGATATCCAAGTCTACCATAAAGAGAAGACTGCATGAAAGTAAATACAGAGGGTGCACTGCAAGGTGCAAGTCACTCATAAGCCTCAAGAATAGAAAGGCTAGATTGGACTTTGCTAAAGAACATCTAAAAAAGCTGGCACAGTTCTGGAAAAACATTCTTTGGACAGATGAAACGAAGATCAACCTCTACCAGAATGATAGCAAGAAAAAAGTATGGAGAAGGCGTGGAACAGCTAATTATCCAAAGCATACCACATCATCTGTAAAACGTGGTGGAGGCAGTGTGATGACTTGGGCCTGCATGGCTGCCAGTGGCACTGGGACACTAGTGTTTATTGATGATGTGACACAGGACAGAAGCAGCCAAATGAATTCTGAGGTGTTCAGAGACATACTGTCTGCTCAAATCCAGCTAAATGCAGTCAAATTGATTGGGCGGTGTTTCATGATACAAATGGACAATGACCCAAAACATACAGCCAAAGCAACCCAGGAGTTTATTAAAGCAAAGAATTGAATGGCCAAGTGAGTCACCTGATCTTAACCCAATTTAGCATGCATTTCACTTGTTGAAGACTAAACTTCAGATAGAAAGGCCCACAAACAAACAGCAACTGAAAGCCGCTGAGGCTGTCATTGCCAGCAAAGGGTTTTCAACCAAATATTAGAAATGAACATTTTATTTCCAGTTACTTAATTTTTCCAATTACTTTTGAGCCCCTAAAATAAAGGGATTGTGTTAAAAAAATACTTTAGTTCCCTCACATTTTATGCAATCTTTTTGTTCAACCCACTGAGTTGTTTCATTTAAAATTCATTGTGATAATGTACAGAACCAAAATTAGGAAAGAGTTGTCTCTGTCCAAATTTTTATGGACCTAACTGTATATACACCTTGTGTATCCCATTCTTTTGATGCTTTCTCCTAAAATTCCAGCAAATTAGTGGAACATGATCAACTCTGTCTAACCCATGCTGACAATATGCTAATACACTTGTTCTTGCAGCATGATACTCAATCTTTTTCTTAATAATTCTTTCCAATATTTTACCTGTGATGCATGTTAAGGTGACTGGGTTATTGTTACTGAGATGTGCCCAGTCACTCTTTGTCTATAATTGGATAATATTTGCTAGCTTCCAGTGCTTAGACATTTTCTCATCCTGCAGTGAGATGAAGGAACGTGCATCAGTATTAAAAGTAAGAAGAAAGAATAAGTATTCCAAAACAGAAAAACGTAAACAACAGTAATATTTAGGATAGATCGGGCAGTCAAGGACTATAAAGTTAATGATAGGGAAGTTGATATGGACCGAGTATGGATTAATCTACTTTGAACTGAACAAATTAATTTACAGAAGATATTCAAATGGGTTTGTAGTAGCTTAAAATTTTGCATTTATATAAAATACATTTTGATAACCAGCTTGCTGTAACATTACCCCATTTACTGAGTAAATAATGACCACCAAATCGATATTGGGGTTTATTTAACAAGATAAAATAAATGACTAAAGCATTACAAAGCGGAACTAGTTGTATCCAAAAGTCTCCTGTAATTCTGATACGTGGCTATCTTTTCTTGTCCCTTGTTCTTCCTTCCTATAAAGCAGCTATTAGGTTATCTAATTTAAAGTGGATTTTCACATTTTCTATAAATTAATTACTCTTTAAAAGTGTAATGAACAGCCCTAAAATTTTAAGAAAGTCAATATCTCACATTTTTGACTAAACCCTCCCCATATGCTCCATTACCCTAAAAATAAACACAACAGTATCAAGTAAATAGCAAGCAAAGTTTAAGACAAATTTGCAAACAAACATTTTAAGTGTAGCGTTAAATTCTGTGGAACTGAATGCCTTAACAGCAGTATGTGATCTCAACATTAATATTATTAATTTACAATCTCTCTTATTAAAAGAAAAGAAAATAGTCCTTGGTTTTCTGATGTTTTAATGGAAATTTTGGCTAAGGGAAGTGCCTCCTGTTGTATACAGAAATAAAAAGAATATGACGGGCAAGTACTGCCATTGCAATCAAAAGATAAATCCATTTCTTTGAAGAAGAAAAGTCACGCACTTTAAGAACAAACAAACATATTCAATAAATTGAAAACCTTGTGCTCAATACTGCATTCTATTGCATAATGTTTAATTAGAGTAGTTTAAGCAAAGGATAAAAAATGAAGAGTTCACCTCATGGCATGATTAGAATCGGATTAAATAATATTTTCCAGTTGTGCTGTGGTTTTAAAAATGTAAGGTTAAATTGTGTTTGGGTACGTGAAATAAAGAGTGTGCCAACATGTGAATATGAATAGAAACTAGGAAATGTTACAGACACCACAGTGATTATTAAATGTAATTAGAAATATTTGTTTTAGTCCAAATTACAGTATTTTTGGAAAACAGGTCATGTTTGGCAATTACTGGAATTATTATTGGAATAAATAATATGAGTGAAAGAGAGACCATTTTAAACTTGTGCGTTTGCCATAATAGAGTTTTATGAAAAGAAAATAGAAAAACAGAGTATAGTAAAAATCATTTGAAAATAAAGTATAAAGCAGTTTACTAAAGATAGACATGCCCTGCACACACTATTTCAGGACTAAATTTGATTTTAATGCCATTGCTGAAATAATCTTGTCAGAAGTTATACATATGTGTCTACATATCTCATAAAAATATTGCTAAAGAGAAGTGGTATTTCTTAATGAGAATCCACCAGATGTCTGTTAGATCCAACATTTACTTGAAAGTTGTCTTAATGAATTGAGGAAGAAAATTCTCTGAGGAAGACAGGAATAGTTCAATCAATTAGATTTTTTATTCAGTCACAGATGAGTACATGGATTCAATGTTGCAAGGCAGAAGAACAAAGTTAAATATTTTCTATTGGCTTTTTATAATTTCTTCTTCCTCCCCCTCCCCTTATTTATAAAATAAAGAACCATAATATTGATTACTTAAGCATTTTATTTTATTATGCTAATGGGCCATCTGTTCTTATTTTTTTTCCTAAAGAAGGAAAAGTCATCTTTCCTGTGTCAAATAGACACGTTCCTAAAGAAACTGGAAATTGTCTTTGGTCAGCTTACTGCACCCTGTCTTATGACAGCCGTCTGTATGAATAACCTGCCGTTACCCTAAGTAGCTTGCAAGTAGTTAATTTTTCTTTCACAGAATCATAAAATCCATTCACAGGTATTGACAGCAACAGTAATGACTGTTTTGATGATTCTGAAATGCCCATTCATCTAATTCCATAATTGATGATCTTTCTTTAAGTCCACGCCCTCATTTTTTTTTTCAATTTTAATTCCAGTCTGTTTGAACTGTAACTCCATCAAAATGAAAGAACAATCCTTCCAACTATAGATTTCCTAAACTGAATAAAGATATTTGGGTGATGTCCCATGAATGCAACCAATGGACACACTCCTTTGCCGGAGACATAGGTAGTCATGTAAGGCAAATCAGGACATAGGCAAGACTCTTAGTGAAAAAATTGACAGTTTTATTACACAATAAAGAATTGAACTGTTCATAAAGTGCAAAAAGTGCATTCACTAAATACGTAAATGGATCGTCTTTAAAACTTTGCTTTTGTTTTGTTAAAAAACAAATTTGTGTCCTTTGGTGCAAATAAATCTATAAAATTCAATAAATATATTGAAAATCCCCAAAAATAAAGGGGCAAACTCTTTTTTGCTTTCTTTTTCACTCTGGACATCTGGAATATCAAGTGCACAGCCCATCACATCCCGGTCTGCCACACAAACCCTTAGCCAGTAAAAGCTGTTTCTGAAGCTGCCACCTCAGTCGGTCTCCACAGCTCCCCAGGGTGCTTTGCCATTCATTTGGATGCCACCACGCCTTAATCCTCCCACCTTCAGCAAGCTCTTGTGGCATCTCACCATCATGTCTTTTCCGAAACTCAGCAGACTTGATCTTGGCCATGACACAAAACCTCCACAAAGTCCCCAGTCCTGCTCTCTTTAACTAAACAGCATGGTTGATGTCGCACATACTCTTCTCTTCTATCTGATACCTTTCCGACAAGTGATTGCTTCTCTTTTACTTGTAACAAACAACCTTCTTCTCTCATAAACTTCCCCCTCTTTGCACTAACCCACATCCCATCTGGTGCTCACTAATTACTGTATCACTGCTGTTTAAATAGTAATTACAAGATGAAGCGAGAGCTTGCCGTCACAAGCGCATCTCACACCAGCATGAGTTAAGCTGCTAATTGGTGCTAAAACATTAAAATCTCTAATAAATTAATGCAAGAAAATATATATTGTATCATTACAATTTAAAATTTGGCAGAAAAATTAAATTTACATTATTAATTGATAATTAAATTGTATATTACATGACATGTGCGATTCTGGGTTGCAGGTTCTTATAATTTTACCATATGCATTTTTTCTAACTTCACTCAAAGACAGTAGAAACAATTGTATTTATGTCAAGCATCTACTGGTAATGTCTGCAAAAATGCCCAGACTGCAATATGTGTGCACACTGCCTGCCTTTGGAAAAAAAGAAAAACTCGAGTGAAGCGGAGTGCCAGTTACACAGTCAGAGTGATATATACATAGACAGAGTGATAGATTTATTGCATCTAAACAAACATGCACTAAAAGTGAAAGGTTTTGTGATAGATTGGTTGTTTAATTTATTTTTCTGTCTTGCTCCTGAGTTAGTTTGGAGACTTGTGCTATGTTTTAACTGCTGGGGTGAAGGGGCAAGAACGTTTTGATATCCTTGGTATTATTATGGGGAGTAGGTGCCATGTTTATCAAATGATTTGCTGTGCTTTGTTCTTTGCTTAATTGTATGGCTTGGCCTGTTGTTTAAACTTACTGATGGTTTGTAGGTTTATTGGGATTGGGGAATGGAATAAGAGTACAGAGTGGAGCTATGGGGGTGGTTTTGTGATCAGTGCCTGAGCTGAGACTGTATTTATATTTCTGACATTGTGGGTTGCTCCATATTTGTCTCCTAGTTTTCTGTTACCCAGTCTTTCACACTATTTCCTATCTCTCTCTTCACATTCACTACGGCTTATACAATTTTGTAGAATCTCAGATCCTTTAATTCTGGCTGCCCTCTCTAATGCATGCTCTAATGCTTCTCAGTATCCTGTTGACCTGAATTTAATTCAAGGATCAAACTCGCTCATTGCTGATATCCACTGGTGTAATAATAAGCAATAGTAAAAGCTTCTAGTTTTCTTCTTTGTTTACTTTAAATAGTGTAACATCCTTATTGTACTCAGACATGACCTTCAAATTAAGGATTTACATTTGGGAAATGATAATCTGAGTCGGTTAAACCTCTTTTCTGAACAATAAACTTTTTTGTAAAGAGCATGCTATTAAATAAGATCTGTTCCTGGCACATAGTCTAAGCTCTGTAGATAATACTGCTGCTAGTTGGATGGCAATGAAAGGCTTTAATAGGAGTATTATTTCTCCTTATGTCATGCATGCTCCAAGTCCTGAAGAACCGATTAAATCCCACCTCTCATCCCAGGAAACGGTGAGCCAGCACTAGAACTGAGCTTAATGGCCTTTTAGTTCAAGGAAGTAGAGTTTCAAATTCAACATACTAGGAACTGTTATATGTATCTGGGGCATCGCTGGATTTCATTTATGCTAACTGCCCTGAATTTTATGGACTCCCAAAAATACATAAAACACCACTGAAATTCAGACCAGTGGTCAGCCTAATAGGTGGACCAACTTACAACTTGTCAAAAAGACTTTTCCAGAGGTTTAAACATTTAACTTATGACTCGGAATATTTGGTGAACAGAGCTGAGTTGGCATTGCAGCGCTTGAAAGACGGATCCATCACCGTGAATGAGGTCATGGTCTCGTTTGATGTCTTTTCACTATATACCATGATTCCGATTCATTTGGCCACAGAAACACTACTAATGAGACTGAATAGTGACCCCACCATAGAGACAAGAACTAAGCTCTCCACTAAAGACATAATGCACCTAATATCACTTTGCCAGAAAACTGTTTCATTTCAATGGAAAATACTACATCCAAATAGAAGGCATGCCAATGGGATCGCCATTATCAGGACTTCTAGCGGAACTGGTAATGCAGCGATTTGAAAACGTGGCTCTATTCCAGTTCACACCCAAAATTTGGATACGCTAGGTAGACGACATCACATTAAAAATGGCCAGCTGAATGAGTTCTACAACCACATCAACACAATATTCCCTGCAATCCAATTCACCATGGAAAAAGAAATAAACCGACGCATCAGCTTCCTGACATATCCATTGAAAGAAGTAACAACGCCACCCTGATCACAAGTGTTTACCGTAAGGAATGCTATGCAGAAAAGATATTACACTTCAGCAGCAATCATCCAGCATCTCATAAACACCGCTGTATTAAAACTTTATTCAGAAGAGTCCACACCCATTGTAACAGGATCATCTCCAGACAGAGGAGCAGCTTCAGTGACAGACTTCTGTTACGGTCCTGCTCCACTGACAGACTGAGGAGATCATTCCTCCCTCACACTATGCGACTCTTCAATTCCACCCGGGGAAGTAAACATTAATATTATACAAAATTATTGTCTGTCTGTTATACTTTCATTGTTATCACTCTTTAATTTAATATTGTTCTTTATCAGTATGCTGCTGCTGGAGTGTGTGAATTTCCCCTTGGGATTAATAAAGTATCTATCTATCTATCTATCTCTCTGTCTATCTATCTAATACGAAGGAGACAAAAACAAATGAAAGACGATCTTTTCCATCTTTTCACTTCAAATGGATATTCAAAGACATTCATTAAACAGTGCCTACACAGGAGACGCCAGAGAACTCAGCATACAATTGACTCAAACCAGACCCCCATCTCACCTAGTACACACTTCCTTATCATCACAGAGTGTCAGAACACGCAGCACGCATCCTGTCCAAATCAGGTATCAGAATTGCACACAAGCCTTCGAACAATCTGCGCACTGTCCTTTTCAATGCCAAAAACAAGAAATAGACAGCAGAAACATGAAACGCAGTTTATAGCAATCCATGCAGTTCTTGCCAAGCGGTATACATAGGACAAACATCAAAAAGAATCGAAACACGTATACAGGAACATCGCAATGCTGTCAGAAGGAAGGACTCACGATCACTGATTTATACGCACACAAAATCAACCGGGACAATGTACAGATAAGATTTAAGGCCAGTACTAAAAGTGCCAGAGAGCTGGCTGAATCTTAGCTATCAAATGAAAACGCCATCAACAGACATTTGGACATAAACCCAGCATATTCAAAATTAATAAGAACATGTTCATAATAAATAAAACTTTACTACCAATACTCCTCCCAACCACCACCTCATTACCCCCCCATACACTGGCCAAACCCCTGACGTCCCCCGCCCCCCCACCAATTCCTAATTTTGCTATATATTGCCTTTGATTCTTGT
>JANRMT010062796.1:7218682-7243138 GCA_026402145.1 Polypterus bichir lapradei | reverse complement strand
CACTTAGCCACTAATACATAAGCGAGGCGAGCACATCAGCAGAATGGTATCCCTTTTATGTTTCCTCCTGCCGCTAATACATAAACGAGGCAAAACAAAACCTCCTAGGAGAGAGACGCCCAGAGTAGTTCCTTTCAATTACCTGATATCTCTACATTTCATTTTTTTTTCTGATGATTTCAATAGTTTGTATAACCCCGGGCTTTTTTCAGCATGGGCTTACATATCTATCTATCTATTTATATATATATATTGGCAAGCGGCTGGGGGTGGTACCCAGCCGGGATGCCCGGAAGGAGCAGAGGAGGATTGCGCCTCTTCCAGACCACGAGGGGGCGACCGTCCTGGTGGCTTTGGGGACCACGGGAACTGAGCATGGAAGCTCAACCCTATAGGGGCCCGTGGTCACCACCAGGGGGCACCCCATCGCCTGAGGAGCCCTGACCCTCGGCACTTCCGCCACACCCGGAGGTTCCGGGGGGAGGAAGACCAGGGACACCCAGAGTGCTTCTGGGTGCACAGCCAGTACTTCCACCACACTGGGGAGTGCCGGCGAAAGATTATCAGGAGGCACCTGGAGCACATCCAGGTGATGATAAAAGGGGCCGCCTCCCTCCATTCGGGGGCTGGAGTTGGGTGAGGAGAGGACCAAGTCTTGTTGGAGAGGAGTGGAGGCGGCCTGAAGAAAGAGGCATTGGGTAGAGGCCTGGACTTTTGGGGGAGTTGTTTGGGGTTGTGTGCTCTGTTGTAAATATGTTATTATGTATAATAAACGTGTGTGGGTTGAACCATCGCTGTCCGTCTGTCTGTGTTCGGGCAGTGTTCCACAGTATATATACTATTGTGACCAAGGTCTCCGGCGATTCGCTATCTCTAATGAAAGCTGAGCAAGGACAACTCTGTAACTGCTCTGCTGTGTCTTACCACATAACATGCTTGTGGTATGATGTTTAGAACATCTAACATCTAACCTGGACTCACTGTTCTGTCGTGCAACTAACTCTGTGACCACTGCTTGACAACACCTGTATAAAAAACAGCACTTCCTAAACTGCAAAAAATATTTCATTTGAAAAGGAGACATTAGATGTAACTTTTTTTTATATGAATACAGAATGAAAATGAGTGGTTAGATGTTACTTTATTTAGAGAAATACAGGTATGAATACAGCTATCGCCATGTCATTTTTCTTCATTCTGGAATCCACTTTTTTCAGGATTGTTAATTTTGCTTTCAGCATAAACTGATGCCATTACTCACTTTTTTTATTCATGAAACTTGAACAGTTCAGTATCCACACACGACACAATTACCCATGTGTACGCTTGGTGGAACACTGACTCAGAATTTGGCTATGTGTATAATGTCTTATCTACACTCGTCTTTGCCTCTAAGGGAACGGTGTGTTCACACCTGCATCCAATTAGGCAGGTGAAATGAGAGGAGCCTACATGGCAGGAGAGGAGGAGAACACAAAGAAAATAAGAAGACAGAGTTTAAAAGATCGGTTGAAGGATGGAATGTGGCAGGAGTGGGAGACCCCAGTGTGTGGAGGAGAGGAGGCAGGCAGCCGGAGGAGAGCCTTTTGGGGAAGTGTGGGGTCGATGCTCAAGGCTACAGTGGGTCATTCCTACTGAGGGTTTCTTGAAGTGTGGAGTGATACAAGGCTCCCACCGGCATAAGGTTGGAGATGGCAACCTGGAGCTGAAGGAGCAAAGGCAGGCTTGGTGTGCTGCCCTGCTTGGGAGCCATGGACAGCAGGGATCCAAGCCTGAAAAAGAAAGTTGGCTATAGCTTTCGGTTGAACATCTCTGCTGCACGATCCAGTGCAGGGTAAACAAAGGTCTGTTTTAGAAGAGGCACCAAGATTGTGATGTTTTTTAAAGTCACTGTCCTACCTAGTGATATTAACCTTGAATTTAATGGACTCTTTATTTATGGCATTCTCACCTCCACATGCACTCGATTTTATGGATTATTTATTTATTGAAGATTTGGCACACTGCACTGTTGGATCACTGTTTTGTTTTGACTGATTTTAATAAAAGCACTAGTTCACTTTTAAACCTTCCCCTTGCTGTAAGTGTATGTCCTCTTTTGCCAGTCTTATCTTGGATGTAACAGATAGCGTGGAACCGACCTGGCCGTCACGGCATCCTACCTTAGTTTCTAGCCAAAAGTTAAGTTGTCCCTAAATCTAATCCAGCGGAATGACAGCAGTTCAATTAAAATGAAAAACATGTTGGGTAAGTACCAGATTATGAATTTGTTGCTTTTATGGGGGAAGGGGTATGATAAATCTACCGTATAACAAAACACTAATGTCTATGTGTCTGCTTGCCCTTTCCATCCAAGCAGTCTTATTGGTCATTTTGCCTTTGGCCTGATTGGTTATTTTAGCTTTGGTAGATCATTTGTAGGGTTGGTGATTTGATACATTAGGGATATTAAGTTCAATCCCTGATTGTGGCCAATTTTTTATGTTTACAAAAAAAAATAAAATAGAGCATTTCAATGACAGTAAACCAAATAGCATACTGAGCAACACTGGGTCGCTAAATATTAATGAATTTCCTTCTCTCCATTGCCAATGTTATAATGATCTTCCCAGCCTGGCATTTTATCATACTGGTGGCAGCTATTACTACATGATTTGATCAAATCATATTATGTGATATCATCTGTCTTCTGTTGAATTCTGCTCTGTACTTGTAATATTTCTATTGCACTATTATATTGTATTGATGATTACTTGTGTTCTGTTCTGTGTATTGTTTTTTATTTTCCCCCTTTTTTGACACCCACTGCATACCCAACCTACCTGGAAAGGGGTCCCTTTTTGAACTGTCTTATCCAGGTTTCTTCCATTTTTTTTCCCTACAAGGGTTTTTCTTTTGGGAGTTTTTCCTTGTCTTCGTAGGGAGTCAAGGCTAGGGGGGCTATCAAAAGGCAGAGTCTGTTAAAGCCCATTGCAGCACTTCTTGTGTGATTTTGGGCTATATAAAAAATTGTATTGTATCAAAAAGTACTCCTTCACATAGACTAGTGTTGCCATGAGCATAAAACTCTGTGGTAGTTCCATATCCAAGAGGTAGACATTGTGAAGAAAGTTCTGGAAGCTAAGACACTATCTATGCACTGCATGCCCTCTATTCCAGTTCTTCTGTGGTGGCAATTTGTGCCACCACCACTTGATCAAGACACCATGCAGCCACCTGTGATGATGAAATGAAGGCGAGTGCCCCAGCTGTCCACAAAATCAACTTCATCAAATCCTCTCATCTGAAGCCTAGAAACAAACAGGAATGAATTAAGAACATGTATGTTAGGTAGAATGTCCAGAGGGGCTGGGTGGTCTTTTTAGCATTGGAACCCCTACAGATTTTGTGTTTTTTCTTCAGCCTAACAGGAGTTTTTTTTTGTTGTTGTTTTTTCTCTCCTTCTAGCCATCTGACTTTCTTACCAAACTCATCTTTAGAGACAACATTGTATATCAGGACGCAACTCTTCTATTTGATATTTATCTGATTTTTTGATTGTATAGATTTATTTGTACTTTCTTTGTTACTTATTCTTTAATATTATTGCCTAATTTTACTTGTATTTCTTTTCTTGTAATTTTCTCTTTGACATCTTGTAAAGCTCTTTGAGCTACATAGTTTGTATGAAAATGTACTATATAAATAAATATTGTTGTTGTTGTTGTTACAAGGAGGTTCATACTAATATAAGCAACTCTTCATAGAGCCCACTACATTGCTAGAAGGCTACTCATCTGGCACAACTAATTAAAGCAGTGATTTATGCCTAGCACCATAAATTAGAATTCCATTCAGGAGTAAAGAAATTCTACTGGGTTGAAGAGACAGGTCTAGCCACTTTCGCCTATCGCAGAGGAAGAACAATCGTAATAAATTTAATATCTAGAATCAAAGGGGAACAGGAACAGATTATGATTAATCATCAGATATCAAAAAAGTGAAGTCAGGAACACCAGATGAAGATTTAAGAACTACAGTTGTATTTGTTTTGAAAAGCTGAGATGAAATTAACCTGATAAGGTGAAGAAAGCGTATAATAATAATAATACAAAAAAATTAAGTGGGAAACATCCAGACATGTGTCTCACATATTATCTTTCAAAATATTCAAAAAGTCGTGGGCTAACCTTTCATAGCCCAGACTTTTTGACTGTGATGTATTACCATTAAAATATCTTTAAGTTTACCACACAGGCTGCCCGCAATAACATTCGTGGCAATGAAAGCATATGTTAATCCTGAACTTTCAATACTTTTTTTTGTGGTGATTGATGCAACTTGGAAATACTGAAGGCATTTCATTTTATATTTATCACTCCATGCAATTATCTCCCTTTGTGTCAAATCAGTCCTGTGATTATGTTCGATTAACTAAGGGTAACCAAAAACCACTTGTTGAACAGGGGAGAGGATCAGCAAAAAAGATATTAACTCTGAATGGAGTATTCCTACAGAAACAGACTTGGGTTTAGTTATTTAGTTTATATTTCAATAGTCAATCAGACAATCATCTAAATGTTTGATTTTTATGTGTTATATTTTATAATGATCATATACTAACTATAGTTCTTTTCTTGCAAGCCTTGAACTAACAAGGGTTTCAAATAAACGTATTTCTATCCTAAATGAATAACAGCTAAAAGCTAGAAAGGTAATATATTTTTCTTTAAAAACTCACTCCTCATATTAACATGCTTCCTTTAGCTGATAAGCAAGTGCCTGCCAACCTCTTTGTTAATTTAAAATGACGTTCAGTTGTCTTTGTGGATGCTGTAAATGTGTGGCATTGCAATACATTTTTGTCACAAACAAGTCATTCAGTTATTTCTTGCTTTCCACTTTTGTTTTTGTCCATTATTAATTCTTCTTTCCTCTTAATAATATTTTTTGCGTTTTCATGGTGATGTCATCATTTCACCATTTTGTGCATTAGTTTTTCCAAAGCTGCTGTCACACATGCGTGTTTAGGAGACAACTAAAGGGCTTGAGTTCATGTAATTCCACGCCGAACCAGGGGTGGCGAAGTGCACTAATTTTCCCTCTCGATCTTTTGCAGACCATTCTAGGGAAATCCCGCCCGGCTCTGGGGCAGCCAATGACGTCACTTCCGGTTCCGGTCCTGATGACATTACTTCCTTTACTGGCCTTTAAAGCTGTCATCTTGTGTATAATAAATCAGTTCTGTTTTGGACTCTGTTGTGTGAACATGTCTGTTCTTTGGACTCAATTTTGCAGCCGGGAAAAATTATACGGGTGGCCAAACCTACTCAGCGTCTTATGGTCGTTTTTGTGACACTGCCCCAATTTTCTATGTTTGTTTCTATGGACTTTGTCATTTAATTTTTTGAGTCCTGGCTCAGCATGATGCTATGTTGTTGCTACCCATGTGACACATGACATTGATTCTGACATCATTGAGACCATGGGAAAAAAAAAATATGGCACTTTTCTCAGCTTACAAGTTTGATTGTTAGGAAAAGACCTCCTGAGAAATCAGCACTCCGCAAAACAAATTTAGGAAAAGAACTTCAGGTTTACTTTGTTTTTATTCTATTCTAAACAATTTGTTGTCATCCTAAAAACTTACCTTAGGTAACAACTATAGCTGATCTCTTTGTTTCTACAGAATAAAACTCATTTAATCTTTGACAGTCACTAATTTAATTCTCAATAATTTAAAATTTATTAAATGCACAGTACAGGCCAAAAGTTTGGACACATCTCCTCATTCAGTGTGTTTTCTTTATTTTCATGACTGAAGGCATTAAAACTATGAATGAACACATGTGGAGTTATGTACTTAACAAAAAAAGGTGAAATAACTGAAAACATGTTTTATATTCTAGTTTCTTCAAAATAGCCACCCTTTGCTCTGATTACTGCTTTGCACACTCTTGGCATTCTCTCGATGAGCTTCAACAGGTAGTCACCTGAAATGGTTTTCACTTCACAGGTGTGCCTTATCAGGGTTATTTAGTGGAATTTCTTGCTTTATCAATGGGGTTGGGACCAGCAGTTGTGTTGTGCAGAAGTCAGGTTAGTTGGACGATCATTTATTTTTCAACAGGACAATGACCCCAAACACACCTCCAGGCTGTGTAAGGGCTATTTGACCAAGAAGGAGAGTGATGGAGTGCTGTAAATGGTCATGAAAATAAAGAAAACACATTGAATGAGGAGGTGTGTCCAAACTTTTGGCCTGTACTGTATATATTCTCTTCTTTCTTTCCTGTAATCTAAAACTAATTTCAAAAATTGTTCCCCAAATGATGACTTGCCAACTCTCATGCTTTAATTTTCTTCATTCCATCGTTAATTAGTAACTCAATTTCTTAAGATGAATTATAATACTGACTTGTTTAAAATTGAATCATTTGTATAAAAGAAAATCATTTGGGAAAGGAGCTCACCTAAAATTCAACAGTCATATTACATATGTTATAATCTTATTTCATTTTCTTTTTATGAATGAATTTTGCATAATAAAATTAAATTATTATGGTTTTTGAGGACACCAAATTAAATGTTAATATTATTTATTTATTTTTTAAATCGGTTTCTAGGGGCTGTAAGTTTTTTGCATCTTTTTTCAGCGTTGCTATGTAATTGGTGTAACAGCATAAGAGGTCAGTCCCAGAGAGATTTGGATAACAGCTGTAAAACTTACATGTGCTTTTTGCTTTTTGTGTACATTCTGGATTCAGACATTTAGATGTAAACTTCAGCTATGATTTAGGGTTTCGTTTTGTGTTTTGGTAAAAAGATGGGTTAGTCTTCTTAATAATGAACTCGGTCTTTGGACACATATTTATTCTTCTAGTCACTTTTCATTCCATCTTCTCAGCAGGACAACATAAGCTTCAAAACACTCACTGAATTTCTGAGTTTTTAGAATCTTTTAAGCACAGGAGCTGTCAAGTTGAGAGGTTTTTGAGAAGTCCCAATGTACTGATCTGTCACAGAAGCTACATTTTACCAGTCAATAAAATATGGTTGTTTACAGTACTTGTTGTCACATTGAATTCTCAATCTTTTGGCTTCTAGTTATGCTGCTATGGCAATGTAAATACTTTACATCTAAGAAACTATTGTGCTTTGACATTTTTTCTGAGAACTATAATGCTGTCTAAATTTACTCTCTGAATGGAAAACCTGCTTCTACTCTTCATTCGCTGGTCAAGAATCCTGTCTTCAATTTAAAAACTGACTCCCATGAGGATTTAGTTTCCTGATTATGATGTGCACTGATAATTCTGGAGATTTATATTTAACAATATTTTAGCAAAAAAGCATACATTTTGTGCATATGACTGGATATCTGACACATGGGTTATGCAACACGAGTAACGTGACATTTTTTTTCTCTTTTCTCTATTGACATTTTTCATATTGTTTGCTGTTGTACGGTATTGGTCACTATTCTCTTTTGTTATATTGTACATTTTTTTTCTATCCATGCTGCATTAAAACATGACATTAAAGTTTTTCTAGGTCACCACTGAAAACTGGTGTCATTGGGGTAAGTAGCATATAAAAAATCTGTAATTTTTGGATGGCATATTCCTTTAAGCTGAGTAAAAAGTCTCTCAAAAACCTGTTTTCGTCGTCTGGGATATTTGGTTCCGAGATATTGTCTCTGAAGGGAAAGAGTTAGAGTTAAAATTCTGGTGTACAGTAAATAAAGAAAAAAGCAAAAATTCTTAACTAATAACTACTTCTTATTAAGACACTACTTTGTTATAAAGATTGAACAAACTTCTGTTTCTGTGTAACACATACTAGTTACTGCAGTTATACTAGTTACTATAGTTATGTTTTTAAAGCTCATCACCTTTTTCAGATTTGTTTAGACTGTGCATTATCTGACAAGAATTAAATATCAGAAACTGATATGCCAAGTCAATTCATGCACAACATAAGCTTACTGTTACTGACATTTCAAAAGATACAGAGAGAAGATCTATTGCCATTCTAAAATACGTTATTTGTTTTGGTGCTCTTTTTTCTTTTTTTGTTTTTGTTCTAGCCCACCAAGTTTTTGCTACAGGATTTGCTGCTTCACTGCATTCAGCATTCTGCTATGTAAACTTTAATCCTGGCTCCTCTTTGACTGCAATTCTAACTGAATGCAGAATAAAGCCAAGAAAGAGTCGTGGTATTTCCTATATTCTTTCATCATTCTGCTTTTGTGTATGAGTATGCAACAATAAAAATAATCCACTGTTTTTCATTAAACATGCAAACTATTATTCATGCATTTATATTACTTTTTACAAGCATGTATGGCTTTTTTTAAGGCAGACTTTCCGGCAAAGAAAATTCCTTGCTCTAGTATGTTTCACCATGAAGAAAATCAGAGTTGCTATTTTATTGCCAATACCAAAATGCTTGATATCATTATTAAATAAGCCTTTATTTTCTAAAGTACAGCATATGTAGTTGTAAACTGTGCCATTGCCTCGGGCATTTATCCATATACAGCAGGCTACATTATCTGTACACTGCTTAATATAAACTTGCCTTAAATCAAATTAATGGAAAAAAAGCTTTTGGTGTTGCTTTTTCTAGTACAAGAATTGAGGAGCTAGGGGCCATCCTAACAATACAGGCACAGGAGGTAAAGTTTCTTCAGAACATGGAAGGAAGTACAGAAACTGTGCCAGCAGCCATACCACACGCACTTCAGAACGGGTCGTCCACCTGAAGCTAAGAGTATTCAGGCCTGGCCAGTATTTGGATGAGAGACCAACCAGGAAAAAGCTTGGGTCACTGCTAGAAATGGGGTTAGTGAAGCCAGCAGAGGGCACCTACCCTTTGGTCTGAATGTGGATCCCAGTGCCCTAGTGCAGTGATGGATACACTGTGCTGTAAAAATGGTGTCGTCCTTTGGATGAGATGTAAAACCGAGGTCCTGACTCTCTGTGGTCTTAAAAGAACCCTGGGTATCCTTCATAAAAAGAAGGGTGTATCCCGATGTTCTGGCTAAATTGTCCACCATGGCCTGGTCATTCTGACCCCCTAAAAACCCCTTGTCTCTGATTGACTATCTATCTCTAACCCCTTCACCACCTAACAGCTAATGTGTTGTGAGTTTACTGGCGCAAAATGGCTGCCGTCACATCATCCAGGTGGATACTACACATTAGTGGTGGTTGAAGTGGCTGCCCACTCACTATGTAAAACACTTTGAGTACCTTGAAAAGTGTTAATAAATGCAATGAATTATTCTTATTATTAGAGTGTTGTACATTAATTTTATGCAGGACTGTAAATTAACATGCTAAATTGGCAAATTTACCTTTGCAAAACTCATGTCAATAATTTTCCTATTCAATTAATTAAATTTAAATTTAATATTATTACTGATTAATGGATAAATTGCTGGATATCATGGCCACCCTGTACACTGGTACTGTGAATGCTGTGCACAGAGGAGGCAGAATCTTTGTATTTTTCCCAGTTGATTCTGGGGTTCGTCAGGGATGTGTTCTTGCTCCTACTCTGTTCAATGCTTGTATGGACTGGGTGTTGGGTAGGGTCGTGGGGTCCAGCACCTGTGGGACATCTGTTGGTAAAGAAAGATTCACTAATCTTGACTTTGCTGACGATGCTGTGATCTTTGCTGAGTCAATGGGGGCTCTGAACAGAGCTATTGAGAGAATGAGCAAGGAGTCTGAGTGTCTGGGGTTGCGAGTGTCCTGGATAAAAACCAAGATCCAGGCCTTTGATGACCTCTTGGACACAGCCATCAGCAGTGTGTCTGTCTGCGGAGAGAGTGTCAACTTTGTTGAGAGGTTTACTTCCCTCGGCAGTGACATCTGGTGACTCTTCCTATGAAGTCAGAAGACAGATTGGGAGAGCATGGGGAGGTCATGAGGTCGCTGTGTGGTGCTCCCGATATCTGTGCAAAAGGATGAAGGTCCAAGTCTTTAGAGTCCTGGTGCTTCCTGTCTTGCTATATGGTTGCGAGACATGGACGCTGTCCAGTGACCTGAGATAAGGATTGGACACCTTCGATACTGTGTCTCTTCGGTGAATCCTCGGGTATTGATGGTTTGACTTTGTGTCGAATGAGCGGTTACTCCCAAATGAGGTAGATTACCTGCATTGTGAGGGAATGTCAGTTACAGCACTATGGCCATGTGACACGATTATCCGAGGCTGATCTGGCTTGCAGGATCCTCATTGTTAAAGACCTAAGTAGTTGGACCAGGTCAAGGGGTCACCCACGTAACACCTGGCTGTGGCAGATAGATGGGGGGATTAAACCGTGTGTCTGCCCTGGGGGGTTGCCAACCAAGATCCCGAGCTGTGGTGGGTGTGGCAATGCTCTGTACCAGTACATGCTCCCCAACCTGACCCGAGTAGATTGGTGGCTTAGTTTTTAGTGTTACTGCCTCCAGAGCCCTGGCCTTGACTCTCAATGCATGCAGTACCTGTGTGGAGTTAGCAATTTCTCCTTGTGCCTGTGTGTGTTTTTCCTCCTATAATCCAAAGTAGTGCATGATAGGTTAACTGGAGACTTTTGTGGGTACATTTGTGTGTTTGCCCTGCCTTGGACCAGTTGATATTTTCTGTAAAATGTTGCCAGGAGAGGCACTAAACTGGATAAGTACGTCAAGAGATGGATTGATGGATAATTAATGTGTAATGCTAGTCCAAATTCAAGTTCTGCACTTGTGTCAATTAGTAGTTTTTACTTATCTCCATTTAGAAAATGTAGCTTGCAAAAATTGTCTTAGAACTCCTAAAAAAGGAATAATTTGCTTTTTTTTTTTTTGTAATAGGAAATTATTTGCTTCAATTAGCAGATATTTTATCTAAACGGAAATGACTGTGAACAATGAATACAGTTAAATAACTTTTAATATTACCTTATTTTTTGCTTGGACCCTTCCAGTAGTTTTAAAAGCTGTTAGTGAGTAAACTACAAATTTAATTTAAATGTGAATGTTTTAGAGAATATGATAGTAAAACACAGTATTAACATGCTGTTTTTTTATTCATGCTACCTAACAATCAAACATTTTCTAAAGATGCATTCAGCCATGCTACTTATGCGGAAGGCCTTTTCTGCTAGATGTTTTGGACAAGATGCAGAAGTGGCAAGTCCAAAAGAGTTTATGAGGAGCAACCAAAAGGATGGACAGAAACAGGCAGGGGTCAGAGCACAGCAGTCTATTAAATACTAAATGTCCAGGTTAGAATCGTAAGCTAAATATGTGGTTGAAAAACAACAAGCCAAATCTCCAACTCTGCTCTTTTATAAGGTCTTTTAGTGTATCTCTGTCTTTTTGTCTTCCGCCGACCCTCTTTTAACTTTTTTACTCTGTCCTCCAAGATGAATTCTTTCTCAGCAACTTACACCATTTTACGTGAAATTGCCTCCAAGCCTTTTCCCATTCAATCAGTCTGGGAATTGTCTGTTCATTTTAATTGGGACCCGATTTTTAAGAACATTGCAATTGCTCCTAAAAATCTTAATCATCAACATACCCAATTCATAATTGTGTGTTGTCAGTATTTCACCCCCATAAACATTTACCTATGGGTCTTCCTAAAAATCCAGTTTGTGTTCCTTGTTCTTCTAAACCTGAAAGCACATTGTTTTAAATATGTACTGAAAATGTCCAGCCTTCTGGCGTGCTATGGGACTGTCTCTTTCTTTTATCTTCCCCTATAATATGTCTTCAGTCAATCCAGTCTTCCTGCTCTTGGATCATTCCACTCTTTCTCTGTCCTTTTTCAGCAGAAACTTTGGGCACAGTTGCTAAAATATGGGCCCTAGTTTTGAGTGGGGAATCTCTTAACTCTATCATTTGATTTTTGGAAATCCTCCATCTTCAAGTTTATGCATCTAGAAACATCTGCTGCTAGAATTATTGGTGTGGCCCGCCCTGATATTTCTAAGTCCTATGTAAGACTTGTCCAAACTCACTTGATGGGAGCGCTGACTTGTAGACTGTATTGTGCAATCTGTGCTTTTCATGCTATTATAGGTCAATTTTTTATTTTGTAACATTTTTATGGTTAAGTACTTGATTTACTCTTACTTGTATTGGCATATTTATTTAATTTAAATTCTAAACACACAAAGCATCCCAAAAGGCCCTAAATACTAACTAAATATTTGTTTCCATAACTACAATATGTTCATCAAGGTTTTTTTTTTCTGTTAAATATTATTTATGTGATCAAAAGCTATGATGCCATCTGCTGCTTGCCACCTTTTTTAATAGCTGTGATGATGATGTCACACACTACATTCGCATGACATGCAACTTACAATCATAGCCATCAACAGTATGTCTGTATCCATTAATCAAATACACAAAATGTTTGCAGCCATCAAAAGAGTGAACCATGAAATGGCAAAAACAAATTGCCACTGTTATAACTATAAAACATAATGACTAATGATGAGCACACACCATTGAGTTTTCTTCCCTGTGCATGCCGCAAAATTATAGAAATATTCAGGAACGTCACCAAACTTCGTGAAATTCTATAGAATCAACCAAGAAGAAGGAGCTGAACTAGTTTTGAGTTGATCCCCTCGGAGATTAATGCATTGTACCAAAATACCAAAAGTTATACTGGTGCAATGGTCTTTGAGTTTCTCTGAGGGCTAGGAAATTGTCTGCTATTATTATGGCCATAAATGTGACCTGAGCTGTGGGGCAGCAGTGCTAACTCCTCTGCCACTATACTTCCACCAACAAAAGATGCAGACGAACTGAATACCACAAACAAAATACAGCTAATGGCCACAAACTAGCAATAAGTAAATAATATATAGGTCATTGTGTTCTCAGAGTTCCAGTCTTGCTGTAAATGAAGAGGCAGAGGGCCCATTCGTGAAGTCCAGTTTATGCACCGTGTTACCACAACAATTAATCATCCAAATGTCCACAGATAACGCTTGTGCCCCTATTGACGTTTCTTCCTTGTGAAGACAGCATTCTTTTTTTCACTTCTGGGCTCCTTGGGTTGCTACAACGACTTTGGCATACCTTGCTTCTCGTTCACCAGCTTCGCTTGGCTCATTAATGAGTCTTTCCTCTCTCGATGAACCCACAACCAACGTCTCTCTGTGTGAACTGACTCTTCTTCCCTGGAGGTGGGTGTTGCCATCTGTGTGCCTCTTGTCTTGCCAGCCACATACCACTTTGTGCTCTGTGCGAGTGGTCTTGGTAGTGTTCTCAGTGGACCATCCCTCACTGCACCACCCACTACCCAGAAGTATATATCTGCTTCAGTCCCTGCCTAGATTAACATGACGATGGATTAAACAATGGTACATACCAATTTGCTGGGCTTCACAAATAATACAAACACAGGTTAAACAAAAAGTATTGTTGCCAACAATACGTCAAGGCGTACATATATACTGATTAGAACCCAATGTCCCCAGACATGTTAATTTTCAAGTCGGGTAAATAGAAAACATTTTCCAAGAATGCAGGCAGTTCTTTTATCACAATATTGTACTGAATGTATGTTTAAGCAGTTCAAACTTCAAAGCCGGTGACTCTTTTGCAAGACAGGTAAATATCTGCATCTGGTAGACAGCCATCACAATAACTTGTAACAGAATTACACAGGAAATTTGCCTTTCCACTTACCACCCCAGTCCCAACAATAGGTGCCTATGGATCCTTCATCTACTGGCTTTTACATTTAAAAATTACATGTTTCTTTGCCTAAGAGAAAAAAAAAACACCCAGTGTACAAAAATGTTCCCCTCTGGCAACTGGACTGGACTAGACAGACTGGACTGGTCTTGTAACAAAGAGGAACTACATAAGAAAAGGCAGAGCAGGCTGTTTTTTTCTGTGTTCCCTTAATGTAGGCAATGACATCCTTCACATCTTCTATAACTCTGTGATGGTCAGTGTGATTTTCTATGCTAAGAAACTAATTGAGAGGGTGAGCTCAGTTATAGAACACACTCTGGACCCCATGAAGGTAGTAGCAAAGGAGAGGATTAAAACAAAACTGAGCGCCATTTTGAACAATGCTGCACATCCTCTCTCTGTGACACACTAACACTGAGGACTTTCAAGCCAATGAATTATTCAGCAGAAGTGTGTAAGAAAACGCTACTGGGGCTCCTTTATACCAACAGAAATACATGTACATAACGCTTCACTGTGACTGTAACTGCCAAGTCAGACGTTTTTCTTTCTTTAGAATTTTCTTCCTTTTTTGTCATTCTGGTGTGTGTGTGTCTATCTTTTTTACTTTGAGCAGGGTTTTAAAGCACAATAATTCTAAATTACAATTTCATTTGTTCCCCTATTATTCTGTATTGTGTTCTAGATGATTGCTTACAGAAAAAGTTATCATAATATCCATGTTCTGAACCTGTTTATTTTATTAAACTGATTTTAAATGAATGCTTTCCTTACATGATTCAGCAGAATTCAAAAATAGCCCCATAAGGAAATATTTTATTTCTCGTTAGGTGCCTATTTTCAAATATTAAATACCCAAATAATGAAAAAAAAATTAATCTCAAACCTCAGAAACACTCCAGTTATACTGCACTTCAGAAGCAGATTGCTAGATAGGCAAATTTAACTGAAAGATTTACTGAAAGCAAAACCCTTTGTGACTCTGGGCCATGTTAGTGGCATACATTGTGCGATGAGATGACACTTTAGGAGAAAAAATATCCCAAACCTTATTTTGACAGGTTATGGCATCTTTGCTATTTAAACATGAAGGTCCCTGCCTTCTTGTGAAATTTCTTTTCATACATCAAAGAGAATTATCTTCATAGGGTGATCAGCAGCTCTTTATCATACAGTACACACTAATAATTGCTTAATGCGTTTTGTGGGAAACAAACAAAGTTGACCTATATGTGTCCCATTGCTGTTAAAACTGTTTTGGTGTGCGCCACTTTCAAATGATTACCAATAAAATTCTAGAAATTGAAATAAATATTTTACTTTAGAATCATGCACCATAAAAGAGTGTTAGAGCTAACCTTAGGCAATGATACAGTTGTATGCACATCATTCATCTACAGCTTAACAGAGCATGCCTACTGGAAATCTTTGAGTTCCTGGACAGAAATTACTGCCTATTGCCCACAGACCTCAGAGACGCCTATTTCCGCATTTCTATGTGGGGAAAGTCACCAAAGGTTCCTGAGGTTTGTGGTCAGGAAAAGACAACATTGCAAGTTCAAGGCTTTGCCCTTTGGGAGTGCGATAGACTATTACAAGTGCAAGGTGCCAGAAAAAAAGATGATAGGAAGAGCTGGGTAAAAGTAAAATGAAAAGTACAAATGAACTATGTCAGTTTATGAAAATAATAAAAAGGTACACAAGCTAGTAGTAGGAACTGAGTGATCAAAAATTGGCAGATGCTTTAAAAGTGTAATTGTGCCTAGACCTAATAATTTATAGCTCATCTATAATAATTATAATTTTAGCTGGAACTAAAAAAGGGTAAATTTGTAAATGTTTATTCTTGTTGCAGCCTAAAAAGGGGTTCTGGTCATTTGAAACTTTTAGTTATATTTGTGAGAAAAATTATGGTTTTCTCTTTCTCCTGTTCACCAAAAAAAATTAACTATGAAAAAGCTGTCACTAACTTATCAATTTCTTTCCACAGCATTTCTTGCTTTGTTGCTTTACACTTCTCATTGAATACATTCCTTGGCCGGTACATTATTATTCAGTACAACATTATGGCATATTATAGTCATGGTAGTTAACAAAAAAATACACTTAGATAAGAAGTAGAAATATTCTAGGAGCAAAGTTCTTCTTGAGAACTGTCAGTCAGTCATTGTCCAACCCACTATATATCCTAACACAGGGTCACAGGGGTCTGCTGGAGCCAATCCCAGCCAACATAGGGCGCAAGGCAGGAACAAACCCCGGGCAGGGCACCAGCCCACCACAGGACAAACACATACACCCATAAACCAAGCACACGCTAGGGACAATTTAGGATCGCCAATGCACCTAACCTGCATGTTAGGATTGTGGGAGGAAATTGGAGCACCCGGAGGAAACCCACGCAAACACGGGGAGATCATGCAAACTCCACGCAGGGAGAACCCGGGAAGCGAACCCAACTGCGAGGCAGCAGCGCTACCACTGCACCACCATACTACCCTCTTGAGAACTGTACAAACATTTAAACTTGATTGTGTAATTCTATGTTACCCCGCATCTAGTGTGAAAATATGATTCCCATTACATTATACCCATTTGCTTCAGTTAGTTCAAAATGAAGAGATTACACAAAATAAACTCATTTAAAAGTTGAAAGCTTGATTCAAAATGTCTTGCCTTAGATTTCGTACCATTGTCACATGCATTTTTTAAATTCATTTTTATTTATTTTTTTCTTAATTAACTAAACATGATCACATAATAATAATAATAGTACTTTTTATTTATAGCACCTTTCCCATAATTTAATAAAATTGATTTATAATGATTATCTTTAAACATTTACCCATAATTCCAATTTACTGTATTCTCACGTATCCAATCAACTAATGACTTCAGAGAGTTTCGAGATGGACTATGGAGAACATTTTTATCATGCCTAGAGCTAATTTCATAGTTGGTGGTGAACAATGGAGAACAATATTTACCAGTTTTCAAATCAACTTTTAATGTAAGTCCATTTGGAAGACAATTATAGATTGAATTAAAATTAGCTTTTAGCAATACTGTACATTCAAGAGTTGTAGTCCTGCTACTGTTCTGATTATATATATATATATATATATATATATATATATATATATATATATATTAGTGCCCCGGCTGGGCAATGGAAGGACCAGGGGAGAGGGCATATACCTCACCTGGAACACGCACAGCAGGGTCATGGGTTTGGAGCTTAGAGGCTCAACCCAATATATATATATAATATACTGTATATACTGTATATAAAAAATAAAATACTGGTTCTGAAAAAAACACTTCATGTTCACATTGAATGTCTTCTTGGAAAATATTAGCTATGTATTCACTGTATTCTAAAAATAGCAGACTTGTACATTCATTTCATAAAAAATATTAAATCAACAATTAGAACAAGTACTGATTTCAAAACAGTTCAAAATAATAAAAACATGTCCTAAGTTATTTTGAAAGGCACAGTTTCTTTGTCTAAACAATGTTTGCTTTTAAACAACCAAAAATCTTCTAATGCAGCCAAAGGTCAATCCCACAATGCAGTCTGTTTCACGTCTGGTATGTTTTACTGATTGTTGCTCTGTCTGAGAGATAGTAAAAGCATTTCATATAAAGCGTGGTATATATTGGCAGCAATGACAAAGCAACCCAATATTCCTAGCAGTTCTTTGAGAGGTTTTTGTCATCTTGTGGTTTGATGGTTTAGGCTATGAGAGATTCTTCATGAATGACCTGCATTGGTTTTCATTTACCGGTGTAATGTTTACTATTAAGCAGATGTTTTCAGTAGCAAAAAAAAAATCTGGAAATTCATTATCTAGTTGTTTATTATACTTTTTTTGTAATAATCTGTCCATTTGTGCAATTTTTTATTATACAAATAATATGTGTGAGAGGGGCAAAGTAAGTAGGATCGCACTGTTATATCTTCCAGTTAACATTTTAGAGTGCAAACTATGCTGCCTTTATCATTTTTTTTTTCAGTATTCAATTTTCATACAACTCTATTACATTAGGACTGGTTAAATCTTGTGGTGTATGACCATGAACTTTCAATAAACTTTGTGAAAGGTCATCAAAGCAAAAGCTATGTCATATCCTTGCAATCTTGATTCAGTTGTTGAAAGGAATATTGAATCTTTCTATTTAATGACAGATACTTGTGAAATTTTGCCACTTGTAATGATACAGTAGATTCTATGCCATATAAATTATTATCTTCACCATATACCATAATCTTAATTTACCCCTTGTATTTATACATCGACTTTAACTTCCCACACTGTAGGTTTGGCAAATGTGTACTGTATATGTATAGAAATGGTTTCTATATGTGATCTTTATATTCTTCCAGTGTTTATCTGGCTAACATTTCGCAATTTAAAAAAATGTGTCTTGCTCAAATGATGACTATATATTGCCCCAATATGAGTGAATGTAGGTGCTTCTCTAAATGTTCATTATTACTGTCATAATAGATTCTAATTCACCACCACCTTAAACAGAAAATTATGGACTTGTAAACAGTATGAACTGAGTCTAGACAACAGCCTTAAAAATTTATAAATGTTGCTTTCCAGCTCTTGAGATGTCATTTCTAAGTACTCGTATATTCTATGCTTACCTTGGATATGACTAAATAATCTCCAAATTAGCTGAGATCAGAGAGAGCTGTAGGCTTGGAACCGATATTGTAAATGTATAATTGTAAAATTAGAATAAATAGAGATTACCATCCACAACCCTACATTGTAACTAAGTTCAGGAAATTCAAAAGGAATTCTGAGATCTCTATGATTTTGTTCCAAAAAGACATCATTAAAATGATCATCCCATTATACCCATGACCCTCATATGGACAGTCAGATATAGGGAAGGATTTATGAAGTAAGAAATGCATACATTCAAGAGAATTTAGCAACTGGTTCTACACATCCATCCTTAAGGTCTTTGTCAAAAAGAAGGGTGGATCTCCACAACCTCTTATTAGTTACTGTGTGTTAAATAAAATTCCAGTAAAAACCAACTATGCTTTTATCATTGGCTTTTTAAACTGAATCTCTGATTCAACTACTATATATTTAATAACATGGATATGACTTGATCAGTTTAAGATAAGGAGATGAATGGAAGACAACCTTCAGTTCCCACCTCTTGATGTTATGAATACTTATTAATGCCAAATGTACTGAACATAAGAATTTTGGCAGAGTAGAGGAAACTATTTAGTCCTTCAAGCCTGTTTGTATAACTACAAGCGTATCCAGGTACTTCTTAAAGATTATCAATGTTTTGGCTTCAACTACATCAATCTGTAATTTGCTCCATATTTCTACATCTCTTTGTGTAATGAAGTGCTTCTTTGCTTCAATCTTAAATGTATTTCCCCTTAATTTCATCTGGTATCCTGGAGTACATAATTCACTATTAAATTGAAAGACTTTTCTTTATTAATATGTTGGAGTATTTTGAAGACCTGAACAGATTCTTCTGTAGCTTGAGACTAAACAGCCTGTCACAGGATGCACTTGGTTGCGCTCCTCTGAGCATAATGCTACTCGACTTACTATATATTCAACAGTTTTTACAACATAAATCAAACATTTTATTTGCCTTTTAAATGGACATTAGTTAGATGATGAGAATATTTTGTCAACGTAAAACCCTAAAACATTTTCAGGGGCTGCTTCCAGTAGGACAGTGTCTCGCATCTTGTATTTCTAACTGATGTTAAATTTTGGCCACCCGAGCACTTTGCACTTGTTTTTTGCGTTAAACTGAGTTTTGCCCAGTTCTGAAGATTGTCCAATCTTTTTTAATTGTTTTTGCTGCCTCCTCAGTATCCTGTTATTTTGTCACTCAGTTATGTTGTAACACTAATAGTGTAGTTTTACTTTTTATTTTGTGATGCTGTATTTTATTCTATATGGATGCTGCCATTTTGTAGCATGGTTTCTAAGACACAAGTACAGGGGTCTCCAACTCTGGTCCTGGAGTGCTGCTATGGCTGCAGGTTTTCATACTACCCTTTTTCTTAATTAGTGACCAGTTTTGCTTCTAATTAACTCTTTCTCTGGAACCATATGGATGTAGAAACTGTAAAATCACATCATAGTTGATGTTCATTGTTCACATTTCTACGAAAGTCTTGGCACTCACAAAATACTACAGACTAAGTCATTAGTGGGTTCTGTTGGCAGAAGATTACGCTTGAAAACATGGACAGTGTTTATGCAGACTGCTAAAATTACTGTAAGTATTACTTGTCCATCCAAGTTTCTGTTCACCAACATTAGGGCAGTTCTAACCTACTTGAGTACTAGTCAGGAAGAATAAAATATTACAGACTTTAAAGTCAGGAATCACATTAATAAACATTCTTCGTGAAAACGTTACAGTTTATTGTTAAGGATTGCATTTAACTGTAATAAACATATGAGTTTATTTTCCAAGTAACTGTAATTAATAAGGTCCTGTACATTAAAAACAGACTCTTTCTATGCTGTTCTAATATTTTGTTTTGTGTCCTTTAGTGCTAGCATAAACTTCAGTTTCTCCCTGACTTCTAATGGATTAAACTGGACTAGAACATCACATATTTGACAATAGCATATTTCGTATTGACATATTTATAGTAAAATGATTTTCTGACATGTGAAATAAAATATATATCTTCACTTTTACATTAAAAGACTACAACAGCTCAAACAAATTACATTAAACATAACCAAGAAATGCTTTGGGTTTCAGAAAAACTAAAGCATTTCAATTTCAATTTCAATTAAAAGTAATCTAAGCAGCAAATTGTATTCAAGTTAGGAGAGCAAAAGATTCATCTGTGTTCTGCAAAACATAACATTCTTAAACCTGCTTGATCCAATTCAGGGTTGCAGAGCTGGAACTAACCCAAGAACAGGCACCAGTCACACAAACACGTAACTCACATGGGGCGAATTTACAGTTACCATTTAACATAACTAGCACATCTTTGGCATGTGGGAGGATAAGTGAAGGAAAGCTCCCATGGACATGGGGAGAATGTACAAACTCATCAAAGGAATAGTCTTCCCAAAAATGAAATGTTTGCATGGCTAAATAAAAGGTTGTAATCTAATGTTTTTATACAGAACCAGGATAGATTTTCTGATGTATTTGTGACATTTGGAGAACAATGCTGGACAACAGCGAACAATATCAAAAAGACCATGTAAAAAGCTTATGTGCCACATAATCCACCTATCAAGTCATCCAGTTGTACGTTCACAACATCCCAAGCACATGTATTTTTACGAAAACATTGTTAAATGAAACGATTCCAGAAAATGGAACATGTTCAGAGATGCCCAAGCATTTAAATTGAATATCTGCCTCCAGCCCAGTAACAGCCTATTCATTGGCTAAAAATGCACTTCACATTATATCAAAAAAACTGTGCACTGAGAGATGTGTACAGTTAATGTTTAAAAATAATAAAAAAACTTCAAACATTATCAGGAAGACAATATGCCTTGTACTTTTGCATATCTGAGATGCTTCAATATATTTTAGTAAAAATGCACATGTATGGAATGTTGTGAGTATACAACTGGATGAATGACTTGACGTGGAAAATGCAACATGAGTAACGTGAGGTCATTTTATGGACATTTTCCATATTGTTTGCTGTGGTCCAGCATTGGTCATCAAAGATATTATTATATTAGAAACATTGTTATCTTCATTCTTATTTATTGAATTTATTAAAATAAAGTAACAATCCATACAAGCAATTTAAGTTTTGCAAAACTAGGTTTGAAACAAATCAACCCTCACACATGAGAAAGTGAGATGGGCTAGCAGAGTAAACCCTTAATAGTAGGAAAAATAAGTAAGCAAAAAAACAAACAAAAAATAAATAAATCTAAATTAATAGAATATAGAAGGGAAGAGAATCCGCTTCCTTGATTTACATGCTTATTCTAAAATGTTACTGATTACATCCTGCCAGGTTTTGAAAAAGTTTTATACAGATTTTTGAATTTGGTTTTTTTCCAATTTCAGATAATATATAACATCAGTTATCCACTGACTTAAAAGAGGTGAGTTAGTATTCTTCCAGTTGAGCAATAGTGCTAATAGTGAAGTAAAGGCAATTACAGTTTTTTGCCCCTCTCCACTTTATACCCATCTGGGAGTACACCAAACACAGCTGTTAATAGATTAGAAGGGACTGTGACACCAAGGCTGTCTGATAGGCATTTAATGATGTTAACAATGTTGATTTGGTGCACATCCAAAACATATGGCCCAATAAGGCTAGAATTTGATTACAACGTTCACAAGTTGGATCTTGCCCTGGAAACATTTTGGAAAATTTTGAACAAGACAGATGCACTCGATATACTGTATAATTTTAAGTTGAATAATTGTATGCTTTGCACATATGGAGCTTGAGTGAATTCTGTGCAATGCTACCTTCCACTCCTTTTCTGAGATGTTGAGTGAAAGGTCTTGATGAAAATTGGGCAGGTTTTGTTTAACAAAGTTTCTAATTTTGAGGTAGTGAAAGAAATGTGTTGCGGGAAAATTAAATTTAGAGTGTAATTGTTCATAGGATGCAAAGACATGTCTATGTACAGATCTCTAAGTGATTTAATCCTGAATGTTTTCCAGACATTAAAAACTTCATATGTTTGAGTGGGTGGAAAAAGGTGGTTCTCGTGCAGAGGGGCCACAGATAAAAGCTTCTCTATCTTAAAATAATTCCTGTATTGGTTCCATATTCTGAGTGAATGAAACACAGTGGGGTTTTTAGTACATTGGCACAAACTTGTACTTATTGGGGTACAAAGCAAGGAATATAAAGAAGTGCTGCAGAATTTTATTTCTATTGTGGACCAAGCCTGTGTATGTTCATTTATTTGTGTCAATGTCTAGGGGCCTCATGCATAACACCGTGTGTAGAATTCACACTAAAATATGACGTATGGACAAAAGCGGAAATGTTCATACACACAAAAAAATCCAGATGCATAAATCTGTGTGAACGCCAACTTCCACATTCTTCTGGTCCATAAATCCCAGTCAGCATAAAAAGTCATGCATGTGCACACGCCCGCTGCCACTCCCAAACTCCTCCCAGGTTTACGGCTCTTTGAATATGCAAATCAATATAAATAGCCCTTAAACTCGGCGTTCTGTGAAAAGACAATGGCAAAAGCACGGGGGAAAATAGAAGAATTTAAGCGAATACCAAGTGGAGGCAAGGAAAAACTTACTATTTATTGGTTTAAACAGTGGTATCTATACTAATAAACGGCAAAGCCCTCACTCACTCACTGACTGACTGACTGACTGACTGACTGACTCATCACTAATTCTCCAACTTCCCGTGTAGGTAGAAGGCTGAAATTTGGCAGGCTCATTCCTTACAGCTTCCTTACAAAAGTTGGGCAGGTTTCATTTCGAAATTCTACGCGTAATGGTCATAACTGGAAGTTGTTTTTCTCCATTTACTGTAATGGAGTTGAGCTGGAGGGGCGGAGTTTCGTATGACATCATCACGCCTCTCACGTAATCACGCATTACGTAGAAAGCCAGGAAGAGCTACAAAACACGCTTTAGAAAACATGCATTATATAATTAAGAAGGCAGCGAAAATTAGAAGTGAGTGACTGACATATAAAACCATATTCAGCGGCTCACGTGAACTGACGCAGTGCGCAGACAAAAAGTAACAGTTCCAAAGAGTGCTGAACAAAAACCGAATTACACTGCTACGCTCAAATAGATAAACCACACGCAGTGGCGCGATGGTAAAGCATTCGCCTGTAGCGCCCACGTCCGAGGTTCGATTCCCGAGAGGGGATGCACTAAGTATGTACGCGCGCTTCTCGATTTATTTTAACCTCGCATCACCTTAGTTTGAGATGTATGAAAACGCATGCGGTTAACGCAGAAAGACAGATCACCTATTCACCTATTGAAGCTTCATGAATAATGGATACTTTATTCGCAATCAATGATTGTTTTGGTAAAGCCATACTCAGTGTATTCATTAGATGAACGGTAAAAAAGTAAGAGCGAGGGGACGGTAACTTACTGAAGCACACAAGCAAAACCACAATAGCACGCGGGCTCGATGTACTGACTTGCGCGATCACATTCCAAAAAATATTTCTTTTCAAGTTCTATTTAGTCCATATGAGTCAAACTCAAGGCCCACGGGCCACATCCGCCCCGGCGTGTAATTATATCCGGCCCGCGAGATCATTTTATATACTGTATTATTGTTATTAATGGCCCGGGGATATGAAGCGCTGGTAACACAATAAACTACAGATCCCATAATGCAGCGCTTCAGCTGCCTTGCCGAACACTTACACGTTAATCAAGTCTAGCTTGTGACGCTGCAAGTTATTGCGAAGCTAGGAAACACGATGCCGAAGAGAAAAGTTGATTCTGAAAATAGAGCCTTTAAAAACCGATGGGAGGACGAGTATATGTTTACTGACATTGCCGGTAAACCCGTGTGTCTCATTTGTGGAACATGTGTACAAAAACTGGGGTCTCCTTCCCAGCAAAAGTCGAGCAGCCGGCGCGCTTCTGCCTTAAATCAAAGTGAGCACTTTTAATTTTTTTCATCCTCCCCCTGAGCTATAGCCCAGACAAGTGCAAACACGGGACCCCTTTTCTACACCACGGCAAAATAATATTAAGGCGATTCACACTTTCTTTTGCACGTACACGATTTTGAAGTCCT
>JANRMT010062796.1:7203453-7218282 GCA_026402145.1 Polypterus bichir lapradei | reverse complement strand
ATATATATAGGAACAACACTCATATCAATGACAAAACAATTACATTAACAATCATGTTACGTTATTTTTTAAATTTTTCCTTTTCTTTTTCATACCTTCTTTAACACACTACTTCTCCGCTGCGAAGCGCGGGTATTCTGCTAGTAAACAATAAAAGGAAGTTGATCGAGTGACATAAGAGTGTCAGAGAAACTTGAAAGTTCAAGTTCACAAAGTTGCACACTGCGCGAAATAAAAAAGAAGTTGTCAGATATCAAAGTCGCCATGAAAAGGCACGTTAAATGCTTGGAATTGTATTTGTTCTTCTATGTGCTCCATGTGTGTGAATCACTATGTGATTCTTAAATAGGCTTTCTTTTCCTCTGACAAGACACAGAATCCATTACATTCATGATATTACAGCTGTGACAGATTGAGGCGCTATTGCTCCCTTGAACCCTCAGACAATTCTCCAGACACCAGGTAAAAGTCCAAGAATCAACTTTATTAATACACAGCAGTGCACAAAGCACCCTCCTCTCCACAATTCTCATAAATAAACACAATACTCTGAATAATCAATTCCTCCACTCCTAGACGTGTTGCCACCCTTCCACCCAGCTCAGCTCATTGTCTGGGAGTTCCCAGAGTCCTTTTATAGTTCCTGACCCGGAAGTGTTTCCCATCCTTCAGTCCATGATTTCTTATCACTTCTGGGTCAAATAAAAAGTCATTTTCTTCACCCCGGAAGTACATCACGTCTGCTGTTGCTTTGCCTATGACAAACTTCTGGGTTATAGGGCACAAACGACTCTCTGGGTCTCCCTGCAGCGTCCTCTGATGGCCCCTATGGCCCCTACAGCAGGGCTGTAGAGGAAAACTCCATCGTCCATGATTCCCTGCTGGTATTTGGGGCACCTCCATGCTGCAGAGAGAGCTCCACCTGGTGGCCTGGGGTTGTTGGCTGGGATGACAAGACGGCCACAGACCACACAGCTCTATGAATAATTTAAATACTGAGATGTATACTTATCATTTTCATGATGATAGGAGTAAAAAGCATGTATTAAACATTGGAAAATGGTGGCGCAGTGATAGTGACGAGCTGACGCCTACTCCAGAGATTGTTCCTGCCTCCTGCAAGATGCTTGCTGCGCTGTAAGCTTAGAACGCCGATTCTTCAAAACTTTTAAGTAACATTGAAATATCTTTGTAGTACATGTTTAATTATTCTATCCATCTATCCTTCCAGTGTCGCGCTAGTCCCAGCAAGCATACAGCGCAAGGCAGGAACAGTCCCTGAATGGGCACCAGCTCGTTGCTAGCGCTGCGACACCGTGTCCTCACATGTTTAATTATTAGCAATATAGATTATTTAATGATGTTATCATTTTATCTGTATAATGTAATAAACATATTGTGCAGCATTTCATCTTAAAAAAAGTGGCTCAGGTTGTGCAATATTTTAACTCTATTACAAGTTTACAGTGAGGTAATTGTACATATAAGTACAAACAGTTCTACAAGGAGCACTTGATGGACTGATAGAGTGCTTTTATAGCTTTTGGGATGAAACTGTTTCTGAACCGTGAGGTCAGTACAGGAATGGCTCTGCAGCGTTTGCCATATGAGAGCAGTTCAAATAGGCAGCACGGCTGAGGCAGTGTGTGTTTGATGCTGTATAGCAATAATTCTCTTTCCGATCAGGTGTTGTAGAGTTGTGATTCCACACTCAGATACAATTATATAAATACTCCGAGTGGTGCAGTGAGAGTAATATGGAAAAAGATGATCTGCTGTGGCAACCCCTAATGGGAGCAGCTGAAAGAAGAAGAAGAAGAAGGTGCAGTGAGAGTAACAATGCTAAAACAGCTATGGTATTTTGAATAGTTTGGCTATTCCATGTACCATTACCATTGTTACAGGTCTATTTCAATCAGATGCTTTAAACTAATAAACAATATGCAGTTAATTTCAGTGTATATGATAAAGCCGCATCAGGGATGTGGATCTAAAAAAGAAAGGGAAACCACACTGAAACAAAAGCACTGCTTCGACGCTGGGTGCCACCAGTTTGCCAAACCGAGCAGAGAACTTGCGTACGCCAAACATTTAGGTTGCATGAAAATGTGCGTGGCTTTACACCAAGCTTAGATTTTATACATGGTGATTTGAGTGTGGAAATAGGAGTACGAAACATTTTTATGTGTACGCACCGTTTATACATGAGGCCCCAGGAGTTTATAGCTTGTTTATTTATCGCCCAGTAATGAAATTGAAAGTTAGGTAGAGTCATGCCACCTTCTGCCTTAGGTATTTGTAGGGTTACCCTTTGGAAACATGGCTGTTTTATTAATGTATATTGGAATGTTTTGAAATAGAAAAACAGAGCTTAGGAAGGATATTAATCTTGACAGTGTTAATTCTTCCAGCTTAAGTGAGATGATGGTGAGATGACCATCTATGCAAGTCCTGCTTAATTTTTTCCTTGCAGACAGGAAAATTTTGTTGATAAAGAGCTTTATGTTTACTTGTGATGTTTACCCCTAGGTATTTAAACTGATCTGCGATGATAAAAGGGAAGGTGTCCAATATAATATTGTATGCTTGAGAGTTCACTGGAAAGATCACACTTTTATTCAAATTAATTCTGAGACCAGAATTTTTTTTAAATTATGTTAGTGCTGTTTGGACTGCACAGTATTTTGTGTTTCTGATATATATAGTACCATATATCTGCAAATTGTGAAATTTTCTGTTTCAGTCCTTCTCTGATAGTCCCCTTTTATTTTATAAGCATTTCAACAGTGAACTGCCAGTGGCTCAATGGTGATTGCTAAAAGCAGTGGTGACAAGGAGCATCTTTGTCTAGTACCACATTCTAGTTTGAAGTAGTCTGAAATAATGTTAATACAAACTAAAGCTTCTGGATTGGTATACAATAGTTTGATCCATGCACAAATGTTCAGGCCAACCCAAATTTCTGCAATTTAGTGAAAAGATAGTTCCATTCAACCATATCAAATGCTTTTTCTGCATCCAACAATAATAATATCTCCAAGGTGTTAGATGTTGTGGGTGAATATATTACATTAAACAGGTGTCAAAGATTGGAAGCTAAGTGACTGCCTTTAATAAATCCAGTTTGGTCTTGTGATATTACAGAAGAAAGCACTTTCTCAATCCTTCTAGGTACGACTTTGGAGAGTATCTTAACATCATTATTTAGAAGTGATATTGGTCTGTATGATGCACATTGTAATGAGTCCTTATTTTGAGGTAGATTTTTATTGTCTTGAGCTTCTGTAAATGTTGCTAATAAGAGGGGAGCTAACTTAATTGAGATTTTTTTATAAAATTCGGCAGGGTAGCCATCAGGGCCTTCTGCTTTCCCACTATGAAGTGAGTTTATAGCATCTAGTAATTCTGACATTGCCAGAGGTTTATCGAATTCCTCTGCTCTGAGAGTATCTAATTGTGGTATCTGTAATGCATCCAAAAGCACATTAGGCTCTGTCTTGTCTTCTTTAAACTGAGTAGAATATAAGGACTTGTAGTAGTCTCTAAATGTGTGCATTATATTTTTATGGTCAATGATTTTCTCTCCATCTGTGTTGGTAATTGCTGGGATTGCATTGCGAACTTCCTGGTTGTGGATTTGTTGAGCTAAAATCTTATTAGCTTTCTCTCTGTGTTCATAGTAATGATGTCTTTATTTAAAAATGAGTTGTTCTGTTTCTTTAGTTGTCAAGAGGCTGAGTTCTGAATGCAGAGCCTGTATTTCCCTATGAAGTGCTTCATTTGGATACCTGGGATGTCCTTGATTTATTCTGGTAATTTCACTAATTAGCTCTGATACCTTCTTGGTTTCCAATTTATTTTTGTGGGAAAGATAAGAGATAGCCTGTCCTCTTAAGAAAGCCTTCAGAGTTTCCCATAGTATTCCGGCAGAGATTTCTGAGGCTGTATTTGTCTCTAAAATATCGATTTGTTTGGATAAAAATTCTCATCTGTTCTCATCTGCTAATAAAAATTGGTTAAGATGCCAGCTGCAAGATGAGTATGTGGGGCATAATGATTTAAGCTCCATGATCAAAGGGGTGTGGTCAGTACAAGATTTAATTGTAGGCTAAAAATTGTTATCTATAAAAAATAATCAATTCTTGAGTAGCAGTGATACACTGGTGAGTAGAAGGAATATATTCTTGAGTTTGGGTTTAGAAATCTCCAGGGGTCTGATCAGTTACAAACTGTTAATTGTTTTTGCAGTGTTAGATTTCATCACCCCTGTGGCAGGAGACCTATCTAGTTCTGGATTTAAAACAAAATTAAAGTCTCCAGCCATTATAATTTTATGAGTTTTCACATTGGGAATGGATGCAAAAATATTTTGGATGAAGTTCCTATCATCCACATTGGGTGCGTAGATATTTATCAAAATCACTTTACAGTTAAATAAATTGCCCATGACGAACACATATCTCCCTTCAGTATCAAATACTACATCTGATACTACAAATGAGATTTTTCTATTTATAAGAATTCCCACATCTCTAGTTTTCATTGTAAATCTGGAATGGTATATTTGGCCAGTCCAGTCTCTGTGCATCCGAAACTGATCCTTGCTTAATAAGTACATCTCCTGCAAAAACACTATTTTAGCGTTTAGACCCGTTAGGTGAGAGAATCTTTCTCTTTAATTCATGATTCAGACCTTTAACATTCCAGCTCACAAAGTTAACTGTTTGGTCATGGAGACATTGCTTCTGAACCTTTGTTGTCATTTTGTTGTCTTAATTTAAGATAAGACAGCTTTGACCTTAATTTCCAGTTTTCCCAGGAGCTATAGCCATGAAGCCTATTGTTACGTTGGTACTTATAATTATAAGGATTAAAAGGATAGATTAGAAATAGCTTGCTCCCTTTCTCTCCCCCTTAGATCCCCCAACTCCCCCATTTTGCCTCCCCACTTGAGGCTACATCACACTTCACAAAGTCCCATTTCTATGACATACCTAGAGACACAACACATACAAAACAAAACAAGCCCCCCAGCAGCATATAAGGATTAAAATAGAGATATCTATTGGCAATACGGTCCAAATACTATAACCATAAAAAATAATCTTAAACAGTCTTGAGAGAGTAAACCTAGGGAATGATGTTAAACAGTAGCCCTAGATAAGCATAGGAAGCCCTAATACAATAAACCAAGGGTATGATGTTAAACAGTCCCCTAAAAAAATGTACACATACATACATACATACATGTATATGATTGTAATTAAAACATAAACAAGAAATGGCCAAGGAGAAAATATGATCTATAATTACAGTACCAATATTATTGCAAGTGGATCAAACAGTAAGTAAGATCTTCTTTGCCATGCCAGGACCGGATGCCACTCACGATAGTATTTCAAAAAAGTGTCAGGATCTGTTTTCTTAACTCTTTTTCTTCTTCCTCCATAGAAGTAAAAATGTAGAACTTGCCTTGAATGTCCACTTTCAGTTTGGCAGGATAAAAGAGGCTTTATCTGATCTTGGCTTTCTCTATGCACTGATTAATGTTGTAAAATGCTGCACGTTTAGCTTCTGTTGAGGGTAAGAATCAAGGAAAATACGAATGTAGTTATTTTCAAATGTAATCTCTTGTTTCTGTCTGAGAAGTAACATTATATGTAATATAAATTGTAATTTTTCAAAACACACGATGTGAGTCCTAGATTTTGAGGTATTATATCCACATATGCGGTAAGCTGCTGCTATCTTGGTGTCTGATTTGAAGTCCTCTCTGATTATTTTAGAGAATAGTTAGCTACGAATTACACTAGGTTTGGACTTTCACAATTCTCAGGGAGACCTTCGATTCTAATATTATTCTTTCTGTATCCATTTTCCAGTGCAGCTAGTCTGCCTCCGGGTACTTTGCATTCGGAATTTGCAGCTGTTGCTTTTCCGTCAGCGTAGATGCCAGTTATTCAGCTATTTCAATGCGAGTTGTGAATGTCTGCATAACATCTCCCAAATAAATGCCAAGTGGTCTAAGTTTATTCTCAAACTTAGACGCATTTTCCTTTATTTTTTTCTCAATTTTTTCAAATCTATTTTTAAATGTTGCCTCAAAGCGATTACTTAATTGTTTTCCTGGTCTTTAATATTCTGAAGCAGCTTCTCGTTTGTCTTGCGTATGTCCTTTTATTATATCTCCATTTTGCATGAAAACATGAGATTCAAAATTTTTCTTGTCCTTCACTACAAACTACATGGTGGAGTATTACTTTAACAAATGTTTGCAGGATTTGAACCCAGAATGCTGGTTTAGTGGTGCAGCTGCACCAATCACTGTATTACTATGCCATCCCTGTAAATTGAGACAGACTAAGAATGAACTCCTTGAGGTAGACTAAGAATTCATTTGTGGTTCATTCAGTCCACTCAGTTCACAGTTCACTCAGTTTAAATAACCAGTAGTGGTTCCATATGTACTTTACAGTGCACGTATAAGGCATTTGTTAAAACAGATACTGCATTTTATATTTAAAGTAACATTTTTAAACTCTCTTAGTCCAATTCAGGAATGCTGGAGGGGAGGGATGGGGTGGGTGATTTGCAGAACCTACCCCAGCAGCATTGGGAACAAGGTAGGGGTCATACCTAGACTGTCCATTGCACACTTCATTCATGCAGCCATGGATATGTGCAAGTTATTATCTCCAGTTACCCAAACCTCCATATCTTTTGAGAAATTCAGGGAAAAATGTAGTATCTACAGAGAAATCATGTGGATACAAGTAGGATATCCAAAAGTCAGAAGCATGGAATTCAAGCACAGGATGCTGAATTAGTGAGGCAGTAAGTGAGCCACACTGTGTTACCAGATTTTTAAAAAAAATTTATATTAATTTAGACAACTTGAGATAACTCTGTTTTTCTGAGTTTTCTGCACAGAATATTTAAAGCACATGTGTTTTCCAATAGCAGTATGTTTTCTGTCACTGAATCTTTTCCTGTATTTCTTGTTTTTCTCAAAGAAAAATGTTTCCCTAGACATTACAAAATTAACTAAAAAACCAGCAACAACTTATCAAGATTAATTCTAGAAGGCAACAATAATGAAATTTCAAATAAAAGCTAAGCAAAGTAAAATTCCACCCAAGGGAGAAAGAGTGAAACACTTGACTAAGTTCAAAAGGTTACCTAGTCTAAGAGATGGGAAAATGAGAAACTGAAGATAGATTGGGAGGTAATGAGAAAGATGTCTGTAAACACGTTTGATTTGAATGTCTCATTTTACATTTCTGAAATTTTCAGAAATTAGGAAATGGGTTTGCCAAATGCTTTGGATACTATCTGAATTAGGACTCTAGACCAAGTGAAATAACAAGTAAAAAGCGAGAAAGACTAGAGTCAAAGGATTTATAATAAATGCAAGATTATCAAAGTATAGCACATGACAGAAGCGATAATAGAAAGGCAAAGAAAAGTTCAAGGCCCAGAAATTAAATAAAAAAACAGAGGCGATAAGAAGTATTTGTTATACATGGATAAAGAGAAACCTGTGGATGGTAGACATCATAAAGTGTTTACCATCATCTTTTTAGTTATGTTACTTCTTACAGTGTGTTCTTACAAGTCAGGAGATTCCATGCTCACTGAGGTTGATATGGCTCAGTACAAAGCTGAGTTCATATTTAATCGGTGCAGCTTGAAGCCCACGTGGAGTCCCGGGCAAAAATTACCCCTGGCGCCTAAGAAAAAAAAATCCAGCCAGAATAAATGAATGAACAATGGATGTAAAACCACAGATTCCTTTGTCTACTAAAGCAAGGCAAACTAAACACTAGCAAAATGCACAGAAGGTAATTATAAATAATAAAACAATAATAATAAATATCTAAAACAGGTACTTTGAGGCAACTGCACAATTAAAACTATACAAATGTAGGAGTAAATTAAAGAACAAAATTCTCTCCAGAACTAAATACTTTATACCCCTTAAACATAATACAATAATTGCAGAGCTTTCACAGTGACATTTCACAAAGTGTAAGGACAGACATGACATGAAAACACTTCTAGTTACTGTTTAACCTTCTTGGACTTCCGTGTCCTAATCATGACCAGTACCCTTATGGCTGGGCCTGCTTTTTAAATCTTGTGACATTACAGTAGCTTCAAGCTGAATGTGCCATCTTTTCTTTAAAACCTTTCTGAACAAACCACCTCAGAACTTAATGATGTGTATTCTCAGGGGTGGATTTAACGGGGGGGCTACAACATTATTCATAAGCATGTACTGTAATGTCAAAGCTCAGGAGTCCCTTAAAATTAAATATACTCTTCCTGTGAACAGCAAGTTGTATGTATGTAATAGGTGTATGGATAGCAGCAAAAGCCAATGAAAACAGAATCTGAGATTATAAGCAATAGAGAGGGAGACAGAGTTTGCAACGTCAAAGCTTAGAACTGTACGTAATAACCATCAGAGCACAGTAGGCAATGTCAGATATCAAATACAAAGAGAATCTGACAGTTGCCCAATGCTCTTCTCACACCAAAAGTGGCATTAGAGTTTACTTTGTATGCAAGATCATCACCTTCATATGCTTCAGTTTCACTAGAACTATAACCTGTCATGCTGTCATAATTAGAATATGACAAATTTCTCCGACAGCCCATCTTTTGGTCTGCTGCTGCCACAAATGCTGGCCAACAGTCACCCTCCATCACACCCTGCAGCTCACTGGGGGATGACACCATGTGTGTGACTAATAGTGGAGTGGACAGGTAATATCGGGGATAATAGGTGATAGTTAAATAGGACTTGATATACCAGTCTAGCAGTTTGAACATTTTTTTAGAGAACAAGCAACACATATTTTTTATACATTTTGGTTGAAGAAGGTACACATTCTTATGAGTGCAAGGAACATGTTGAGCACAGAACACACCGACTGAGACAAAGCAAAACTGACTTGATAAATCGTTTCCTCCATGAAGATGTTGTCCTAGGTGGCTGTCTACATCAACTAATAGGTTGATTGGCGCTTCTTGTAGTTCAGTTCTTTCCACTTTACTTAAGTAAACTTGGAGTACACCAGTCCTGTATTCCTGTTAACATACTTCCTGTTAGCCTCCTAGTCTAATATTTTATGTTACCTTTAATTAGTCTTTGGGCCACATGAGCAGTTACATAGGTCATTCATGATTATGGATAAGGTGGTCATGGATTCTTCCTCTTTGTTGCCTGTGTTATTCTAGGGCAGTGTACAATGTTCATGTTAAAAGAAGAATTTAGCACAATGATGGTGGCAGAAATGTTTGATGGACTGGAATCCAGTCCATGTATGGGTTGTCCCAAGGACTGGTGCTGGGCCCCCTACTCCTCTCCCTATACACTCCCACACTATGCCCTATCAACATGTCCCATGTTTTTTCTTAACAGTGCTATGCTCTATGATATGCAGCTGTACCTGTATTCTCCTCCAGAGGACCACACAGTATCAGCAAGTATCTCTGCATATGTCACTGATATTACAACCTGGATGAAGGAACACCATCTCCAGCTCAACCTAGCAAAAATGGACCTTCGTATTATTCCAGGTCATCTGTCTATTCAGCACCCCATCTTTGTTCAACTTGGCCTGTTATTACTAACAACCTGCCATGTCTGTGCACAACATTGGGGTGATGATCGATGACCAGTTGTCCTTCAAAGATCATGTTGGTGTGATGCATACTACATTTGGCAGTGTATGAACCACAACTCCTGGTTCAGGCTTTGGTCTTGTCATACTTGTACTACTGCAACTCTCTGCTGGCCGTAGTATTGGCATGAGTCACCCCTGCAGATGATTCAAAATGAAGCAGCACACTTGGCGTTCAACCAGCTTAGGGCATATTTCACTTCTCTTTTCAGATCACTACATTGGCTCATTGTGGTGGTACATATTAAGTTCAAATCCTAGATGCTTGCCTTCTGAGTAGTTAGTGGGTCAGTATTCAGTATCTATCTCTATGGAGACATTTATGAGGTCCTATGCTCTTCTTAAAACACTTAGGTCTTCTAATGAATTGCATCTGGTGATGTCACTTGGCATCAAATCTCAATCCAGATTCTTTTCAAGTGTTGCTCCTTTCTGGCAGAACAAGCTGCCCCTTCCATTTGAACTTCTGACTCCCACAATGTGTTTAAGAAGCGTCTGTAGATTCTCTTGTTTAGTGGAATTCTGTCTAACTGATATTAACTGTTGAGTTTTTTAACCTAGGAATTATAATTCACTTGTATGTTGTTCTGAGCTCTTCACTTGTGATGATCGACCTGTAACTTGTCCTATAACACTCATTTTCCTAACAGTCCCCCAGACTGATGTTTACTTGATTATGCTGATCTCTTTTGTATGTTGCTTTGGATAAAAGCATCTGCTAAACAAATAAATATAAATCGTTCCTTGCCTGGAGCCAGCTCTGCCTAAAAAAGTGGATTTGTAAAATAAATAATTGAATGCATCATTGTAGAAAGCAATACTATTTAGCAGCAATGTTGATCCTAAATAACCACCCAATGTATTAACCAATCTTAAAGTAGATCTCTGTGTTCTTTCATCATTTTTCCTTCTAAATTGCACATTTTAAAAGTTGACTGCTTTACCCTGATTTTGTAAGAAATACAGGCTTCCAGTTTATATCAATTAAATGTGTCTCAATGCTTTACTGTTACAAAGATAAGTTTATTTACAGCTGCTAATCTACAAGTTTTACTTTTCTGTTCCATATTTCCCACTGTCTACATTTTAACAGTAAAACCGTGCCCCAGATATAGAACTTGCTGTCCAAAATATTACATTTCCTTTAACCACAAAGCACATGGCTTTCTGAAATATTTCTGCCACCAGAACAGAGCAGTATGCTGTAATATTTTTTCATATGGGATCTATGCTTAATGTTTGTTTAGGTTTTCTGAGAAACCACGAGGGCCTGTGACAGGTTATAACAGCTGCAATAATTTAGCATAAATATATGTTTCATTTTGACGAATTTCTTTCTTTCTTTCTTTCTTTCTTTCTTTCTTTCTTTCTTTCTTTCTTTCAATAGCAATGAAAAACATTTTGCTGAACTGCTTTTTATTATGAAATATCAATTCATTTTAAAAGAACTCAAAAATTTCTTTCCACCTGAAAAAGAATAATAAATAATAAACATTTATAGAACTTTTAATCTTTATTGTTGGAATATGTTGATCAATTCATCCATTTTCTCAACCAGCCTTATCCATTACAGGATCAAATACAGATATTTATAACAACATCAGATGGAAGTCAAGAACAAACCCCGGATGGAATACCAATCTATGACAAGGTGAATTCACGCATATATCCACTCACTGTTTTACAGGGCTTATTTCGAGATGGTGATTAAACTAACACAAGCATCTTTGGGATGCAAGTAGAAACTAGAATGCCAAGAAATCCATCTGTTTCAAGGAGTGAGCGAGCAGGGCCCTGGTTGAGACAGATGTTCCAGAGTGAGGTGGCATTGGCACAGAGTAGATTTTATTGTGAGTTAATATTTATTAAGATATTTAAACATGCATGCATATTGTATACATGTTTATATGTGCGTGAAGAAGGCTTGCAGATTGTGAAGGGAGGTGGGGTTTGGCTATGGTGGGGTGCAAGTCGCCTATCAGCTTTGTCCCTGTTTGAGACAGCTATGCTTAGATGAAGCTCATGTGGCAACAAGAATATATAAGGAAAATATTGACAAGAGCAGGCTATTTGGTTGATCACGGCTCATCGCTTGTCAGATATCTGTAAAAATAAACATATTTTTACATTTTTAAAGTCACCTACATTTAAACAGCTCACAATGCACTCACTAATGAAATATGATTGAAGTTATGTACATATATTGATAAATCTGAAATGTTACCATGGCTAATGCATTTATTTACACCATTCAATTGGCAGAAGTTAGCTTAACCAAAGCTCATGCCAGGATTCCATGTCTTGATCTTTAGATTAGGTAACTGTAAAACTGAAATGGGGCCACATTGAAGAAAACAAGAAAAGACATAAGAAAGGAAAGAAAAATTAATTACGAAGAAACTGAATTGCTTTCAGGTGAATCGTGAGGGTTTTAAAAAAACTTTTCAAGGACTGTGTCAACACACTCTGAAAGTGGAGCTAAATACATTTAAAACAACAAAGCAGCACAATGTCAAAATGTTGAATAATTATTTTACACAGTAAGCTTGACAACCTGGTGAACCTCAAGAGCACTTTTCGAAAAGGCTCATTCTATGACAGTTCTCCAGGGAGTGCTGTGGAAAGTACAATATTTCCTACCAGCTACTGTTAGATGACATAATGCTGGCAAGATCTGTAAAAATTTTAATATACAGTATTAGTTTTAATTAATTTATAGATATTGTAGTGCATTTCTCTGATGTTTCGAGCATTAAGTACAATGCATATTACAATAAAAGATTCCACAGTCCCAGTATATCCAATTAAAAAGTTTTAGTCAAATTCAAACAAAAACAGGTCACTCAAAAATAAAGAGAAAAATTTATAATACAAAAAATAACTTCTTTCTTGTTTTAGTTTCAGACTAAAATCTTGGTTATGTTTATTTAAGTTTGTATTGTTTGTGTATGTATATATATATATATATATATATATATTGTCACAGATGTACGGGGACACTGCCTGGCCGGGACGCCTGGACAGTCCCCAACTAGGACAATACTTCTCCTCGGCCACGAGAGGGCAGCCGCCCGGGTCTATTTGGGGGCCACAAAGACGGAGCTGCGATGCCCGTGAGAGGACGTGGCCACCGCCAGGGGGTGCCCGGACAGTTGGAGAATCCTGGATGGCAGTACTTCCGCCACACCAGGAAGTGCTGCCGGAAATAATTCCAAGAAGGCCCGGAGGGCTTCCAGGTGCTTTCCTGACACTTCCGCCACACCAGGAAGTGACGTCAAGGGGAGCACCTGGGACTCATCCGGGTCATGATAAAAGGGGCCGCCTCCTTCCAGACATTGAGCCAGAGTTGGGAGGAAGGAGACAAAGCTTGTGAGGAGGAGGAGGAGGAGGAAGAAGGAGGTCGAGAGAGAAAAGAGAAAGAAGAAGAAGAAAGGAAAGAGAGTTGGTGAGAAAAGAAGAAAGGAAAGAGTTGGTGAGAGAAGGCATTGTGGTGCAGTGAAGAAAATAAATAAAGGAGTGTGTTTTGTACATCCTGGTGTTGGTCTGTCTGTGTCTGGGGGTGCATTTGCCACAATATGTGTGTATATATATATATATATATATATATATATACACACATACACACACACATATATATATATATGTATTAATTGTAGCTGTCACGTTGGCTAGACGGGCATCCCGGCCAGAAGAAAACCAGAAAGGGTGGACAGACAGCCCATTAAAAAGAGAAGTTATCGATCGAGTATCTATCTATCTATCTATCTATCTATCTATCTATCTATCTATCTATCGGTGCCCCATGGGAAGTTAGCAGGGCGTGGTGGGAAATGTAGTCCAGCAGGGCAGCCCTGCTGGGGTCACAGGGTGCCACAAGAAGGCGCTGCAGGTAAACAAGCTCGCTACTGTTATGAGGGACTTCCGTGTGACCCAGAAGTACTTCGATCGGGCAATCATCCTGGCACTGGAAGGGTCTATAATAAAAGGGACCGCACTCCCTTATCCAGGGGAGTCAGAGCTGGGAGGTAGAGAGGCAACACTTGACTGGAGGAGGGCAGTGTGGTAGTGATAGAGAGAGTTATTGGGAAGAGAGAAAACCTGTGGTTTGTGCTTTTGTACTGTGTTGGAGGTATTTGTTGTTAATAAACAACCTTTATTTGAACCTGGGACTGTGATTCTGTGTTCGTGTTGGGGTTTGGGCTTGCTGACGACTGGGTATCCATCACAATATATATTTCTAATTTCTATTCTGGATTTGTAATTTGTACTATTACTATTGTTCTGTTGTATTTCTGAGGTGCCAGTGATAGATTAGCCATCTAGCTCTGTGAAGAGGATTACTTGTATTCTGTTTTGTGTATTCCGTATTTGTGTATTGTATTTGCCCAATTTTTTGACACCCACTGCACACCCAAACTACCTGGAAAGGGATCTCTCTCTGAATTGCCTTTTTCCCAAGATTTTTTCCAATTTGTTCCCCCTACAAGGGTATTTTTTGTGAGTTTTTTCTTGTCTTCTTAGGGAGTCAAAACTGGAGGGTTGTCTAAAAACAGGGCCTGTTAAAGCCCATTGTATCCCATTGCAAAAGTAATATCTGTCCATTAATTAATTCTTGAACTATGGGCAGTTGACAGCAGTAAAGAGGAAAACAAAAACTCAGTCAGCAGCATCCCTTGAGAAAATTAACCTCTGGGGCAGTTCATGGTCAGTTATAAGAGACAAAGTCAGACAACTGCAATAAGATGCTGCAGATGTTCTATCAGACAGTTGTGGCGAGCGCCCTATTCTACGCGGTGGTATGCTGGGGAGGCAGCATAAAGAAGAGGGATGCCTCACACCTGGACAAACTGGTGAGGAAGGCAGGCTTTATTGTAGGCACAGAGCTGGACAGTTTGACATCCGTGGCAGAGCGACGGGCGCTGAGCAGGCTCCTGTCAAAAATGGAGAGTCCACTGCATCCACTGAAGAGGATCATCTCCAGACAGAGGAGCAGCTTTAACTACAGACTGCTGTCACTGTCCTGCTCCACTGACAGACTGAGGAGATCGTTCCTCTCCCACACTATGCGACTCTTCAATTCCACCCGGGGGTTTAAACGTTAATATTATACAAAATTATTGTCTGTCTGTTATACTTCCAT